>CM061042.1:52798620-53211120 GCA_030762985.1 Adelphocoris suturalis | reverse complement strand
AGGACAGAGGACATTGTACCTAAGTACAACATGAAGAAAAAGGTAGATAGGACTGATCCTTGAGGAGTACCCAAAGATATTTCCCTCCAAGGTGACAAGGAGCCGTCAGGCCCCCTCACACTTTGCTCCCTACTGTTCACGTACGAAGAAAACCATGCTGACATTCAGGGGTTATATTATGAGATTTGAGAATTTCCAGTAATATGTCTCTCTTCAACATATCAAATGCTGATGAAAAGTCCACCATCACTAGAATTGTCAACTTTCTGTCATCCATGGCTTTCCTAATAAAATCTAGCACAGATATAAGGGCAGTGTCTGTACTAAAACCAGTTCTGTAAGCCGCTTGTTTGCGATCCAGGATTCGGTTTCGCTCAGCGAAATTGGCAAGTTCAGCGTACACAATTTTGTCGAGAATTTTTCCCATGGCACAAAGAATAGAAATACCTCTATAATCCTGCACTGATGAAGGCGATTTGATTTTACCGATTGGTGTGATAATAGCCTTTTTCCATAAATCAGGATACACTCCTGTTGTAATAGAAGTATTAAAAATATGTGTTAATACAGGGGTAATGGCTTCCGATAACATTTGCAAAACATCTATAGAAATTCCATCGGGGCCTACAGATCGTGAATTTATCGAGAACATGAATTTTTTGACACAATCTTCAGTGATTGTTCCAATTTTAAAAGGTTCACGTTGCGCGATTACGCTTTTGTAACTATTGATTGCTTTCGAAGAGTCGAAATTTTCATTAATTTTACAGAAATAGTCATTTAACAAGTTAGTAGATACGGCTATATGTGTATTTTTATCTTTTTGTTTACTTATTCCATAGTTTTTAATAATTTTCCAAAATTCCCGCGGTTGTTTGTTTTCTTCAAAAAGATTTCTAAAGTATCGGTTTTTTGAATTCCTGAGTTCTTGTTGTACTTTATTTCTAATTTTTTTATATTTGTTCTTAACTTCTTCGTCCTTGCTTTTTTTATATGACTTGAACAATTTATCTCTCTCTAACATTAATGCCCTAATCTCATCTTTTATCCAGGGAGCAGGAGTATGCTTCACTCGAACTTTTATATGTGGACAATGTTTATCGTATAACCGATGGATTATATAATTTAGCAACTCGACTTTAGTATTAATGTTGTTCTCTGCGAAAATTTTACTCCAATCAATGTTCTTAGCCTCTTGAATAAATTCATTCTTCTTAAAATCTCTTTTATTTCTAATTATTTTAAAATTTTTAATATTTTTTTGCGACTTTATATTGATAACACAGAAAATCAGATCATGTCTCGATAAACCTGGAACTTCTGTTCGACCGAACTTATTAATAATAGACATGTCATTTACTAGAATTAGGTCGATTAACGAGCTGGAATGGGGAGCATGGTGAGTAGGGGCTAGCGGCAACAGTGTCAAATTGTGAGACATCATGAGCGAACTAAGTTGTTTACTATAGGTAGAGTTTTCTCTCATATTAGTGTTCCAGTCTCCTAGCATAATTATATGTTGGTGAACAGACAGTAGTTTAGCAACTTCTTTAAAGACTACATCAATCTTACCGATTTTCGGAGGCCTGTACACTACACCAATTACTAATTTTCTTTTATTCACTTCTACTTCTATGAACATAAACTCTGGACTTCTGTTATACCATGACTCGGATTTGCAAAGTATTCTATAAGATAATTTTGAGTGAACGAGAAAAGCTACCCCTCCACCGCCACGTCCAATACGGTCGTTACGTACCCAGTTATAGTCAGGGATCGAAATAGCACTAGATACAATATCTGGCTTAAGAAAAGTTTCTGAGATCGCAACAACATCGACTAAGTTATTTTTAAAAATTTCTCTGAGTTCATCAATATGCGCTAGGACAGATTGAGCGTTTACATGGGCCAAGGTGACACAGTGTTTCAGATCACTAAGTTGCGAAAATAGGTAATTATTGGCTAGAGTGATGGTCTTGAGGAAAAAAAGTACTCAATTTTTAAATGGCAAGCTATTGATATAAGAGAAAAAGTGAAAAGTGAATCAAGTTTAGTATAAGTGAAAAAGGATTCAATTATTATGAATGCTAATACAGATATTTGTATGAAATACCATAAATAAATACCACAACTGCTGGTTTGATTCGTAAGTTCAGAAATTAGTCCTTTGGAGCGCCTTGTCATGAAAACTGATAGGATGGTCATCTTTTCAATACTCATGGGGTAGAAAGAGACGATGAAGCTCTGCCGTTTTTTGACGTCGGGATATTTTGTAGGTCACGGACATTTTTTATCAACAAGGGAGGTGATTGCTCGTCTTTTTTCAGAAAAACGTTTCCATTTCGAATCCAAACGAATGCGAAGCGATTTACTCTCTTGAAATCCTTCGCTGCACCCAATAGCTTACGTTTGACGAATGTAAGACTGTGATTTATAAATATTTTGTGCTGTTCTCCATCTATAAACCCTAAATCACGGGATGATAGATTTTTCCGCTTACGAGAAGCTATCATCAGTGCATCCTTATCCAGTTTTCTGACGAAAGAAACAAAGATTGAGCCAATACCTTGGGGCGGCAGAACACGACGCCGATAACAAGTGTTTATTGATACCTCTTGTATGTCAACATTCAGCACTGATCCAAGTTGTTTAATAACATCGATGACATTTTCGCCTTGGGTTGAAGGAATTCCACTAATCTCAATACAATTTGATAAGGTGTTTTGCTCATTATCTGCTAGACGACTTTCTAATTCGACAATCTGAGCTTCAAGTCCACGACAACGTTCATCGGTTTGTTCAACTGATGTTGACAATGAGTTAATATCAGACCTCATCCCCTCGATTGTTTCGGTGTTTTTATCGATGGCATCGGAATATTTATTTAGATGGTCTTTCAAGTCGCGGATTTCTTGTTTATATCCATCCATATGTTGAGATAGTTTTTCGCTTACGTTCTGAATCTCTGAACGCAGGGCCTCGACCACCTTTATCAATTCGGCAATATCTCCTGAGGTTGTTTTAGTAGAGATTGATTTGTCACTGTTTGTTTTTTTATCAGCAAGATCTTCTGGAGCATGCGCGGGGGAACCCCTTCCACTACTGGTAGAGGATAAGGAACCACGCCTACTCTTCACACACGTGGAGCATGTGTACGGTTTCTTATTCTCAATCAAGAACTTATAATCATCTTTTTCCATCTTCTCACAATAAATATGGTAGATACCCGAACACTGAACACACACGACACGATACGCATTGTTCGCGAAACCTTTTCGGCAGCTAACACACGTTTTATCACTCATTTTGACTGATAGCACGGAGAGGCGGTGTTCACTTGACGACAGCTAGAGGCAAACTGAGAGAGAGAGAGAGAGAGAGAGAGAGAGAGAGAGAGAGAGAGAGAGAGAGAGAGAGAGAGAGAGAGAGAGAGAGAGAGAGAGAGAGAGAGAGAGAGAGAGAGAGAGAGAGAGAGAGAGAGAGAGAGAGAGAGAGAGAGAGAGAGAGAGAGAGAGAGAGAGAAAGAGCGAGAGAGAGAGAGAGAGAGAGAGAGAGAGAGAGAGAGAGAGAGAGAGAGAGAGAGAGAGAGAGAGAGAGATATTGATTGATTAACGATTTATTTATTCTCGCAAATGTTGGTCGTTAACGACCATTCTTACCATTAACGAGAAATGAGTCAGTCACAAAAAAAAATATTTAAAAAACAAAAAATAATCTTCTTTTCTGAGGACAAAATGTCTCACAAATAATAAATCATGTTGTAAGTTTTGCAATTTTTACATTACAATTTTTACATTAAAGTCACTTTTATATATCTAGGTAGTCCTTATGCAAACTAGAACTATTATATACTTAACAAGTGCATTTTCAACTTCCTTTTAAACTGAACCAAATTTCCAGATTTTTTTATATCGACTGGCAATTCATTATACAATTTAATTGATTTGAATAAAAACGAATTGTGATACACAGTGGTGCGACATCTCGGATGTAAAAAATTTAAATTGGCAAAACGGGTATTAACAGAATGTGAATCAAATAAGACGGAAAATAATTTGAGCAAATATGCAGGTTTATGTGAATTAATAATTTTATACGTAGTTGTAAGAAGTGAATAATCCTGCAGTTTAGCAAAAGGGAGTATTTTTAATTTTTTATACTTATCCACAACTTTATCGTCAAAAGATAAGTTCAGAATGAACCGAATGCACGAATTGAGGGTTCTATGTAATTTCAAAGAAAGTTCATAATTTAAATCACACATTATTGATGCTACTTGACGAAGATGAGGAACAATCAACGTATTAACTAATTTTTGTTTTATTGATGTTGTTTTATACTTGAGAAGTTTTTGAAAACTATACATATATGAATGAATTTTTTTTACGACAATATTAGTTTGAATATTCCATGAAAGATTTTCTTCAAGTACAACACCAAGACATTTTATGTTATTTACAAAGGGCAAATGAATTCCTCCAATTTCTGCCTGCATTATTTCCCTTTTGCGAAACGTGGATAGCAATCTAGCATGGCCTGCTATCATGGCAGTACATTTATTGGGATTTAAAACGAGACCATGCTTGTGACACCAATTGTTCAACATAGCTAAATCACTATTAACTTTACAAATAGTTTCGTTCAAATCTCTCACCGAGCTCGAAATATAAAGATTCAAATCATCGGCATATATACTATACTTGCAGTTAGAAATTGCATCCGATATTCGGTTCACTGACAGAGCGAAGGTCAAACTCGATAGAGTTGATCCTTGTGGTGTACCTCTATTTATACATTGCCACTTTGACATGTTACCGTTCGCAGTTTTGACGCATTGTTTTCTATTGCTCAAATATGATCGGAACCATGAAATGAAATTCACAGAACAGCCTACAGATTTTAGTACAGATAGGAAAAGATCATGATCGATGCTATTAAAAGCATGACTCATATCCAAACTCACTAAAATGGTGACTTTACTTTCATCAATATTCTTCCTAATTTCATCACATAGTTTAATGAGAGCTGTCTGACAACTATGACCTTTTCTATAACCAGATTGATTAATATCCAATATTTGATTATCTTCTATATATGATGAAAATTTTGCAAATACAACTTTATCAAATATTTTTGCTAGTAAATTTAATAGATTTATAGGTCTAAAAGAGCTACAACTACAAGTATCGTGCGGTAGTTTTTTGCACAAAGGTAATACATAGGCTTCTTTCCATGATTTAGGGTATTTCCCTTGTTTTAACGATGCATTAAATATATTACATAAAATTTCACTTAATCTGTCTTTGATTAACTTTAGGAGCACACATGAAATTCCATCAGGTCCAACCGATTTCGAAGTTACACCATTTATAGCGTCGCATACATCTTTAGAAGTTATAATACCCATGTCGAAATTTAGCTCATTACTGCTTGGAGATAAAATATTGTTGTAATAATCTAAAATATTTCGATCAATATCTTGTTCATCACCCAAGCTACAAAAATACATATTAAGTTCATCTAGATCTACTTCGGGATCAACTTGATTTACAGATTTAGATTTACTAAAGCCATGTTCTTTCAGCAATGCTTGAAGTTCCTTAGGCGATTTTACTTCTCCAAACTGATCACGAGCAAATTTGTACGAAGCGTTTCTTATTTTATTCTTTACTTTATTTCTAAGTAGCTTATACCTTACTTTGTTATCTTCACTTGGATGATGTCTTTTTGCAATATTCGCTTTATTCCTCTCCTTTTTCAACTTTACAATTTCTGAGAGAGAGAGAGAGAGAGAGAGAGAGAGAGAGAGAGAGAGAGAGAGAGAGAGAGAGAGAGAGAGAGAAAGAGAGAGAGAGAGAGAGAGAGAGAGAGAGAGAGAGAGAGAGAGAGAGAGAGAGAGATATTGATTGATTAACGATTTATTTATTCTCGCAAAATGATGATTTTCACGTACAACCGAGTAGTTGAGTAGTTGCTATAGATCACATGGCTTCCAATCGTCCAACCATAGCAAACGACTCATTATATCACCTGGTTACCCCACGCAAAAAAAAAAAAAAAAAAAAAAAAATCCTCTCTTGAAAAGTTGAAGTGGTTTTTCGCTGAAGCGAGTGATATAACATACTACATATTTGCTAAGAATTGCATAGCAAATTATCCTCGTTTTCTACGCAGTACAAAAGAGAAAAGATCCGAAGCGCCGAGTATAGATAAGATATATATATATATATATATATATATATATATATATATATATATAGTAAGAGAGAGAGAGAGAGAGAGAGAGAGAGAGAGAGAGAGAGAGAGAGAGAGAGAGAGAGAGCACCTGTAAGAAAATATGGAAAGACAGAGTTTATTTTATATGTGTTACCTATTTCGATGTCGTCATCCACGGTTCTACCCACTGTTGGTGGACTGCAATGTCGTAGAGCTTCTTTTATGCACATTTCGAGGTAGACCATATTCTTCAAGTCGTCTTTTTCGGGTTCCCTGTTGGAATGTCCAAATATTTCCAATTGTTCCTTATATGCCTTGTCTTGATACTCCTGATGCATGGCCAGAAGCAGTATGAGGACAGTTACCGTTACACTCTGCGTATCCGATCCCTGTTGATAAAGTCGAACGTGGCAACACTTGCTAAGTTGGTGTATCAGCGATCTGAGTCACAAGATGTGGCTACATAAACATATGCAAGATCTATTATAGGTACCTGTCGTGAACCGACATAGGTATAGCGTGTACAGTATATATATCATATTTTATTTTTACCCAATAAAATATCAAGCCAGATCTGCCCGCACCTCGCCTTCGCATAAGAACCATTACAAAAGCATTAGGTGACCATGAGGTTCCTCACGGCTCTGTAAGGGTTTTGTCTACCCCAATGGGGTAATACATACATATATAAGTTCTGTGTGAGCTGCTCCGACTATCATTCTATCTCAGAAACTTTTGACTTCTGAATTTACAACCTATACCATACCTTTCATTCCTTACACTTCAAGGGGCCTTGAGTTCTGGGACGTACTTTGCATCTCACGGAACTTCGCGCTCCGGAATGACTCAATGATTCGCTAACACCTCACTGGACTTTGCGCTTCGAGCTGTGGTTCCTTGCCATCTCACGGGACCTTGTGCCCCGGAATGATTTGCTAAAATCTCACTGGACTTTGCGGTTCGGGGTGTGGTACCTTGCCATCTCACAGGACCTTGTTCCCCAGAATGATTTGCTAACATCTCACTGGACTTAGCGTTTCGGGCTGTGGTTCCTTGCCATCTCACAGGACCTTGTTCCCCGGAATGATTTGCTAACATCTCACTGGACTTAGCGTTTCGGGCTGTGGTTCCTTGCCATCTCACAGGACCTTGTTCCCCGGAAAGATTTGCTAACATCTCACTGGACTTTGCGGTTCGGGGTGTGGTACCTTGCCATCTCACGGGACCTTGCGTCCCAGAATGATCTCCTTGATACCTCACGGGTCTTCGCACTCTGGATTATATCCTCCCTCACTTTACAGGACTTCGTACTCTGGGCTCTTTCCCTTCTCTTCCATTCACATCTTATCTTAAAAGTTTTGGGTACAAACATAGACAAGGAGTGAAAGATTCAGACTCGCAACCTGAAAGTTCAAAATACAACAATACCTACCAATTACTTTTTCAACACCCTTAGGGTCAAGCATTAAAAATAAGAATACGAAAAAATGAAAATAACACCTAAAAAATAGAGTTTTATATGGACATAGAAATATTTGGCCGCCTAACTATTGATGACTGTTTCATTCAAATTTAAGGAAGTAGTTCTCATGGACAACTAAAAACGCTGCAAATTATTACACAATGGTTTATTATTTGTGTGTTAGATATCCCTTTTACGCAGATCATTGGTCTATATTTATTAAACCTCGTATGTAATATATCATCAGAATATGGCGCATCGTGCCTACGAGAAGGGTTCACACTTTTACAGTTCCAAGACCCCGCAATTTTACGCTACACAGTGAAGATGTTTAAAAAAACGGAAAAATGATGCTTGAAGTAATTTCCGTTAGCGCATGCGCAGAATGGAGTAATGATTTGAGAAAAATAAAATTGGTAGGGAACAATCTACAGCCTAACCCACAAATCCCCAGAAAATGTAATCAAAATCTGATGAAAACTAGACCTTGTTCCTGGGAGTACACTTCCGCACATGCGCAGAAGCCACTAAAGATGCAATCATGTTGAAATTAACTTGGAATAATTAAACCATTGTCCCCCAAATATGCACCAAATTTGAACGGATTCGAACGACTAGGGCGTACAAAAATGATAATTGAAGGAATTTACGTTTGCGCATGCGCAAAATGAAGTATTGGTTAGAGAAGTATGGAATTAATGGTGGACCATTTACGGCCTAACCCACACATTGCCTGAAAATTCCATCAAAATCGGATTAAAACTCTTGAAATTGGGCTTATTTAAAAAGGAATACATATTCGCACAAGCGCAGTAGCTATTAGTAATAGGAATATGTTGAAATTGCTAGGCAATGCTCAAAATAACCTTTTCCTCCAATCTTCCAAATTTGAGCGAGATTGGACAACGGGGGCTGTGAAAATAATGCTTGATGGAATATACGTTTGCGCATGCGCTGAGTGGAGTATTGATTTGGGAACAATGAAACTCATAGGGGACCATCTTCACCCTATCTCGCAAATTTCATAAGAATCGGTTGAATATTGTGGAAATTAAGCTTGTTATAAGGATTTGCGGACATACACACACAGATACACACACAGAGATAGAGAGAGAAAGACACGGAACGAAAGTTGTTCAGAATAGTCTGAAATGTAAAATGCGAGTGGAAATTTTACCATAGTAAAAAACAAAAACCGTTCGATTTAAGTGGAGACTACAACTTTTAAAATTCTCGAAAGTGAAAATAATGCTTCTTCTACCTATACGTAGACTTGGGAGCAATTTAGCATTTAGAAATTCAGCATTTAGGTACCAATAATACTTCACTAGTAGGTACATCCGCACGGACAATCTCGATCTCGCAACGTTAGAATAAAACCCATTGGAACTATATCACCTGATAATTCCAATATTGGCATTATATCAGCTGATATTTATAAGTAAATTTTCTATGTATTTCAGCACCACAATCTAGCGATCTTTGATGGAATTTAGAGCTTGATCGGCATACCAATAGATTCGCTAGCAGCGGATAGAAATTGGAAGGTGTTTTTCGTTGTTCAATCACTTAGGGAAAACGAACCGTTCTACGTACAGCGTTGCGGATGGTTTACATAGATTTTTTGGGATCATATTTATCATTGACAAGCAAAAAATTATTACTGTTACCTTGAAAGTTTCTGAGATCTAGATTTTTGAATGTTTAGCCCTTTAATGCTACCCTTTAGGGTTTTTCAACGCAAGATTCATGAAGTTTGGTCTATTCATTTCGGAGAAAAGCCGCGGACGGCGGAAGGACTTTTTTTTTTTTTTTTTTTTTTTTTTTTTTACGTAGGCAGGTGAGGAAATCTTAAAGATCCTAAGGTGGTAATCGGATCTCGTAAGATACCCAAGAGGGACCGCACTCCGGGTTATGTGAGATTCAAACACACTAAAACCTCACCTTCCTTTTCCCACGTTGGAACTCAGCCTGGAACTGTTTAACACATTACTTCAGGCCGAGTCCTTGAGAATTTTCTTCAGTCCTCTCGGTCCATGTGCTCCCTCCTCCTCTGTCTCTCCCGTTCCAAGATGATCTTTTTCTGGAGGATGTCTTCGACGTAGGCAGTTACAAAATTCCATTTTTGCTCTCGTTCAATCATTTTGGCTACTACCACCTCCGGTGTCACGTCTTGAGGTGGTAATTCCAGAGCATCCTGCAGCCTTCTTCTTTCTGCAGCCCATCGCTTGCATACAAAGAAAGTATGGAGCACATCATCGTCCATTTCCTGGCAGTATGGACATATTGGGGAGTCTACTTTTCCCATTTTATAGAGATATGCGTAAAACAGCCCATGACCAGAAAGGAACTGAGTCAGGAAAAAGTTTACTTCTCCATGTTTTCTATCTAGCCATACTTTGATCTGAGGAATCAAGCGTGCTGTCCATCTCCCTCTCTGCTCTACAGTCCACATTTCCTGCCATCTTGCCATTGTATATTCTCTCTCTTCAGCGGCTAAATGAGCTCTTTCTCCTTCCTCTCTTCTATCAAATATTCGTTTGCGTTCTGCAGCCAATAGATGGATTGGGATGCTGCTTGTAAGTACAAGAATGGCTGGCTCTGACACTGTTCTGTAGGCACATGCAATCCTCAGCGCTCCTCTTCGTTGAACTGCAATAATTCTCTTGCGATAGTAGGCAATGTTTAGAGCATCTGCCCATACCTCCGCACCGTACAAGAGTATTGATTGTGCAACGGTCATCATGAGACGACGCTTACATGGTCTTGGCCCATTGACATTTCTCATGAGATGACTAAGAGCAGTTGTTTTCTTTGATGCCTTGTCTGCTGATTTCTTTATTTGCTCCCAGAATGTAATTTTAGTATCTAATGTGATTCCCAGGTAGTTTACTGTTGGTTTGCTGGTGACTTCTGTACTCCCTATTTGTATTGGGATTATGGTAGGGATCCGTTTTCGAGTGAACACAACTACTTCGGTTTTAGCTGCTGCTAATGTCAACATATGGTCTTCCATCCATCTAGTGATCTTTACCATTACTTGATTTAGTTTATTCTGTGCCAATTCCGTGGTTCTAGCCAGGATAACTGCTGCTACATCATCCGCATATCCGACAAGATAGCAGTCTTCTGGCATTTCCAGTCGTAGAACACTATCGTATGACGCGTTCCATAGTTGTGGGCCCAGAACTGAACCCTGGGCTGCTCCTGCGGTGATTTCTTTCTCCCTTTCCCCTTGAGCTGTCTCATAAACCAATGTTCGGTTTTTAAGATAGCTGTCCATAACTGCTAGTAGGTATCTTGGTATTTTAAAGGTGGTATCCAGAGACTCTAACATATCAGTCCATCTTGCAGAATTGAAGGCATTTTTCACATCCAGGGTCACTAGCATTGCCAGATTCCTAGTATATCTACTACCTTCCTGTGTTTTTTTCAAAGTGTTCACTACATCTGCCAGTGCATGAGCAGTGGACCGACCCTTTCGGAATCCATACTGTCTGGGGGATAAGTCTCCTGACGCCGCTATTGCAGGCATCAAGCGAAGCAGGAGAAGCTTCTCATAACCTTTTCCAGCAGTATCCAACATACAAAGAGGCCTCCAAGAGGATGGAGAGTTTGGATCACCCAGCTTTTTTCCATCTATTGCTAAAGATCCCTTCTCTAAGGCATGAATTGTACATTCGTAGTAGTAGCCTTGGACAGACTTCTGTTGCTATTTTTAACACCTCTGATGGTATGCGATCTGGTTCTGGTGTTTTCTTGTTTTTTAAAGCTCCAATCGCTTTCTTTAATTCGCTTTCAGAGAATAAGAGGGAATCTATTACATCCTCTGGAGCATAATTAGTGTTCCTGGGAGGGTGTGTTGGGAAGAGCCCATCAACAATGAGATCCATTCTTTCTTCACTCATTGGTACCCGTCCACATGATACCTGGAGTTTTCCGGTCACGATCTTATACCCTCGACCCCATGTATCAATATTTACTTCCTCAATGATTGTCTGCCAGCAGTCTGCTTTACTTCTATTTATTGCATGGCGAAGTCGTTTTCTGGCCTCAGTGTATTCTGATTGAATCTGCGGCCAATTTGCTCTTCTTCTGCTTCTCTGGGCTCTACGCCTCAGTTGATTACATGTCCTTCTGAGTTTTGCAATATCTTCATTCCACCAGTAGACTGGGGGCTTAGCAGATGTCAAGATTTTTTTTGGCATCGATGCATCGCAGGCTTTTGTGAGGATCTGCATTGTTTGGCTTACTACTTCCTCAGCATTCGCAGTATGTAGATGTAGATGTAGATGTAGAAGAAAACTTTCAGGGCGGGGGTTTTGAGCCCCCAGCACGGAAGCCTGTTGGCTTATTGTACTTTCCTGAGAGTTTTTTGTTTAATCAAAGAGACTCAGCCCCCTGATGAGGGGTGGTAGGCTCTTGATTAATTGTTCGCTCGGAATGGAGCTCATCGGGGTTTGGGCCCCAAAGAGCTCAATTCTGCGATGGGTGAGTGCAGGGCACTCAAAGATTATGTGGGATGCCGTTTCGTCAGTCTCCTCACATAGTCTGCACAGGGTTGAGTTTTGTGTGACCCCTATGCGATGTAGGTGAAATCGTAGGGGTGCAAAACCGGTTATGAGGCCAACCAGTGTTTTTAGTTCCCTACGGTTTTTCCTAAGTAGCCCCTCAGTAATTTTGGTGTTGAGTTCAGCCACCATAAGTTTACTGTGGGTGTGTCCTTCAATATTGGCCCATCTTTTAGCGGTTTGTTGGTTGACCCACGTGTTGATGGTTTTTCTGAAGGTGGTTTTTGGTAAACCGACTGCTGGCTCAGGCCCTACGAATGGGGTTTGGGAGCCCCTTCTCGCGAGCTCGTCAGCCTTTTTGTTACCAATAATGCGTCTATGCCCCGGCACCCACTCCAGGCGAACCCGGTTGTGTTTGGCTAGGTTGTTGAGGGTTTGCATGCAGCACCATACCACTCGGGACGAGATGGTTGGAGCTGTTAGTGCTTTTATCGACACTTGACTGTCAGAAAGGATGCGGACGTGGGCATTTTTATGCCCCCTCCTAAGACTCTCCGCAGCTGCTGCCTCGATTGCCACAATTTCTGCCTGGAATACAGAGGTGTGTTGCCCAAGTGGAAACGAAGTGTTCCACCTGGGTTTGGCCCCATGTATTCCTGCGCCAGTTCCTGCTTCCATTTTTGACCCATCTGTGAACCAGATGATGTCATTGGAGCAGCAATTGTTCTCCCATAGCCCATCTCTTGTAATGATTGACGTGTAGAGATGGGGTTGGGAGAGAGTTTTGGGCATGATATCGGCCACCATGTCGAGTAGTGGTTCTTGTATCAGTTCCAATATATTGGTATGACCTCGGTGAGGGGTTGTCCGCCAAGAGCCATTCCATTTCAGCCTCAGGGAGGCCATCATGGCCTCACCTTGTATGAAGATATCCACTGGGGGTAGACCCAGTAGAACCTCCATGGTTGCTGTGGGTGTACCATGCATTGCTCCGGTGATGGTTAGACAGGCCAGTCGCTGAATGCTGGTGAGAGTTCGTCGTGCTCCCACCTGACTCGCCTTGTGCCACCACACAACGCAACAGTACGTTATTATGGGTCTAACAATGGCGGTATAAATCCACTGGACCATCCGCGGTTGAAGCCCCCATACTTTCCCACATGTACGCTTAGCGCACATGAGGGCTCCTTTGCATCTGTTTGCAATGTATCCTAGGTGTTTATTCCAGGTGAGTTTTGTATCCAGGTATACACCCAGATATTTGACCTCACGTTGAAAGGGCACCCTTGAATTAAAGAGAAGAGGTTCTGAAAGGCCCCTCAAATCTCTTTTTCTGGTAAAGGTTACAAGTGTGGTTTTGTTGGGGTTTACATTTAGGCCCTCAGTGCCACACCAATCCTCCACCACTTTCAAAGCTGACTGAGCCAGTTCTGAGACTACTCCAACGAATGGTCCCCTAATCAGGATGACCACATCGTCGGCGTAGCCTTGAGCATAAAAGCCGAGTGTATTGAGTCGTTCAAGTAAAGAGTCCACAACGAGGCTCCACAACAGTGGGGAGAGTACCCCCCCCTGCGGGCAGCCCCTCGCCACAGACACCTCCACTGATTCCCCAAGGAGCTCAGCATTTACCGTTCTACTCGTAAGCATAGTTTTTATCCACCTACATATGGTGTTGTTTATACTGTGCCTTTGAGTAGCCCTTATAATGGAGGTTACTGAGGTTGAATCAAATGCCCCCTCTATGTCCAAAAATATTCCTATTGCAAATTCCTTGTCAGCCAGCACAGTTTCCACCCTGGTGACTAGGTGGTGCAATGCGGCTTCACAGGATTTGCCTTGTTGATAGGCAAATTGATTGGGGTGAATGGGCCTCTCTATTAAGGAGGTTTCCCTCAAGTGTCTATCGACAAGTTTTTCCAACGCCTTCAAAATGAAGGATGTCATTTGCAGTATGCTCATTATTCTGTTCTTTGTCAGCTAGTAGTCGATCTCCTTCCAGTAAAATAACTACCATTGCATCACGGTCTAATCTAGCCAAGCTCCATCCTACATCTTTCCTGCTATTATTTATTTGGTTGTTTATCTGCTGGTTCACTGGTAGAAATTCAAAGGATATATACTGGTGATCACTCCCTGTATAATCTTCGATAACTTGCCAATTGCGAATTTTCCTGGCAGTGGTTTCTGATGCAAAGGAGATATGACGGCGGAAGGACTGTAAGCTACCCATTTGCACAGTGCTCATCAATTCTGCCAAGGTAAATTAGGTATCTTTTGGATACTGGAGCTATCGTCAGTTTGGATTCATCGGAATCAGTTTTTTACAACAATTAAACTTGTTTGAAGACAGAGAAGATGTTAAGGGAGTTGACGGTAACAGTTTTTAAAGCGATTAATGTCAACATTAGGCTAAGGATCGCAAATCTCAAGCATCCATTACAGGTTTTCAGCCTTAGGATACTATGATTGGCTGACCAACACTGAAGATATTGGGATTTCAGGATTTCGTTTGTTGAAAATCGGTACCTACATGAGATGAAACTGTCGCACAAATTGGAGAAAATACATTGCCAAGGACACGGCTCAGAAGCTTCTTCGTAGCTTCATCCAGACTTCAACAAGGAAATTATGTTCACGCATGCACTATGCACACTGCTGATTCAATCATGATGAAACTGATTAGGAACCACCTAGGACTAAATCCACACAATTCCTGAAAAATTTCATTGAAATCCGATCAAAATTGTGGAAGTTATGGCTATGGTTAAGAAATATATAATGACTAACACTCGCGCATACGCACAGCGTACCCCACTGATTTAATCATGATGAATTTCGTAAGGGACGTCAAGGGACCTTCTCCGCATCATTCCTGAAAATCTGACCAACATCTCTTCAACATTGACGGGCTTTTGAATGCAACAAGAACATCACGTTCGCGCATGCCCAGAGCGTGCCGCTGATTCAATCATGATGAAACTGATAGGATAGCATTTTTAGCTAAATCCACACTATTCCTGAAAATTTCCTTAAAATCTAATAGAAATTGTGGAAGTAATGACTATGGCAAGGAAATGTGAACAGACAGACGGACGGACGGACGGACAGACAGGCACGAAACCAAATCTGTTCAGGAGGCCACGAAACGGTAAAAATGCGAGAGGAAATTTTGATCTTAGAGCACAAAAATGTTTTCCATTGCGAAAGTGAAAACAAAGCTTCCTATGCTTTGCAGACTCGGAAGCAAAATGGGAAACCGAATCCTTGTTATTAATTTACCAGTGTAGTTTTCTCGCTCGCTTCGCTCGCTCATGGTGGAATGCATATAGATGCGATGGGATGTTACTGTTGAGTCCTTCTCGAGTCCGTAATAAACACCCTGTTGAAAGCACACATAAAACGGGTGTCCCATCCCCCTCCCGCCGCCCAGAAAAGGGGCAAAAAGCAACCTCGCCTTCAAGACCGATGGGTCGTGCGGGTCATTGCCTAACCTCAACAAACTAACCCCACCCCCCTCCCAACTTCCAGCCCATGGTTCGGGTGGGAGGAAGTAAATTTTTAAATTGCTTACAATTTCTTTCGGAAAACCCCAAGAAAATCCCCCCCCCCCCCTCCCCATCGTAGACTCCCCCCACTCGGCCATTAGGACGTGCGTAGCGTGGACAGACAAACAGACGGAGTTTCATTCTCAAAAAATGACAATCAACATTAGTAATTAACAATTAAATGCAATAATTTAATAATTGTAAATATGGATTGGGTTTAACATTGGTTCGGTCGATCGGTAGTTAGGAGTGATGCGTAAAACAGCCAGCGCCCGAAGAGTGATGAATCGTAGTTTTTGTTTAACGTTCGAGCCGTTGGCGGTAATGTGGATCTTGGTATGAGGAGGAAAGTAGATAACACAACGATTTGTTAAAAGCAAAGACATTAGGGGATTCAGGGAAAGGTACGTTGGCAGAAAAGGAGTGTTGGATCCACAAACCCTATAACTGTGGAGGAATGGCGAAAATTCTTCAGAGAACAAACCCCTGTATCACTCGCTCTCATGAACACCATGTAAAGCTATTTCAGCGGCCCTCGTGAAACGCATAGTATCTTAGATCAGCTTAGATCTTGACAACTTCAGCTACTCATTACCATTGATTCATTATTGTTATTAGCTGTTGTATAACTCATTATTCATTTTTACTGATTTCTACATTCTTAAAACAACTTTTATTTGCAATGTATTATTTTGCAGATCAATTCCTATTGATCGACCATGTAATAAGTTAGGTAGGTACCAATAAGTTTTCTTACCGCCATAAGGAAGTCCAAAGGTATGAGGTGTAAGTCTTGTGGCTTAATCCGTTCGATTTCAGCTGTTTGCAGAACGAGATCAACGAAATTCTTGGGCTCCTCTATTGTTAGGTGATTGTTTCATGAAACAAAATATAATCCCATGAAACCAGGAATCCATAACAGATTAAACCTTCTTTTGAATTAATTTATTATGTGCTTCATTATCGGAATGCATCATTTGAGTAACTAAAACTAGAAAGAATCTTCCAATTACAATTACAAGAATCTTACAATTACTTTTATTTTGCAAATAGATCTTATTATCCTAGTACTTGAAATTTCAAAATACGATTACTATAATGAATCTGTCAGTTTAGGAATTTCTGGTGGTCAACCGATTGGAATTTAAGCCTCTGCAACTTTTCAGTGAACAAATAATACTTTTGAATTGTATTTGTCGAACAAAAGCTGGAGTGGGTGTTGAAACATATTGGTAAGTAATGCATGCATTACAGGAACAACCCAATATCTGGTTTGTAGGATGATTTTGGTGAGGGTAGCGAATGGATCTTGATTTTACTGTGTACACCCCATCCATATTAACTATAAATGATTGTGCAACTACCCCCGTCCCCTCCCCTCATCCCTTCCCAAACATCATGATGTTTATTCTGCATCTACCTACGTTGTAAAATCGAACAAAGAAAATCAAATAGATTGAATATATTACGATCAATCGGAACTGCCATTCCCTTCCAACATTATGAAATTCGAATTTACTGAGAATGGTTTCACAGAGAGGTCGAATACTTCGAGAAAATTAGTAAAATACTCGTACAAAAATAATCACAAACTTCGGTAGAAAATAGTGTAATTATTTCAGTAAAAATATGTTTAAAGAAAAAAAATGTACAAAAATCTAACAATTATACCTAGTAAACATAGCAATTTATCAATATTTCCTTCTCCATTCCCCTACTTCCGTAATTGAATATGAAACCCTTGAAATTATGTTCCAAAACTAAACCAAATGCTTAATTGAACAAAAAAGAATAACGCAAATCGACTAAGAATTGTAGCCTGGGCAGCGTTGACCATATTTTTCACCTTCACACTGACGTACACATTAGTACCTCGTTGTCATCCTTCTCTTTTCATCAATTTTCGGTCTCGCTTTTGCAGTCTACCGTTTCTTGTGAAGCAACCTCCCAATTTTTTTTTTTTTTTTTTTTTACTTCCCACATGTCGAGAGAAATATGCAGTACTTATGTGTTTGCACGAGTGTTCCGAGGCATTATCTCTCTGAAACTTGTTTATTATGATCAAAAGAACACTAAAAACCGGCGATTTGATTATTATGATTCAGCTACCCCTCCCCCCCATCTCCCATTCTTTCCTTACTCAGTTTTCTTCCTTTTCCTTTCCTTACCTACCTCCAGAATCATTTATTGGTCTTAATCCGCCTTTATTGGTCTTCGCCTGTGCTCACTTGAAACTGGATGAAACACTTACCTAGATTTGTATTAAGCAGTTTGCATTTATAATGGTAACCTGTCAATTCAATTTAACAGTGGGAGCCCGATCTAGTTTGGAGAACCAATGACTTTCGTATTAGCGTGAAAGGACCCATGTCCAATCTTCCCTTCTGGCAGGTCCAATGGTAACCTGTAAAAATATCTAAGGTGCCACACATTATTTCCGTATTTCTTGAAGTCATAGGAAATAGGTAAACACCAAAATAAAGGAATTGGTAAGATCAAACAAAGCTCAGAGATCACTAAACACTGCGTCGAAAATACCGTTTTACTATCATACGGTAAATTAAAACGGAGCGGTCGACCTGCGCAAGGCCGTACTCAGAATTCAAGATCTACCCTAACTTATTGGTCAAAGTGAGCAGGTGGTTAAGTCGAGGGTAGCGTCAAACTGTTCAGCCTACAAATCAGTCCAGACCATCAAACTATACAAATCATTCTGAGCAATACGTCCAAATAATCTGTATTTTTACTAAGGAATTGTCTACATACTTGATGTTACGCTTTTTTTGCGAGCTTGCGAGCATTCAGAGCACCAAACTACACACATCATTGCAAAAGGCGCGATCAACCTTGAATAATTGGTCAATTATTCACATGATGTATTTTGGTAGTAGAGTCTACCTTCACAGCCCCGTGGGCCCAGAAATAATCCGATTGTCTTCTAATTTCCTGACCACTTGAGCATCTCGACCCTGTCCAGTTAAAAAATCCATGCTAAAGGGTGTCGTTTGAATTGGAGTAATGTGGCGGTTCTATGCTATATGATGTCATGCAGTTATAAGCGTTACTAACTATAAGCTTGGTCGTTTCTCGCGACTTTCAAAATAATGACCCATCATTCGAATTTTTTCGTGCTCAAAAAGGGACGCAATTACGCGCAGAAAGTATTGTGAAATATCGAGTTTTTGAAGTTATTCATTTGCCACATGGTACATGATTTTGTGGTATGTTTTCTCGCTGAATTACGTGGTGATGTTCTTTTATCAATATTTGCAACACTAACTTCAAAAGACACCGAAAAAAGTAATTGTAGTACTCTATGCGCTGTGTGAAAACAAGTGGGGAATTGTGAAATTCTGCCTGTTTTTGACGTTTTTCTGGAGTGGGCTTGCGAATATCAATAAAACGATATAACCAGCGTGCAAAAATACCTCAAAATCATGTTTCTTATGTAGCGATTGGATATCTTCGAAAACTCAATATTTCACAATTTTGCGCTTCAAATATTTGAGTGATTGGTCCCATGAAATCTTACGGACATTTTGAATCTTCAATAAAAAATGGCGGTTTCTATTTGAAAAACACGAGTTATGAGTCGTAGCGCCACCGTGGCGCGTGATAATCAAAATCCGATTTCACCATTAAACAGCATTTAAAAAATAATGGGAGGTATCATTGAAAGTTTTTCGATATCTTGAAACATAGAAAAAATTAAAAATTAATTACATTTTTAAATTTAATTTTTAAATTTCAGGTACCCTAATATATATATGTTATAGTACCAAAACCGCTGATCTATCTTTATTTCTGCTGAATCAGCCCACCGAGGCTATATAAGCTTGATTCCCCCACCGTTCGAGTCAGTCTCGTTGCTCCGCTCGTACGCTACGTATCTCCGTTCCGTTTTCCTTAGTTAAACTTGTGTTCCGTCGGTTCCAAATAAAGAAAGTGCTTTTTAAAAACTCTTTTCTCTCGGCACCCGACGTAACTGGTGCAGTCGCTGTAGGACACACCGATTCTCGGATTTTCTCGGACTATTCGGAAATCTCTGTTTCAACAGTTAAGGTGTGTCGAAGAACCCCGCGCTCAACAGAACCGGAGTGCACACGGATACGGCAAAGACTTCTACGATCTACGGGATACGGACAACGGACTCCTGAAGAAGATGTTGAGGCTGTAAGTAACTTCAATCTACAATTTTTCATCAGTTCAGCTCACATCTCTTCAGTTAGGTTAAACATCGACTGGATACCGTTGTGTTGAGGTAAATACAAAAGAATATTGTATTTCCTCCTCCCCAGCGATCAAAATAGATTTAAAAGACCGCACCCTGGTCTTAGGTTAAACATCGACTGGATACCGTCGTGTTGAGGTAAATACAAAGGAATATTGTATTTCCTCCTCCCCAGCGATCAACGTAGATTTAAAAGACCGCACCCTGGTCTCTTCAAGTTAAAGGCCGTACCCTGGTCATTTACAAGAATTATTCTTAAGGACCGCACCCTGGTCTCATCAATTTAAAATATTCAAAGACCGTACCCTGGTCAAATAAATAATTTTTAAAGACCGTACCCTGGTCAAATAAATAATTTTTAAAGACCGTACCCTGGTCAAATAAATAATTTTTAAAGACCGCACCCTGGTCGAATAAATAAATTTTAAGGACCGTACCCTGGTCAAATAAATCAATTCTAAGGACCGTACCCTGGTTCCAAATATAATCATTATAAACCGTCAGAGTACCTACTGAATACTCGTACTCTAAGAGCTTCATTAATCAACTTTAATAAAAATTCTGAAAAATTCCTAAGGTCAAGGAACCAAAACCCCTAGCCAGCTTTTGGGATTGGAGTAGTTTACGCAGACTCCACAGAAGCATGGACCTAGGCGATATCCCACTTCCACCTGGACCAGCACCTCCAGTTAATGCAGCTGCTCTACTGCAAAGAGCATTAAACCCGATTCCTGAGGAACCTCCAAGAATTCCGTTCCAACCAGATCCGATTCCGGTAGCACCTCTACCTGAACCTCAACAGCCGCCCCAGCAGCCTCCAGAATTCCGTAGGGAATATAATAGGTTAATTCCCGAATTTAACGGAGAACCTTTAATACTAGCAAAATTCCTAAAACAATGTGACAAGATATATTTAAGGTTTTATAATCATGTTGATAGAGATGATTTCCAGAACGATGTGATCCTAGGTGTGATTACGTCTAAACTAGGGTCATCAGTAGCTGAAAAAATCTATGTCAACACTATAGATACATACCCAGAACTTAGGAAGGCATTAATTCAAACTTATAGCGATAAGCGTGATACTTACACTTTACTTTCAGAATTAAGCGCAATGAAACAATCCCCGCATGAAGATTGTTTCAATTTTCATGACCGTATATGTCTAATTCTTAATTCACAGGTGGCATATCTTCAACTGAATATGCGTGAGCATGCTCCGATTTTATCGGAATACATGCGAAATTACGCTCTAAGGGTATTCGTGCACGGTATTTCCGAACCGTTAGGAAACCTACTTAGAACCAAAAATTCAACCAACTTGGGCATGGCTCTATCCATGCTAACTAATGATTTCAATTTAAAACCCAAAGATAAATCTCCCTCCTTCAGACCCACTCAACAAAGCTCGCCACCAGCACGGGCGACGAACGGTAATCAGCCAGGTGCTGCGTCAGCAAACCGGATGATGCCAAGGCCGCATTCCGTGCCGCAGACCCCGACTAATTATCAATTCCAGCCGAGGTTTCCCCAACAATATGCTCCGCGCTTCACGCCAAAATATAATTCAACTCAAAACGTTCAACAGCCTACTCCCTCACAAAATCAGCCCGGTTTGAATAGAAATCCGAATTCAAAATTCCAAAATTCAACAAAACCTAATTATCCGCAAAATCAGGCGAAAAATCCAAATTTTTCCCAAAATCGATCGAGTATGAACAAAAGTGTCGTACCGATGTCCATTTCGACCAAAAACACCAATCTCAACATGATTGAGAATCCTGAGCCACCGGAAAACATTCAAGGACCATTTTTTGATAATCAGAACGCCCAATATTGTGATTCAACCCTCATGAATACGGATGTTCAATATGAACATCAATACAACGATCCAGAGATGGATCAGATGAGTTACGAATTCGGGAATATGTTCTCGGAAACTTCCAATGAAAACAGCACGGGTTACCAAAACGATCCTTTTTTAGAGGAAATGAGCCTCACGAAATTATCGAACTCTTAAACTTTCCAAATCCTCAAGGTAAACTTCCGTATATAATAATGCCAAAAACAAATCTTAAAATATTAATAGATACAGGTGCAACTAGGAGTTTCATTAATCCCGAAATTGCCTATAAATATTTCCCTTCAAAAATTCAACCAGACTCAGGATTAGTAAGAACGGCGCATGGCATATCACAGTTCAACCGAAGTGCGCTAGTACCTTGTGGAGAATTATTCAATTCATATGGACTGAACCTTCCGTTCATCATGTTTAAATTTCATGACGAATTTAACATGCTTATCGGAACTGACCTCTTGCTATTCCTGGAAGCCGATGTAAAATGCAGAAAAAGAATACTTAAAACCCCCAACATAACCCTGGAATTGTTTTTCACAAACACTAACGCGAAAAATTCAGATAATATTCCGGAAGTAGGATCCTACCAAATTGACGCAAGGACCATTCAACAAGTAAAAATAAAATTGAAAAACATAGAAAATGGCGAAGCCATCATTCCTAGAACAAAGGTAGGAGACATAGAAATTCCCCAATGCCTAGCTCTAGTGAATAACTCTTATGCCCATGTTCATGTTATGAATCCGACCGAAAAACCTCTAGATTTTAGGCAAAACGAACCCATCATAGGCGAACCTGTCCTTGATAACCTTTTTCTTGAAAGCGAATCCACTGATCAACCTTCGGCTCCTAATCAGTCAAAAATTAAAACTAAACCTAGGCTAGACCTAACTAAACTACGTCTAGACCATATGAATGAGGAGGAGAAACAAGAAATTCTAAAACTACTAAAAGAATATTCTGACCTGTTCCATTCTGACGATCAACCTTTAACTTTCACTAATCACGTAAAGCACCACATACGAACTTCTGACGAGATACCGATTTATACCAAACCTTACAGATACCCGAACGTGTATAAAGACGAAGTTAAAAGACAGATTAACGACATGTTAAAACAAAAAATAATAAGACCTTCAAATTCCCCTTACAATGCTCCATTATGGGTAGTACCAAAAAAGATGGATGCATCTGGACGAGCTAAATATAGACTTGTCATTGATTATAGAAAACTAAACGAACGGACGATATCAGACAAATTCCCTCTACCAAACATCACGGACTTATTAGACAAACTTGGACGATGCCAATACTTTAGTACTCTTGACTTGGCCTCTGGATTCCATCAAATGGAATTAGATGAATCGTCAATCCCGAAAACTGCTTTCTCAACGGACACAGGACATTACGAATTTCTTAGACTCCCATTCGGTTTAAAGAACGCCCCTCCATCCTTCTCTCGCCTAATGAGCGATATTCTGAGAGGACTTCAAAATGAAATATGTTTGATTTATGTCGACGACATTTTGATTTACAGTACCAGTTTACAAGAACACGTCGAACGCCTTAGGGAAGTCTTCAAAAGGCTACGAAAATCAAACTTGAAAATTCAGCTAGATAAAACGGAATTTTTGCGTAAAGAAACGGGATTTTTAGGACACGTTGTATCCGCTGAAGGAGTTAAACCAAACCCGGATAAGGTAGAGGCAATTGCAAAATTTCCTGTTCCTAAGACGAGAAAAGAAATAAAACAGTTTCTCGGACTTTTAGGCTATTATAGAAAATTCATACCCAATTTTGCTAAAATCACTAAACCTTTCACAGCCTGCTTAAAGAAAAATTCCAAAATCAACTATGATAGTCACGAATATTTGGAATGCTTTGACCACTGTAAAAACCTATTGATGAACTCACCAATTTTACAATATCCCCAATTTGACAAGGATTTAACGTAACTACAGACGCAAGTGACGTAGCCGTGGGAGCCGTTTTGAGCCAATATAACGATCAAAAAGCGGATTTACCGATTCATTTTGCGAGTCGAACACTATGTGATTCTGAGAGAAAACTGTCAACAATAGAAAAAGAACTTTTAGCCATCGTTTATGCCCTAAAAACATTCCGCCCATATTTATATGGACGTAAATTCACATTGTTCACCGATCACCGTCCCCTTCAATGGCTTTTCAGTTTAAAGGATTGTTCATCCAAACTATTTAGATGGCGATTAAAATTAAGCGACTATGACTTCACTATTAAATATAAACCTGGATCTGCCAATCACGTAGCCGATGCACTATCTAGAATAGAACTGAACAACAGCGATAGTCCCCAACCTAGTACGTCAAATATAGATAACATTCTAAGCGACGAGGAGGCTATGCGCGAAATAATTACAGATTTCGACAATGACCCGAATGTTCGCGAAGTCGTAGACGAAATAATGGAAACCTATAGACGATCTAGGGAAGGTATCGAAAACGCTACCAATAGAGACAATCAGTCCCTCGCCGTCAACCTAGAATCGGCAGCGCCCGAACTAGATTCCGTTGATACAATACACTCCAACGCCGAAGGCAATACAGTCCTGACCATTCCAATTAAAGAAGGTATAGTCAACCATGGACTTAACCAAATATTAATAAAACTCGTTTCGAATAATCCCAAAACTCCAAAAATTACAAAACCATTCGGAACTAAAACTCGGATAAATGTGGAATTTTCAAAAACCAATTTCAAAAATAATGTAATCGATTTTGTGAAGGAATATGTACGCCCACATATAGAATACTCCTTGTATTTCTATAATGATGATAAGGGAGAAATCTATCAAGAATTCGCATCCGTGATGATGAGCGTCTTTAGAGAGTCAACTTTAAAAATGACTAAGTACACTGATCTCGTACAGGATGTCCCTAACGAAGACGAAGTGGAAAACATAATATCTAATTATCATATCGGGAAAACGAATCATAGAGGCATAACGGAAACATATGCAAAAATCAAACGCACATATTTCTGGCCGAACCAAAAAGGTACCATACAAAATTTTATCAACCGTTGCGAGACTTGTCTGGCTACAAAATACGACCGCGTGCCCATTAAACCAAAATTTAATGTAACTCCAACACCCACGCGACCTTTCGAGATAGTACACATAGATAAGTTTACCTTAGATGGTGGCAAATTCCTTACCATCCTTGATGCTTTCTCAAAGTATGCTCAAGCATATCACTTAACCAGCAATTCAAGTCTTGACGTTGTAAAAAATCTGTTGACTTACTTTACCCATCACGGTATCCCGAAAATGATAATATCCGATAATGGGGCAGAATTCGATTCGTCTCTAGTAAAAGAACTCTTGAACCTTCACAAAGTAGAAATTCATTTCATTTGTAGCCAAAATCCCAATAGTAACGGAGCAATAGAAAGGTTCCACTCAACCTTAATTGAACATATCCGACTCTTCAATAACCGATCCGAATTCTCCTGTGACTCCATGGTCACAAAAGTAAAATACGCCTTAATAGCGTATAACAATTCGATTCATTCGGTAACCGCTCTTACTCCTTTTGAAGTCGTTTATGGTCATATAGAACCAGGTAGCCCCCTCGAAGCAGATTTAGAACGAATAATGCTAAACGATTACACCTCGAAACACAAGGACCGAATAGCCAGGTTGTATTCCGAAATTCATAATCGCAGTTCCCGAACAAAAGAAAAAGCCATCAATAAAGCTAACGAAAATAGAGAGATTATTCCAGATATTCCCGAAACCATATTTGTAAAAAACAAACAATTTATGAGCAAAACAAAAAATAAATACAGTAAGGAAACTTTGGACAAATTGGATGTAGATAAGAAAACGGCAGACATCGTTCCTCGTCATCACAACACCCGAAAGAAAATTCATATTTCCAACATCAAACGACCCAGGAAGTTAGGTACTAAACAAACTCCAGAAACCTCAGAAACCTCAGATGACTCAGACATAGATTCAGATCCAGACTCCCCCCCTCACGGACCTTGGAAATCAAAACAGCATTTTGGTCCTAGGAAATAAACTATAGAAAGTAATTCCGTCTTACGTCATTACAGGTTATTGCTTACAACTGCAGCCCTCTGTGCAGAGGTCAAGAACCTCAATAGAAGTGGAGGAATAATCCCAATCGACCTGGGACCTGCCAAATTAGAGGAGACAGAACACGTACTAACCCACTATTACGAACTAACTGGAATCTATACAGAAGTCGACAATTTAAATTCCAACTATTCCTCTCTCGTACGACTAACCCAAAATTCTCGCAAACTCCATGACAAACTCGACGAGTATTGTTCATTCTTCAAACATGTACAAATGCTCGTTGAACAAAAAATTTCAAACATAAGACTTCACGGAGAAACCAGACAGAAACGAGGACTGATCAATGGTTTAGGAACTGTTATTAAAGCAATCACTGGAAATTTAGACAATGATGATAAAGAAAAATTCGACAACATTATTAACGATATCGATAAGCGCAATAAGAACCTTCAAACGAAGTTCTCTCAACAGTATTCCGTGGTTAATCAACTTATCACCAATTACAACAAAACCCTCCAAACCATTCAATTCAATAGCGACCAAATAAAACATAAATTTGCGGAAATAAATACTATCGTAAACTCATTTGATGGTCAAACAATTATCTACAAAGATATAATGTATCATCTTCAAGCATCCATGAATCTCATCCTCAATCTGCTGTCAGAAATCGAAACATCAATCACCTTTTGTAAACAAGGCATTTTACACCCTAGTATCATAAGTACTCACGTTCTGGAAATCGAATTACACAAGTTGTCACTAAATCTAACTGATCTGCTGACCTATGAGTCCTTAATTAGAGTACAATGTAACATTCGTAGCAACAGAATTGTGTATTTCCTCACACTACCAGTTTACAAAAATGTTGATTATCATTTGTACTATTTATACTCCACACCTTGGCATGTCAACGAAGAGTACACTACAGTAATACCTAAATTTAAATATCTATTGAAGAATGGTAATGAGATCCTTCCTCTATCCGATCGTTGTATTTTTAATGAGCAATTTTATTGCAATGCGGAATTGTTATCACAAGCAAATGCTTTTTGTGAACGTAACATCCTGTCGAATGGCTCCACGAGTACTTGTCAATTTACGAAAATATCAATTGCAACAAATTACATATCTATCGTCCCCGAAACCAACCAATTATTGGTAGTTTTTCCTCAAGAGGACCAACTACAGATTAAAAGTTCAGATAAATCGGAAACACTCACCCTACAAGGTATCCATCTCGTCAACCCCAACTCTGACTCAGTTTATTATCACGACAAATTAATGTCATCAAAACTTACCAGTACGGGAAGTCCCACTTTGTTAAGCATATCTACCCCGAAATTTGATTCCCTTAACTTCACTCACATGTCTATGCGTTTTGACGACATCAACCTCAAAAACTTAGACAACTTTCATTTAAACTTAAACCCTTTTGACAACGACCAAGATGGTCTTAATTGGTACCCCTCCATATTGCCTAGCATATGGACTATAATACTCTACGTATTAATATTGTCACTGTTCGGGTACACAATCATAAATTATAGACAGAAATGTGGGAGAGCCAAAATAACAAATCAACCTGCATAAATCCCCTTGACCTAATATTATAATTTATGTAAATTTTTTTGTAATCTCATTTTTTTGTAATCTCTTTCTATGTATTTTTTTTTTGTGTTTTTTAAAATATGTTTTATGTGTTTTATGATGTTTAATGATTGTATGATTGATGACTATGATGTTTTATGATTCTTTATTTTATGATTTTTATAATGTTTTATGATGTTTCTTGTAAATGTTTTTATGATGTTTTTATAATGTGTTTTTATAATGTGTGTTTATAATTGTAACTCAAACTACTACTGTTTTTCGATTGTAAATTTTTTTTTTAACAAAACAAGGAACACGGAGCGAGTTAACTTAACGAAACCAATAAACTTGAATCCCTAACACTTCAATTTAAAACTTATGAACTTAAGTTTCACTTCAACTCAACTTTAAAATTTCATTAAACTCATCATTTCCAATTTGAGAAAACTTCGCGAAAAATTTTCTCTGCAGTTTTCCACTTGGGGAGGGAGGTGTTATAGTACCAAAACCGCTGATCTATCTTTATTTCTGCTGAATCAGCCCACCGAGGCTATATAAGCTTGATTCCCCCACCGTTCAAGTCAGTCTCGTTGCTCCGCTCGTACGCTACGTATCTCCGTTCCGTTTTCCTTAGTTAAACTTGTGTTCCGTCGGTTCCAAATAAAGAAAGTGCTTTTTAAAAACTCTTTTCTCTCGGCACCCGACGTAACTTATATATATATAGTGATGGTGATCATTCTTGCAGAGTCAATATTTATAAAATACAAAATGAAGAACTACACTTGTTGAACTTTTCCAACGGAATGAATAAATATTTATTTATACAGAAATCATAACAACGAATCACATGTGTTAATAATGACAACATGGACTTGACTATCAACACGCCCCCTCAAGTGCAGCTTGTCAAACCCATACTCCTTTTGCAGATTTCACTTCTAGGACGAGGAATCCCTTTTGTCAACAAGTCTGCTGGCATCTCTTCTGAAGGCATGTACAGGAATTGAATTTACTTTGTTTCAATTACTTCTCTAATGAATTTGTGTCTAATAGCAATATGTTTTGTCCTTGCGTGATATACAGGGTTTTCAATCAGCTTTTGAGCTCCCTGGTTATCATTATAGACAATCGTCGCCCCCTGAGATGGATATCCCAGTTCTCCTAAAAATCTTCTCAAGTACAAAGCCTCCTTGATCGCTTCAGTCATGCAGTAGTACTCAGCTTCGGTACTTGATGTTGCAACTGATTTCTGTTTCCTGCTTTCCTATGTGATTGCTCCACCAGAGAGCTGGAAGACTGTACCACTATACGATCTACGATCCATAGTGCAGCTTCCCCAATCAGCATCAGCAAATCCATGTAAGGGTTGGTCAGATTTTCTGTATGTTAATTTTGTGTCAATTGTTCCCTCCAAGTATCTTAATATCCTTTTCGCTGCTTTCCAATGCGTCTCGTTGTATTTAGTATTGAACTGACTCAGAAAATTTTCTGAAAAAGAAATATCTGGTCGAGTTCCGATTGCCAAGTATAGGAGAGATCCCCTTAATGACCAGAATGGAAACTGTTTCATTCCTTCCTCTGTACAGCTCTGGTCGAATTCATAGTTAGGATCGATTGGTGTAGCTAATGGTTTGCAGTTTTCCATTCCGAATCTTTTGAGAATTTCTTGTGCAAATTTCTTTTGAGATAGTTGCATAACTCCTTCCTTTTTATAGTCGAATTCAATGCCTAGACAATAGTGTATTCGTCCCATGTATTTTGTTTTAAAAGTATTCATTATTTTATCTTTAACTTCATTCAGTTTAGCTATATTTTTCGATGCCAATGTCAAGTCATCTACGTAAACAGCCAAGTATACTGTGTCTTCTCCTTCATTACATCTGTAAACGCATGGGTCTGAATCTGTTGCTGACATTCCTAAGGTTCTAGTAATGGTCTCATCTAGTTTCTTGAACTACTGCTTCCCCGATTGTTTCAAACCATATAGCGATTTCTTCAGATGACACAAAGTTTTGCCATTTTTCATGTCTTGTAGTATTTTAGATGCTATATTTTGAATCTCTCCAGTTTCACTGTTCACTATATCCAACATGGTCTCTTCAAAATGTTCAGGTAAATCCATATAAATATTTTCATCCAGATCACCATTTAAGTAGGCAGTTTCGACATCCATTTGGATGACTTCCATATCATTTTGGACGGCCAATGCCATTAAAGTTCTTAACGAACTTAATCTAACCACTGGTGAATACGTTTGGAAGTAATCAACGCCAGGTATTTGAGTAAAACCCCTCGCCACGAGTCTGGCTTTCCGCCTCTCCAGCTCTTCATTTGCCTTAAATTTGTTGACCAGGATCAACCGACAGCTCACTGGTTTTCTCTTTTCTGTTGGAGCAGTCATCACCCAAGTTCCATTTTTCAATAATGAAATAAACTTTTTTTATGGCTTTTCGCCAATCCAAAGCATCTTCACTGGATAATGCATCGTGAATAGAGATTTCTGCTGCACACGAAATTTCATGATTTGAATTTTCAATTACATCTTCATTCTCAACTTCATAATTCTAATTGTCAATTACCTTCTCATTTTCAATTTCATTATTTAAATTATCAATTTCAGGATTTGAATTTTCAATTACGTCTTCATTCTCAACTTCATAATTTAAATTGTCAATTACGTTCTCATTTTCAATTTCATCATTTAAATTATCAATCACGTTTTCATTTTCACCTTTACCACTCACATTGTTCATTATGTTTTCATTACCAATTTCGTTAATTTCCAATTTGTCTTCCAAGAGTTGCTTCGATACCATGTTATACACTTTAATCGGCCTTCCTCTTCCTCCACTTCTCACAAGTCTTGGTCTACCTTTCCCTCGAACCAGGTTTTCTCCAATTCTGGTAAGATCTTCTCCAAATGGTATTCGTTCGTCATCTGGCACTTCCTCTAAATATTGTTGATTTGTACATTTATTGTTTTCTATTCCAGGATTGATAGGAACTTGTACTCACATATTTTGGGAAACTACGTTATCTAATTTTCCTGTCCTATCTTGTAAATCAAGATCCCTTTCTTCTTTGTTAAAATTGCAGTTGTTATCTTCATTTACGAATTTCAAATCCCTAGAAAGCACAGTTTTTCTTTCTTCAGGTATCCAAACGCGATAAGCTTTTGATGTTGACGAATAACCTAGGAATATGCATTCTTTTGCTCTAGGTTCAAGTTTACCAATTTTAGGTTTCTGGAGCATGTATGCTCTTGAACCAAATGCCCTGAAATATGCAACTACTGGAGGCCTCCCTAGCCATAGTTCAAATGGGGTCTTCCCATTTAATGCAGCAGATGGGCATCGGTTTCGAATATGAACTGATGTGTTTACGGCCTCAGCCCAGAATGATTTTGGTAATCCAGAGTCTATTAAAACACATCTCACCATATCAAGAATGGTGCGGTTCATTCTTTCTGCGATACCGTTCTGTTGTGGTGTGCCCGGTACTGTCAATCGCCTAGCTATTCCGTTTTCAGACAAGTACCTATCAAACTTTCTATTTATATATTCTCCTCCGTTGTCGGATTGTAGGCATTTTATTTTTGTCCCAGTTTGATTTTCAATATAATTCTTATATTCTATGAACGTTTTTAGAGCATCAGATTTCTTATTTAAAAATCTCACCTCACACCATCGAGTCGCATCATCTATGAACGTCATAAAATACAAGTGTTGCCCATTTGATTTCACCTGAGCAGGTCCCCACAAATCTGAATGAATGATGTATAATTTTTCGCTTCTCCTTTCCGACTTTTTAGGGAATGAAGTTTGACTCATTTTTCCCTGAATACAAATCCTACAAGGAGGTAGAGTTTCGGAAAAACTGAACTTCATTCCAGAAACCCCTTTATTTTTCATCAAAAGTTTCAAATCACTCTGATTCAAATGACCAAACCTTCTGTGCCAAAGGTTTATTTTTGAACTATAATTTGAATCGGTTAAAGCAAAGGAATTTTGAGAGTTCCCTTTTTCTGTGATTCGGTACAAATTATTCACACGTTTTGCACGGAGCACCACTAGTTCATTTTGATCTACTACGTCAGCATTTTCTCTAGAAAAAATGACTTTGTATCCTTTGTCAGTTATTTTAGAGACAGACAATAAATTTGTTCTTAGATCAGGTACGAATAAAGTTTCATGCAGTGTGAGTTTATTAGGGCCTCCTTGATCAGTCATACTACCCCTTTTCCCTTAACATTAGTTGTAGATTTATTTGCTAAATTAAGTGTTACTCCATTCAACATCTGAAAATTATCAAATTGTTCATCATTACTGCACATGTGGGATGTGCAGCCACTATCTAAAAACCATTCATTATATTTACATTAATTCTATTGCTCATTAGCGCTATATTAAATGAAGTATTACCACCTTCATTTTTCGTAATATCATTTTCGGCTGTACCTGCGTTCTCTCTGTTCATTTTTGGGGATGAGCAGCTTGGTGATTTGTGTCCTATCCCTCCACAGTTAAAGCACTTCATCATAGTGTTGTGAATGGGCCTTTGTGGTTTGACCTGACATGAAAGTGGTTTTCTACCCATTGTGTTTTTACGTGCAACCATAGCATTTGTATACTCTTTTTAATTATTTTTCCTAGCATCATTTTCCTCAATAATCTTTGTTCTATGTACTTCGGGTTTCGGTAATTCATCCCTGGATTCTATAGCTACTCGAAAATTTTCGTATTCTTCGGGTAGACTATATAACAACATTATTGTTAACATTATACGTCCCCACCCGAAGTCAACTTATGTAGCATCAGTCGTTTTAGAAGTGTCGCCTTCCGAGCTGGCCCTTTGGATTGGTAGACTTCATGTAGTTTGAGCCAGACTTCATCAGACGTCTTTAGTCCCTTGATTATTTTCAATTCACTTGGACTAATAGCTAACACAATTGTTGATCTTGCTTTTGCATCTTTCTTGATCCAATCATTTAGCTGCTGCATTCTTGATGAATTTTCTGCATCTCCTTCAGATCCTGTTCGATTCGTTATCTGAGGTTTCGGTATCGCACCACTGGCGTATTCAAATTCATCGTTTTTGATCAAAATAGCCTCTACTTGCATAACCCATGTATCAAAGTTTGTTCGCCCCAGAGGTGTAATTTTAGAGCTCTCCATTTTCGTTTGCTGGGTCCCGTTACCTCTTGCAGAGTCAATATTTATAAAATACAAAATGAAGAACTACACTTGTTGAACTTTTCCAACGGAATGAATAAATATTTATTTATACAGAAATCATAACAACGAATCACATGTGTTAATAATGACAACATGGACTTGACTATCAACAATCATCACATGGTGGCATTGTTTATTGTTGTTTGAAAAATCCCGTTGTTACCTGTTAGGTTTTGTGTTGAAAATCGGTTAACGAAAATAAAAGCCCTATTTTAGCCGTTATTGCTGTAAATTTGTAACAACTCAAATTAATATACAATATATATATATATATATATATATATATATATATATATATATATATATATATATATATATATATACTAGAGGCCTGTTAGGGCTTGGAAAGCCCTAATCTAGTCCGTATAACAGTAGTACCTAACAGGAACTCAGCACATTATAGTAACGATATAAGTCCTACCTATTTGAGGCGTTATGTGACCTGGTGCAAAGCTAAGGCGATGTTATTAAATGATTAAAAAAGAGGAAATACCGATCAAAATGTAAGTAATGTAATAAAATAAATATCACCAGTTGAGGTGGTCCTCGCCACTATGGGACTAAACAAAAAGTTGAATCGGGGAATTCAAAATTTGGGCATGGTGAGATGATGGTGTAATTCTATCTCGAGTCTTCCTCGTTTCTTTGTAAGCGTGTGAATCTGCGCGTCCGTGTCTTCTATCTCCTTCTTTATGTCGTTGATCGTATCTTGATCGGTAGTACTCGTAGATGTCGAACTGGTGTTGAGTTGTGTGTAGGAGATGCTACAGCTGTCTTCGTCCTGATGGGACCGTCTAACACTAAAATCGGTCCGCGAAGTCCCTATCAAATTTCAACTTCCTACAGTGAACAGGAAAGAATTTAGCTCACTCAGCTGATCAGAAAACACCCCATCACTTCACTCGTCTCTTAATGTCGCAGAGAGCTTACCTGTCAAATTTCAACTTCCTACAGTGAACAGGAAAGGATTTAGCTCAGTCATATATAAAGACCGTTCGGAATTATATATAAAGTCCGCTAAGTTCTTCAGTTTCAATTTCTTCGTTCAGAAATAACTCTCCTAGATGTTAGTAACTACACTACGTTTCTTACTTGCCGTGAATTGATGGCAACTGTTGTTACCGACCGCGCCAGCCTAATAAACAACTCTCGTTGATAAGGACCGCCTAGAACACGATCAAGGCGGGTATAGAGACGAACGGCGACACTTTTGCAACAAACTTGGGGCCGTGCTGATTCGAATGAGCAGTCTAACACTAAAATCGGACCTCGAAGTTCTTCACAATTTCTAAGACCGTTCGGAATTATATACAAAGATATATATATATATATATATATATTTATTTATTTATTTATTAGACACCCTAATAAATATATACTCTTAAAAAAATTGGTTCATTCTTCTGAACTACCAGATTGGTACTTACCATTGAGATAATTATTTCCCAGTAATTCCAGCTCCTTCTTCCGTGTATCTATGCACTGAAATGAAAAAGAAAAGACTTGACAGTTTCTAACCCTCAAATTATGTGAAAACATTAGTGTTGGTTATCAAATTATTTAGTTAAGATAGGAACCTACGTACTTTAAGAACACTCGGTTTTACGGAATTATGCAATTCTTTCGGGTTGTACTTATCCAGCCCAAGCACTCTTTTCCAACTATAAACATTGACTATGGCTTCATGTAATTCCCTGTAATGTAATCAAACGTAACAAGATTACAACTGAATCGTAATGCACAGGTGTAAAAGTGTTAGTTTTTTATTAATTTTTATTAAATAATTAATTTTATTTCATTGCTTCCGAGTATCAGACCATAGGTATCAGACCATTTTGAACCAATTTCGTTTCTTGTCTGTTGTGAGTGGGGCCCCCTCAGCCTTTGAGAGGAGTTTCATACTTAAATCGTCCATATCTTTGCAAATCCTTGTAACTTTTCCTATATTTTCTTTCAATTTTGATATGTTCAGGAAATGTACAGAATAGGGTGGAAAAAGTCCCCTACATGTTTCATACTTAGTTCTGAAATCGACACTTCATTCTGGGCATCCTCAAACGTAGATTCCATCAATCATAATTTTCCCACGGCCTAGTCTTCCAATCAAGCTCAAATTCGGCGAATAGCTGACGCATAAATTTCAATTCGATTGTATCATTAATGGCAACTGCGCATGCGCGAATGTGAAATCCTTCTTCAATTCCACTTTTCATTCGATTTTGATGACATTTTCAAGGAATGTACGAGATGGGGTGAGGATGGTACGGATGAATTTAATCTGTCTGTCTGTTTAATCTGTCTGTTTAATCTGTCTGTCTGTGTTTGTTCTGTCTGTTTAATCTGTCTGTCTATTCTGTCTGTCTGTCTGTCCTGTGTGTTTTGTCTGTCTGTCGGATGTGTTTAATCTGTCTGTCTGTTTTTCTGACTGCCTGTCTGTCTGTGTTTAGTCTGTGTGTAGTTGTTACTGCGTATGCGCAAACGTAAAATCCACCAATCGTCATTTTCTCATGGTCTATTCATTCGATCTCGCTCAAATTCAGAGAGTAGTTGGAAGATGACGTTTCGCTTCGCCCGTATGAGATCAATCATTTTTTTTTTCTTTTCATAATATTTATTGCACCAAGTAATACAACTTATTAGCAACATTTCTTTTGACAATGAATAATCGGTTACTGAAACAAGACTGTGATACATAACACATCCTATACATCATTTCAGCTATTTAGTGTCTTCAATGAACACGATTTGCAGGAGCGCACAGCACTACACTCACTGAACAAACTTTCATGAACACATCACTCCCTATTACCACAGGTCGTGAGGTTTTCGTCTTTTCGGTCGTCTGAGCAGATCATCAACGTCCTGCAGCTTCACAACCTCCTCGTTGATATGACCTTGGAGCCTCTGATGATGGGCTATCGCTTGAGTTTTTATTACTTCATTTATTGTGGGAATTTTGAGGTCGTTATGGGTATCATTATTGGTCGAGTAGCGGTACGCATCGACGCATGACCGCAGTACTTTGTTCTGGAATCGCTGTATAATATCACGATTACTTTGAGAGGTGCAGCCCCAGAGCTGTGCACCATATGTCCAGACTGGCTTAAGGACCTGATTGTATAAAGTTAATTTATACTGGATAGACAATTTTGATCGTCTTCCAATGAGCCAATACATTTTTCGGAATTTGGTGTCCAATTCTGTTTTTTTATTTTTTTCATGCGGTTCCAGCGGAGCCTTGTATCCAGAGTCATACCCAAATATTTTGCCTCATTGGCATAAGGGATGACTCTGCCATTCAGATAGATTGGTATATTTTTGATTTGGCGGTTGGTGGAATCAACATGGACTGATTTTGCCTCATTCATCTTGATTCTCCACTTAATTGCCCAATCATGGAGATTCTCGATGGATCTTTCAAGTTTTGAGGTCGATTCTCGATTGTCTTCACCAATGGCAAGAATAGCAGTATCATCTGCAAATGATGCCAGGGTGTTCCCCTCGTGTTCAGGCAAATTGCTGGTGTAAAGGACGTACAGGAGTGGGCCGAGTACACTTCCTTGTGGTACGCCAGCATTAATTATTTTTGCTTCCGAGTAAGCATCATCTTGTTTGATCCGGAAGTATCGATTTGATAGATAAGAGTGAAGCAGTTCAACATATTTGGCTGGAAGCATTATTCTGAGCTTATGGTCAAGTCCCTTGTGCCAGACTTTATCGAACGCTTGAGTAACGTCGAGGAAGACAGCTGAGCAGACTTTTTTATCTTCTAGGGCTTGTTCAATAATATGAGTGATACGGTGCACCTAATCTATAGTGGAATGCTTATGGCGGAACCCAAACTGATGTTTGGGGATGAGGTTTCTTTCTTCTACGATTTTAATTAGACGTGCATACAGCTCTTTTTCAAAGAGTTTTGACAGTACTGGTAAAAGTGATATTGGTCTATAAGACTTTAGCTCTTCAGGAGGTTTACCTGGCTTCAATATCATAATGACTTCAGCGAGTTTCCACAGTTGAGGAACATAACGTAACTTGAGAGAGGCATTCATGATTTGCGTGATCTTTACAAGTGCTTTTCGTGGTAGGTGTTTGAGAACTTGACCGGTGATCAGATCATATCCAGGTGCCTTCTTCGGATTGATCTTGGTATTGATGGTGTTTTGAACTTCTTTGACAGTGATCAGTGGGATGTCAATTTCTTGTTCTAGCAAGGGAATTTCTTCAAGGGATTCTTCGTCAGGGCGGCCAGGATTGGGCATGAAAATATCTGCAAGATGACGAGCAAAAGCATTAGCCTTTTCTTGGTTGCTTTTTATCCACTTGCTATTAGTTGTATCTTTAATAGGTGGTGCCTGGATGATAGGTCTCTTCAGATGCTTTGTTGCCTTCCAGAGGGAGTATTCAGTGTCTCGATGATTGGTGAGCGATGTGAGGTAATCTTCTTGGGTTTCTTCTTGTATCTGCTCCATCATTTTCTTCAGTTTGTAGTCGAGTTGGTACCATTCAGTTTTAAGAGCGGGGATACGTAGTTTTGGCCATTTGCGCCTGGTTTTTCGTTTTTCTCTGATCATATTTATAACTTCACGTGGATAGTTGAGGCCCTTCAGCTTTTTCTGTTCTTCAGGGGTGTTTTTCCATGCCGCAGTTTGGATAGAGTGAACGAGTTGACTTAACTCTCCATCAACTTCAGCTGGAGTTGTTAGTCGCACACTGAGATCTATATATTGATTTAAGTTGACTTTAAACTGATCCCAGTCTGTCTTTTTGTTCACCAAAACTGGATTATGAGGCTTTAGAATGATGGTTTCACTTAGCGTTAGAAGTATTGGCGAGTGGTCAGAGCTGAGGTCAAAACAGTCCTCAACAAGTGCATAGTTCGCTGAAATATTTTTCATGATAAAGAAATCGATTATATCAGGCTTCTTCTGGATATCCCCTGGCCAGTACGTTGGTTTCCCAGTTGACAATGGTGTATAGTAATTTGATTGAACATATTTAAGGAGCTCTGTACCACGAGGTGTAAAAAGTCGTGAGCCCCAATGCGTGTGTTTTGCGTTAAAGTCACCGCCGATTATGAAGCGATTTCCAAGTAGGGCAAACACTTCAGCAAATTCATTTTCTTTTATGATATGCCTTGGAGGAATGTAAATACTGGCAATATTAGCTTCAAAGGATTTCGTACTAATGGTGATTGCACAGCTTTGAAACTTTTCTGTCTCTATTTTGACACATTCATGATGTTTTATATTATCTTTGATCAGTACCGCGCTGCCCCCTCTTGCATTATTGCTGGGATGGAGAGCATGATAGCACTCGAATCCTTTTATCTTAATGCGTGACTCCTTAGTAAAGTGGGTCTCAGAAATTAGACAGATGTCTATTTTGTTTATATTAAGAACCACCTCCAGGTCCAATTTTCGGGACAGGAGTCCATTGGCATTCCAACACATAATTCGTAGGTTGCGCATCATTGGGTTTTCTTTCGTGAATGGCTGCGATCTTTTTCTAGGGCAATTAATCTTTGATTAACGTTAGATAGGGTGTTTTCCATTCGGCTTTGATTTGCAAGTATGTTTTGCAATAATGATTGTATAGTGTTATCAGGCTGCAAGGGTGTTGGCTGGATGACACTGCCACTTACCGCTTGGGCGTATGAAGGCTGATGACCGAAATGTTGATTTTTCTCATGTATAGTAGTTTTCGAGATGAAAACTTTCCTAGTTGTATTGATTTTTTTGGTTTCTTTTTCAATATTTTGGGAGCCAGCCTTCAGACCTTGAGATCGTTTTTTGTGAATCTCGGCAGCTTCAATAGCCACTGGACATTTGCGGTAGTTTGCTGTATGCGAATCTCCGCAGTTTGCACATTTGGCTGGGGTGTCGCGAGGTTTGGTGCACTTTTCTGTAGCATGGAAGCCAGCACATTTAACACACCTCTCCATTTTCGTGCAGTAGTTTTTGGTGTGTGCCCATGATTGGCATCTCTTACATTGTGACACAATTTTATTCGGTTTAAGGTTTTCGAATTTTACCTTCGACGAATAAAATTTTTTGATTCCATGGATAGTGTCTGGATTAGTTCCGGGGGCAAAATCAACTATATACATATCAATAGGTTCTTTTATTCCCCATTTCATATTTTGTGTCACATTCAGGACTTGAAGGTGTGGGAATTCGTGGGCAAATGCGTCTTTGAGCTCTTGTGGAGCAAGCCCTCTTGGAATTCCTTTCAATATCACTGTATATGGTCGTTCTTGTTTATTTTGGTAAGTCGTGAACGGGCATTTTTTATTGATGAGCTCCGATCTAATGGCTCGGAATTCATCTGAGGTTTCCGTGTTAATTTTAACTTTACCGTCACCAAGAAGAGTAAGGGTGACATTTGGTACTAACTGTGTTAGCCGTGCTTTAATATTTTTGAAGCCCTCAGCATCTTTAAGTGCTTCTAGCATGAAAGGAGGAGGTTTTGGTTCTTTTTTTGGTTGGGGTTTTTGTACCTGATTTTGAGATGTAGTATTTTCAATTTTCTTTCGGATTACCTTCACTGGTTTAAAGTCTATGCCAGAGACATCGTATGAGCGAACCTCATCGTCCCCAACTTCATTGGCAAGATCACTTGAGTCTGTATGAAAAGACATCTCATGTTCTAATTTTTCTAACTTGTCTTGAAGGTCTGAGACTTTTTTCTTTTCTGCCAATACATGTGCATTACACCCAGATAAATAACCACTGAGGGTATTAATTATGGAGTATAACTCACTGAATGAATTTCGGATGGCCTCATCTTGAATCCCTCTGGTATTCGTCTGATGTTGCGCAAGAGAAGCCTTCACTTGCGAATATATCTCCGCTACCGTCAGCACTCCACCGCTGTCCGAGTTCATCGTGCCGCTAGAAGACCTCGCGGCTCGAGACAAATATTTTTGTTTCACGGAGCTCGATGTTTCTACCTTGAATGTTCGCGAGCTACTGAGATCAATCATGATCGTATCATTCGTTTCATAATTTCTTTATATGAGCATAGTTTTTACACGTTTCATTCGATTTCGAGGAAATTTCCTCGGATCGTACGAGTTGGACTGTAGATAGTCCCCACTGATATTCATCACTCCCGATCAATTGATTGCTTTTGCACGTGCGTTGTTTCTTTATTCAGGGGGCAAACCTCAAATTCGGAAACTGCACTCCGAAAAACATAAGGAAATGTCGTGACAAAAACTTTTAGGGTTTTGTCCCGAAAACACCCTTTTTGAGACTTTGATTACTGGACTATTTATAATATCTGCGCTGAATAATAGCGCTTTGCGACAATTCACAAAGCAGCCAAGGACGAAGACTTCAGATCAATACAGTGTATATGATCCTATCAGTTTTAGCTTCATACCTCAGAATGTTTGAGAGTGACAATGTTCTTAATAAGATGAGAATGGGGAAATTACTAGGAGGACAAAAATTAACCCAAAAAGATAAATTCAGAATTTATATTTTACCAGCTGCACCCAGCCAGCTGCGGTTGCACCGCTAATCCAATTAGTTACAGAGGTCATAGTTGATTACAGTGGTGATCATTTTTTAATTATACTATACAACATCCAGAGGGACCCCGAACAAAAGTTCAGCGTATTGAGTTGAATAGAAACCAAATTAGCTACTGAGCTCACAATTTCAGCTCCAAATTTCAGCACCATAGGTTAAAGCGATCAAAATAAGCTGCAGCGATTAGTTAGCTGATCAGAGTGGTCGAAGCTGTAATAAATGATAGTTTATCAATATTATGATTCGTTTCTAGACGTCCGAAGGGTTCTCCATTTAAATTTTCAGCTTTATAGGTTGAAAAGCAAAGATATTAGATCCGCCGCTACTTTGATCTCGTTTTGTGACAATATTTTGTGACCATATTTTGTGACATTTTTCACTTTTAGGTCCCAGTATTTGGTCACAAAATATTGTCCCGAAAAAACGAGACTAAAGCAGCGGTAGATCTAATATCTTTGCTATTCAACCTATGAAGCTGAAATTATGAATGGAGAACCCTTGGGATGTCTACGAACGGTTCATGAAGTTTAGAGCCCCCCAAGATCAGCTGAGTGAGATCCGTAGCTAAGTTCTTTGCTAATCGAGACTAAAGTAGCGGCGGATCTAATTTCTTTGTTATCCAACCTATGAAGATGACATTTGAAATGGAGTACCTTTGGGACGTCTAGAAACGAATCATGAAGTCTAGGAGCCCCCGCAGATCAGCTTAGTGATCCAGAGCTAAGTTCTTAGCTATCCGAGCGTTAAGTAGCGGCGGTTCTAATTTCTTTGCTATTCAACATATGAAGCTGAAATTTGAAATGGAGGATCCTTGGGACTTCTAGAAACGAATTATGAAGTCTAAAGCCTCCAATATCAGCTGATTGAGATCCAGAGCAAACTTCATTGCTATTCAATCTATGAAGCTCACATTTGGAATGGAGGCCCTTTGGGACGTTTAGAAACGAATCATGAAGTCTAAGAGCCACCCAGATCAGCTGAGAGATCCAGGGCTCAGTTCTTTGCTATTCCAGAGTTACGTAGCGGTGGGTCTGAATTTTGTGCTATTAGACGTAGGAAGCTGAAATTTGAAATGGAGGATCCTTGAGACGCCTAGAAACGAATTATGAACTCTAGAGCCTCCAATATCAGCTGATTGAGATCCGGAGCAAACTTCATTGCTATTCAATCTATGAAGCTCACATTTGGAATAGAGGCCCTTTGGGGTGTCTAGAAACGAATAGTTAAGCTTAGAGTCCCCCAGGTTAGCTGCGTGAAATCCGGAGCTAACTTCTACCTTATTCAACTTATGAAGATGAAATTTGGAATTGAGGCCCCTTGGGTTGAATCAAAATCAGCTACAGAGCTCACTCTGCTGTTTACAGTGCTTCTCAGAGTCGTGATAAATTATACTCTACCTCACCCCGAGGGCCCCCCATAGTATCGACTAATGTTTTTTCAAGTGGAAAAATGTCAAAATGAAAGTTTTTAGATAACCTTTTCAGCATCCAGGGTGGTAGATAAAGGCCAGAAATAGATAACATTCACATGGGATAACCCTCTCTGGTTAGCTCTGTGACAGTTCCCGTCAGAATCCAAGAGGATGCGCGACCGTCGCTCCGGCGTCGGGCGTGATCCTCACGTTGTTGAAAGGCTGCGTTTGGCGATAGATGGGGATCCGAGAACCGGAAAATGAATCTACTCCGAACATAGCACATAAATGCTATTAGTACCAGTGGTATCTCTCGGGATACTGTCACCCACCCTTTCTCTCTCTCTCTCCCTCTCTCTCTCTCTCTCTCTCTCTCTCTCTCTCTCTCTCTCTCTCTCTCTCTCTCTCTCTCTCTCTCTCTCTCTCTCTCTCTCTCTCTCTCTCTCTCTCTCTCTCTCTCTCTCTCTCTCTCTCTCTCTCTCTCTCTCTCTCTCTCTCTCTCTCTCTCTCTCTCTCTTTCTCGAATTTAGGCCCCGTTGCACCTCTGGGGGGCTACCTAAGTCCTTGATAGCTCTATGTCCAAACATGAACGCTTCAAATAGAAAACTACCGAACGGAACCTCTAAGGACGTTATTCTTCTGTAATCCGATATTTGACTTTTCCCATTCTTATGATCATCATGGCTTGGAATGGGATGTTTCTCCCGAAGGTTTCAACGAATAATAGTGTCCCATTTTTAGGTTTTGACTATTATTATTATTTTTTATTTTTTTATTTTAATGTTCAAGCCGCACCTCAACCAGAAGGGTCATTAGCGGCATTGAACAAGGTTTCAAAAGGGACACTGGAAGAGGCACGATTCTAAGAAGAGCCATGTTGCCATCCTTGAATAAAAAGGAGCGTCATGATGGACTCCACAGGCAACTCGGAGGGAGAAAACCATGAGGGGTACAGTGATGATCACTGTTTAGCCCCCAAAGTGGATTAAAAAACCCAAAAAAAAGTAATACAACTAAGACTAGATGTAAAATAGGCTAATAACTATATACATGCTACAATCAGCAAAGTGAAATAAAACTACGACTAGATGTATATAAATATATCATAGATCAGATATCACAGTTCGTAGTAGAGCTCAGCGGCTCTCAGGTACAACAACAGGGATCGGACCTTGTATGGTCTGGAGGTCCACAAGGGCTGGTCAGTCCTCCAGAAAGTTGGCGGATGGACAGATCACCGCCAAACCTCCCACACACAACATCTCGAGCTTCTGCACTAAGCAGGTGTCTGTGAGTAAGACGGGTATGACCAGTGGCAACCCGGTTACTAAAGGGACTACCGGGCTCAAGTCCTGAAGGACTCCACGTAGACCAGTAATCTCACCCTGCCATTGCTCACGCCAGATGGAATTGGCTTTATGTTGCATTTAAGGATTTGATCCTCCATGCGTATAGGCAACATATCAATGGAGTCATCACCAATGACTCTCCTTGCAAGGACATCTGCACACTCTTTGCCATGAATACAAACTTGGCTCGGTACCCACATAAAAGTAATGGTTGAGCCCAATGTCGTGGCTTGGTGAAGCGATCCACGTAGGCTTTGTCTTAGGGGATCATCAGAATATGAGTCCCTAATCGCCTCGATGGTGCTATTATTCCTCTGTAATCCGATATTTGACTTTTCCCATTCTTACTTCATCATGGCTTGGAATGAGAAGTTTTTCCCGAGGGTTTTAACGAATAATATTGTCCCATTCTTAAGTTTTGAATATTATTGTTTATATAATTAATCTGTTCCTATCTGAAATCTGTTCTTACTTGAAATATTGTACCATTCTTAAGTTTTGAATATTATTGTTTAAATAATTTATCTGTTTTTATCTGAAAATGGATATCGAAAACTAGTGGACAATCAAAAGTACGTAGGGGCCCTTAAGGTAAGATCGCTGGACTAAAATAACGGCAGGTGCATGCAAGGTCCTTCTGTGTTTTTCATTTTCCTCTACGAAAGTCGCGATGCTTGATAAATAGAACATGTAGCATCTTTTTAGTCGCACGTGCTTGCGTTCCAATTGTTAGAGTCAGAAAACAAATCCATATTTCGTTGTTTTTTCCGTGATAGCGAAGACGAATTAGTTTCTCGTTTAACTTCTCTGTTGGTCATTTCTGCTGATATCTCCATATCTAATTGTATGCTCAACCATGTGAAACTGCTGTTGTCTAATGTTTTCGTGTTACACATACAACATGACAAGCTATACCGATGAAAAAAATGTTGGTATCGCGATTTAAAGAAAAATGAATCCATTAATTTGGGAAAACCGATTAAATTATGGAAGTAGCTGGTTTGTATAATCATACTGGAAATTTCTCTCCAATGCTATTGTTGCGGAAGTCCTCCTTGTAATAATTATTGAGATCTGAGCCCTAGTGTGAGTAAAGGGTGCTAGGAGATGACAGCAGATCATACCTCCGCAGTTTTTCCTCGTATAAATTTCGATTTCGGAGCATAGACAAAGCTTCATCTTTCAAAGTCAACTTCTTTGTGGTCTTTGAATCAATATTCCTACTACAGTATTAATAAGACAATAATTAGTTCTTACCTCTCAATATTCTGTATTATTTCGAATGTATCACCTACGAAGAAGGTTTCGATGTTGTTCCACCCCATTGTTGCCTCTGGAAATATATGTTGGAATCAATTTCTTCGACCTCGTACAAAATGTATAAAAGCCCACATTCTCTAGAAGAAAAAGTTGTTAGGCTATGGAAAAATCTTAATTCTACTCAATCAGCTAAAATATCTTGACGGGAGGCTTTCAAAAAGGTGTAACATAAAGGGTATTGGTTGATAGGAAGTGACGAAAACAACTGTGCAAAGAAAAATAAATTACGTCATTGGAGCACGACCGCCACCGCTTGGCTGCCTTCAGTTTTACCCTTTTAGGGTGAACGAAAGTGTTGCGGAAATTTAACGACATCTTCGGTCAATATTTGACTTGAATCCAAATTTCATGATCCTTTGTCCAGTAGTAGGTATGGGAAAACATCTGGTGCGAGGCTTCACACTACTTTCCTTACTTGTACTCATTTTAAATGGATGCTATCATGATGTATCACATCATAGAAGGTAGGAAGGACACCTATACAGTATTTTTCTGACATATATGTGTGAAACGGGTATAATTTTCGTCTAAAGAAGAATCTCCTGAGCCTTTTTGACGGAAACTACCTTTTTCACCTATTTTGGGATGGTTTTTGCCAAACCTGCTTTTCGTTATTGTAAGAAAGTGCTAAAAAATATGTTTTTACATGTATTATTAAGCTTATTACTGTCCTTAGGGCATCTTCCTGGCCATGACCGGTATCGAATATCATTTTTATCCATAAGAAAAGTAACTCCTGTGAATTTCATCTATATCCTTTGAGCCATATTGAAGAAAAGACCAAAAAAGGGTGATAAAACTACGTTTTTTAACCTATTGTTACATGTATTTTGCTAAAAATCTCCATTAGAGTATTTCCCAAGCATGAGAGGTATCTAATATCATTTGTACTCACAAGAAAAGTAACTTCTGTGAATTTCATCAAAATCCCTAGTGACATTTCGAGAAAAGCCAAAAAAAGTTCTTAAAACGACGTTTCTATACTTTGATTCTGATTTCGACTATTTTGATTTTGTTTAACCCCCTAAAAATGATAATTTTAGGCTGATTTTTCTACAGTAGCTAGCTCTTGGGTATAGAAACCCAACCCCGAAATTGGAATTTTTTTATGTCGTACCGTAAAGTCGCAATCGTGTACACGAGTTACATACACAAATACGTACATACATAAATACCAGGTTGAATAAAATACCCATCCTATCAAGAGTTTCAGAAATTGATTTTCAGGGTGATTGCAAGACCTTTCGGTATCAAGATCCTTGACCTCCTTGATCCTTGATACAAAATCCTTCACCTTTCGGTTTAAGTGTGGAAAGTAAAAAGCTTCGCTGGCGAGCGGTCAGAGTTTTGGAATCTACACATCTTGAAAGTACCAACTAATTTATAGAGGTGAAACAAAACAAGTTCAATTGAATAATACTTTCATCGAACGTAATAATGTTACTAGGAGGTAACATTACATAAGTTACAATGGCTAATAAATAGAAGTAGGAGTTCTACGAACACTTCAGTAAATTCATTATTACGTCCTAGTTGTATTTTGTGAGTCACTTAGGGTAAATTAAATATATTAAGTAAATTCGAATTTGCGCACTCACCTAATAAAATTTCTAAAAAATTTAAAAACAGGAACTTCGATGGATTGAATGCTTCCTTGTCGACTTCCACTTGGATGTTACGGATGAGTCCATTGGTTTGTTTGCATATTATTTGCTGGAACTCATTGATATTCTTTGGGAGCAGTATGCTTATTGCTTGTCTCCGTATACGTTTGACTTCCTCTCCTGAGAACAAATAAAGTTCTAGTCATTCAACATGATCGTATGAGCGAATTTTCGTCAGTTATCGTATTGTATTACGTTAAATTGTTTGGACATTTGGGCTTTTTGAGTGCAAAGAAAATGTTAACAATTAATTTTATGGCAGAAAAACGTATTCTAAATAGTAAGTTGCTATTTAGAAAGGTATTTTGGATTGTTAGCTTTTTTCTGCAGTTTTTATCGACTGTATCGAAAATTGTAATGAAATTTAAGTACATTTCTCAACATAATTTAATGTTCTATTTCATCTATATTAATAAAATCGTTCTTATTTCTGTCTGTACAGTGATTAGAATCATGAAATTTAGCGTTTCTTTTCCGTTTTATGCTATTTGTAGACGATTGGTACCATTTTCTCAATTTTTATCTGTCTGTCTGTCCGAATGTTTGCTCGCTTTTCACGGTTACAGGGGTCATTGGAAAACTGATATGAGTAGTAGGAAATGTCTGTATCAGTCCAACATAAATTATAGGCTATTTGAAGTTTTTAAAATTTAGCCAAAGGGGTGTTTTAGGAGAGGGGGAGAGGGTGAAATGGGGTATCTTGGACACCATTGAACAAACTGGGGATCTGACAGGTGAAATATGTTTGGATTATTCTAACTTAAATCACAGGCTACCTGAAATTTTTCATATCTGCCCAGAAGGGGGTGTATAAGGGCAGGAGGGGGAGGGGGTAGAATGGGGTATCTTCGTCATCACTGAACAAACTGGGGATTGATGGTCGAAAATGTTAAGATTACTCTAATTCAAGTCAAAGACTCTTTTTTCCATATTTTTCAAATGAGACAATGGCGATGGCGGGGGAGGTGGTGGAGGTGTTAAAGCATTTCGAACGTCACTGATCCAACTGGGGACTATAGGGGTGTCCCAAAATGTTATCGTTGAGGGGGGGGGGAGGGGGGACTTGCTTATATTCAAGACAACCTGTGCAACGCACGGTTGAACCAGCTAGTATTCAATAAACTTAACCAGCAATACTCTGCCAAAAACTATAAATTTAACAGTTTTTAGCTATTATAGTCATTTTCAGCGACATTTTCTGCATTTTTTTTTTTTTTTTTTTTTTTTGAAATTTGACCAACTTGATGAGCTCAAAAAGTACTGGCCAACGAACTCATCCTTTCGTTTAGAATGCTTGATTTTTTGGGGCATGAATCTCGATACTTGCCTGATCAGATGCATTAGATAGGTGATAACGCGCGAGGAAAACTCAAACTGTCTTCGTATATTTCATAACCCGAAATCCCTTCAATTTCTTCTACGTTCATAGAAATAATAAAAGGATTAGTCTCAAGACCCTCATAGCAGAACAGTGATGTACACATCTCAGCGCAGATTAATGATTCGTCCATGATAATCCCTTATGAGTTCCATTGCCATCGGATGAATAAGTGGCGTGAGCGCATGCCCAAATAATTATATGTTTCGAAAAATATAGATTTCTTACGATCTATCATTGGTCCGATGTCGTTCAAAATTGGAGGTAGCCTATGCAATAATTTGGACTCGTTATTGGGCACCAACTATCTGTACGCCTATGTTTCGCTAACCTAGATGTTGGATCCGAGGTTCGCCATCAGTCAATATTAGCAAAGCGAGGTAAGGGTTGGGGGGTTTTTTTTTTTTTTTAAATATCAGTACCTTGCTATTATATAAATTTTTGGCACGAAAGTACAACAAGAACATGCACTTGTAACACTGAACCATCACAAACTTCAAGGTAACCAATATACATAAATCAAGGCTAGATTCTATAAATTAAACCATCTTTTGTAACCTCCAAAAATAACCAATCATGCAGCTAGAATGTATGAGCGAATTTTCGTATGCCATCAAACATTCACAAAACCATTTTGATGAAGGACCTAATCTGTAAGGTCGTAACCTCCCCCAATTCTGCATATCTATGTCAGAGAAAGCGAAGAGGGTAATCTTTGCAAACAAACGGTCATGTTTTTAATCTGTGAATCTGAGATACTTTCTTTGCTCTGTACCGATTCCGGTATGATTGTGCAACAAACCTCGAAAATTTTTAATTTGACAAACCTTGTCGACGCCGCCCAGGCTATAATTCTCAACCGATTTTCGTGATACTTATTTGGTTTGATTCCAATTTTAGTCTAGTTGTATAACACTCCTTGGGAATTTCGGATTTGCTGCCGAGGTAGGGTGGAGGGGATAATCACCGATTCTTCCAACCACTGCCCAAGCTACAAATCTCGACCGATTTTCGTGATTCTTATTTCGTTCCATTACGAATTTGATATAGTTTCGGAACATATATCAGGAGCTCCACATTCATCCTGGATGGGGTGAATGGAGGGGGTAATACTGATAAATCATGGTGTTTTAACAATTCTCAATTTTCGTTATTTGTTTTTGTTCAATTATGAATTCGGTCTGGTTTTGGATCGTATATTTGGAGTTTCAAATTTCATTATGGAAGGAGGTGAATGGAGGGGGAAGTACTGTTAAATCATGATGTTTTACTGATCTCGTCTGATTTCCGTGATTCATTTTATGTTCAATCATGAATTCGGTCTATTTTTGGAAAACATGTCAGGAGTTTGAAATTTCACAATGTAACAGAGTAGTAGTAATAAGTCATGATGTTTTAACTATTCTCGTCAGATTTTTTTTTTTTTTTATTTTTTTTTTTTTTCAAATATGAGTTTAATCTGGTTTTGGAGATTCTATAAGGAGTTTCAAATTTCATGCAGGAATTAGTATGATGGAAATTCACTGTCGTTGGAGGGGGTTATTGGGGGGATGGGGAATTCCAAGAAGTCATGATATATATATTTTTTTTGTCGTCTGATTTTAACTCCCACCAAAATTGTATAAAATCCATTCATTGGGACGTCTCTGTAATGCTTGTATTACTTACCACCTTTTTTCGTAGTCTATAAAAAGTTAAAGAAAAGAAAATCTCGCACTACTCCTATATCAGTATCCTTCCAGAACTCGTGCAGTTCGGTTCTCGTGAATGCTTTCTTATCTAATCTCTACGCTCTCTTTTGTGACAATTTTTCTGTTTCACTCCCGGTTGTGAGGTGACCTTCCTTATCTTGGACCCTTTGTGACTCTCTTATCTTCCACCTGTCAAGATCCAACTATCAGGTACCGATCATTATCTTCCTTTAAACGGCCCAGTTGAGCTCATTAGCTCAACATGGGTTCGAACAATCCCGATAAATTGGGATTTGTCGACTTAATTTCGGCAAAACGACGTAAAACGGATAATGGAATGATCCCAATTCATAACTCTTTCTCACCTCTTCAAGAGCAAATGGAAACAAACTCAACAACCAATACAGATACACAGAATCAGTCGGCCACTGAGAAAGCAGCTCGTCCGCCCCCAATTTATATACTGGATGTAACGGACATCAATACAGTTAAATCAAACTTGCAAAGTTTGGGTATTAATACTATTAAGTATATTGCAACGTACGGAAAAGTAAAACTATCACTAGAAACGATTGACAACTATCGTACTGTTATCGAATACCTAAAATCAAAAAATGCCCAGTATTACACTTATCAATCGAATCAAGAACGTGCATATCGTGTAGTGGTCAGGGGGTTACACCCTTCTAGTGATGTTAAACTAGTCGGAGAAGAGCTTTCTGAAATGGGGTTCGTACCTACCCAAATCACTCCCGTATTACATCCTGTTACGAAAAATCCTCTTCCACTGTTTTTCGTTGACCTCAAGCCTAATTCAAAGAACAACGAAATTTTCAATGTTAATCGTCTCTATGGGGCTGTGGTAAAAGTTGAACCTCCTAGACCTAGAAGGACAGTGGTTCAATGTCACCGATGCCAATCTTTTGGGCACACAAAGAATTATTGCAATAAGCCGCAGCGTTGTGTGAGGTGTGAGGGCAACCACGCAACTGTGGATTGCAAACTGGACAAGAAAGCTCAACCGGTATGTGTTAATTGTGGTGGTACACACACGGCCAACTATAAAGGGTGTCCTACACAAAAAGCTCTCCAAAAGACAAGATTTGGCCCTTCATCTCTGCGTTTCCAGCACCCCCTTGAGACTACGGAGACCTCACCCACTAACTTGAATCGGGCAGATAAACCATCCTCAAGCGGGCCTATTCTCAATGATAATCGATCATACTCCTCAGTATTGCGGACAAAACCTAATGAGGAAGCTCTGGTAACCGCAGGTAATGAAAACAACATCATGAAAAGTCTCATGGGTAAAATCGACTCTCTACTTGCAACTCTACAACCGCTCCTTCAAGCATTAGCACAAATCTTACCCAAGCTCCTTAATATCAATGGTTAATTGGCCTGTTGACCATTACTCTTTCAAAGTTGTCACATGGAAAGCACGTAGCATTATCAGTAAAACTCAAGAGTGGGAAATCTTTCTTCACAGTCACAAAATTGATATATTGCTAGCCTCAGAAACCAAATTATTTTCATCTAGACCTTTTCAGGTCCGAGGTTATATTTGCTATCGAGCTGACCATCCTGAGGACTGCCATAAAGGAGGAGCCGCACTATTGGTACGTAGTGACATCAAACATAACGCATTGCTCCCTATAATTGAACATGAAATGCAAATAGCTAGAATAGAAGTACGTATGAGTGGGATATCATTTCAAATAGCGGCCTTTTACTCTGCTGGGGCAAATTCACTTCGTGCTAGTGACGTCTGGGCGTTTACACATGAACTGGGTTCTCGTTTCATTATAGGCGGTGATTTCAACGCTAAAAACCACATTTTTGGCTCTGCGGTCGCTAATCCACGCGGAAACATGTTGGCTAACGAAGGGCAAAGGCTAGGGATTACTATTCTACATCCATCAGAGCCTACTCATTACCCTGATCAAGTGGGACAAAGGCCCGATGTGCTGGATTACTTTTTGTTGAAAAATATTCCACTACAAATCACGATTCCTGAAGTCATCCCGGAGTTGTCTTCTGATCACTTGCCGGTCCTCATTGTGTTTAACTCAGCAGCAACGCTTAAGAACCAACGACGGTCACTAGCCAGTGGGCAAATGGACTGGGTACTTTACAGAAATACGCTGGACGTATTAACTGATTTAAGTATGCCACTCAAAACACGCGCAGATATAGATTCCGCAATAGCCAAATTAACGTACGACATCCAGTTTGCTGGAATAATAGCTGAACTGCCACAAGATCTTCCAAAGCGATTCAAAAAATCTCCGCCGGAAATTCTCAAACTGGTAGCTGAAAAGAGTAGAGCCAAACAAGTTTGGCGTTTCACAAGACAAACCATCCATAAACGCGCCTACAATAAAGCCACTGAAAAACTGAAAGAAGCTCTTCAAAATCTTCGAAATCATCAAAAAGAACAAGAAATCCTCCATCTGGATACAAAAGATTGCTCGTTGTGGCTCAAAGCCAAAAGTTTGAAGAAGGTCAATTCCTCCTCTGAAACACAATAATCAGTGGGTTACTACGAACCATGGTAAAGCTGAGCTATTTGGCCAGGCACTCCAAAGTCAATTTACGCCAAACCCATCTGAAAATAGCTCCTTTGAACAGGAAGTTTCTGAAATCCTACAGCAACCTTTGCTACTATCTCCTTTTTCCCAGTTTTTTGCTCCAAATGATGTTCAAAGGGAAATAAAAAGACTACGGAAGAAAAAATCTCCTGGCCTGGATCAAATTAACAAAAAACACCTAATACACATTCCAAAGGAAACTCTTGTGTTTCTGACACAAATTTATAACGCGGTTCTAAGAACAGCATATTTCCCCAGGAGATGGAAGATTGCTAAAATAATTATGATTCATAAAGCAGGAAAGAGATCAGATAGTGTCAGTGGATATCGACCCATCAGCTTACTATCCATCTTCTCGAAAATTCTTGAAAGACTAGTCTATCCTCACATACTTCAGCAAATCGAACATCTGCTACCAAACTCACAATTTGGATTCAGGCAGTTGCACTCCTGTCCTTGGCAGCTTCATCGTGTACTGGACCGCATTCTCCAAACATACGAAGTAAAGGGAGTGGCACTAGGGCTTTTCCTGGACGCAGAAAAAGCCTTTGATAAGACATGGCATGAAGGGCTCCTTACCAAGCTCAAACCTCACCTTAACGACACATATTATCGATTAATTCAGTCGTTCCTTGGCGATAGAAGATATCGAGTTTCTGTTGGCGATGCCATAACCGAAGAACTCCCGATTATCTCATCTGTTCCTCAAGGCAGTGTGATTGGGCCACTGTTATACATCTTCTTCATTCATGATGTACCACTATATAACGATACCGAAACGTTATCTGCCCAGTTTGCTGATGATTGCGCTTACTTAACCCAACATACGTCGGGGGAAGCAGCAAGTGACACCATGCAAGCTATTGCTAGTGACGTGAATAGATGGGCAAAAAAATGGAGGATAAAGCTGAACACATCCAAATCACACCTCTCTGTATTCACGTATAAGCGAAAATTTACAATACCTCCAGTAGAAATGGATGGATCTACGCTCGAGCTTAAAACCAACGTGAAATACTTGGGTCTGAGTATGGATCAAAGACTTACTTGGAAGAATCATATCAGTGATATAGTATCGAGAATACGTCATAGAGTGTTTCAAATCAAACCCCTCCTGTCAAACAAAACACTCAGTATAAAGAACAAGCTTCTAATCTACAATACTGTTATTAAACCTATTTGGAGCTACGGAGCAGGACTTTGGGCATCAGCTTCGGACTCCCAAATTGCCAAAATTCAGGTTCAGCAAAACCGTGTCCTCAGATTGATCACAGGAGCGGATATTAGAAATGAGGAGCTTCATAAAGACCTCTAAGTGCCAACAGTGAAAGACTGTCTCATTGCAGCCTATCATGCATCGTATCAGAATGCATCCTCCCACCCTAATCAACTTATATGCAACATACCGCAAGATCGACCTCTTCCTCGACACCTCAGACGACTTAAACGTAAACATCATTCCGACTTCGCTGATGGGTTCAACTAACTGAAATTAAAATTAAAATATAACCTGAAATAAAAACAAAAATTATGATTAATAAAATGTTAATAAAATATAGCTCTGTGATAGTTAAGTTTTTGCAATTCGTATACTAGTAATAGTCGTATTCGTATGTGTTAAATAGTATATAATCGTTGTAAAGTGTAAGATAGTACTGTTGAGTTTGTACACGTGAATTACCTTTACTAGGGGGTCAATGGACTAATCCTAGTACATAGATATAAAAGCATGTTGTTTAATACTTTACTTAATCACACTATATAGTGCTTTGCACAAAAATGTTACTATAATAAAAAAAATAAATAAAAAACTACTCCCATCTGAGGCTAGACCTTCCGGCTGATGAAACGAGCTGAAGTTTTTGACTTTAATGACATAAAATAATATTCACTCACCATTCCTTGCAAAAAATCCATAAGCAGACAAGTCCTTAACAGGTTTGTAAAAAAATTCATCCCTTGAGTTGGCAGCTTTGTGGTTTACGAGTGCCTGAGGGAAAAATAATGTCATTTCAGTGGAAACGTGCAGAATCTTCAAATAATATGCTGACAAAATCACTTACCAGACCGAAAATTGGTATAATCTTAAATGTTTATTTAGCAGAATATTATGTAGAAATATTTCGTTACAATCAATTTGAGCCTTATGTTTTTGTGCTCGAAAATCTCAGAAAGTGGAAAAAATAACTGAGTTTATTAACTTCATTCATAACGCATAATAAAGCTATTTTTAAATATGTAGTTGAAAGTTTTGCGGCTTAGAGAAAGGTTTATAAAGTGTACCTTATCGGTATTACAATTTTCGAACAATCAAAAACAGTTGCTCATTAGGTCAAGTTATTAGACTTTTTATCGTGATGATTATTTCTCCGACCGTTCTGGGTGATTGATAACTAAACACCTCGAATAATTTATTCAATTCTCAGGGATCTTTCCTGTTTTGGTTTATTATTTTTAATGATGAATCTTTGTAATCGACCAAGAAAAAAAAGAAAAGTTTAACCCCCCCCCCCCCCTCCCAAAAATTTGTTGGTTTACGTTTCAAGAACCCAAAAATCGATTTTAGTAAAATCCGTCCGTCCGCCGTACGCCGTTCACCGTCCGAAGCTTTTCTCAAAAACTATTGGACCAAACTATAAGAAATTTGGCTTAAAAATCATTTATCGGCCAGGGATGTGCCTGTAACATCGGTATCGCGTTCGATCAACACTAAACAGTAGAACCTAAGGGCTGAAATATTGAAAAATCGAGATCTTGAAATCTATCTATGTAAGTAACAGTAATGATTATTTGGGTTTCATTTATAAATATCCGCCCATAGAATCGAACGAAAACACCCCGGTCGCATTTATTTGTATGCTTTTCCTAAGGGCTAAAACAAGACAAGAAAAAAATACATCAACACGGGAGTGAATCGTAACCAGTAAAACATCAAAATCGCCTTGAAAACTATGACAATTGTGTCAGCTGATAATGTAATTCCAATGACAATACGTCTTCCAGAGATGGAGTTTATTATGCCATCTGTATCCTATTGGGGTCGTGAAGCGTAGGTAGGTAATAGAATTACCTACCTAATTCAATTATATTCATTTGTTAAAATATTGATTAATAAATACTTGGGAATTACGCTATATTATATTATTATTTCTATTCCAACTACTGAAGGTTAATTGATTCCGAGTTTACCAAGGTCGGGACGTTTTAGCTAATTTTCTAAAAAAATGAAGCTATTGTAATGATTCCAGAATTTCCCTCATTGTAATACGTTTTGAAATTCCTTGAGTTTAACGCTTTTTGATGTGTGTATGTAGAGTTTGATCAAAAAGTTCTGGTTCTTTTCAATTTGCGCGCAATGAGGGTCGTTGAAACGTCTCGATGGTCTCAGCGTTACTCTTTCTGAGTCACCTCGTTATTTTATATTGCTGTAATATTTCCAGTTCTCGTGTTATTCTGATCAGGTTCGGAACCTCCGAGGCTAATTTCTTTCTTATTCGACAAGGCTTTTCGTTCTGCTGTTTTATTTAGTGTATTGTTTTGTTGTTTGGACATTTTTAGAAAACTTTTCAAAATTCACCTACTATAAACTGTAAAATTGTGAGGTCCCGAGCTGCAAAGGTGAACCCTTTTGAGAGGCACGATGCGCTCAGTTTTGATCATTTACTAGATATATATGGGCCTTAATAATAATTATAGACCAATGATCTGCGTAGAAGGGCTATGTAATACAGAAATAATAAACTTTTAATGATGATTTGTGTAATGATTTGTAGAGTTTTGTATATTACTTTGATGCAGATGATCAGGGCCGGTCGAGAGGCGTGCGGCGTTTGCAGCCACACACTCGAGCCTTTTTTAAAGGGGCATACAATTGGCTGATTTTAGTTTTAAAAATTTTTAGGATTTTATTGGCAAATTTTTATAAACTGATTTGAATGTCGGGCAGAAATATTTAAAATAGAGGGAACTTTGTCTCAATACTATTACAGTTGTATCAATAAATTGAAAACGAGCTGTCTCAGTCAATTGATTTTATTGATTTACTGTTACGCAACAGTGCACAAAAAATGTGATTTTAGACTTTAAATTTCAAAAAAATTTCCCCGAGGAGCACCCCCCCCCCCCCCCCCCCCCCCCCCCCATTTTACTTGGTGGGTATTCAATAGACCCCGGTAGGGGCATAAAATGTGAGTCTTTCACACTGGCAGTTTTTGCCTTAGGTGGATAACTAGAATTAGTTTCTATGTTATGTGATTATAATACCGTGCTGTTCCCACTTGGCATATTAGTATTTCAAGTCAAAGTATCTATTAAACAATTATTATTATTATGCACTCATTTATTTGAATAGAATGCGGTCAAAAACTCACTAAGTGTAATAACAAATACGGAAACTAATAATACCTCAATATATTTCGGTGTCTTCACGAAAACCATAAGTTTTTGACCAAACCAAACTCTGGTCAGTGGCGCTTCGTGATCTTGACCCAACTTAATAAACGCCTCTAGAACACCTATCCAACAAAAACAATGGATAGTAGTGAGCAGCGAATAATACATGAACGTCTCCTAGGGTTCAAGAGAATATATTAATACACTTATTAACATTACGCAATATTTTATGCTTGAGTTTCCTTGACCGCTTCAATACGAAATGCGAAATGAATAAAATTAACAACGCTGCAAATCATTAGGGTAAGGGAACCAGTTATAGACACGAGACCAGTTATTGACAGTTGCGCCTTCAGGCTCCAAAAATAAGAATTAGGCGCCTCCAGCAAATTCCGGCTGGTCGTCATTTGTTACTACGACTACTCAGCTGTAATTTCTCCTCGAAATCATGTCGCTACGGAGAAAATCATCGGAATTACGTGTCTTTTCGTTTTTTCGTGTTCAGCTGTCGACGTTTTCTTGCGCAACTCAGTAAGGAGGTAAGTCGCTTCCACGCCTTTTTGAAATTATATTCTAAGTATTCTAAGGTTGTAGAGACCAATCTTTTTCATCACACTCATCCTATTTGTATTTTAATATTTTTTAACTATAAAATACCTGAAAATAACTGAACCAAAGAGTTTAGGAGGATGTCGATAACTGGATCATGAATACACCAACTAGCCCAGTTATTGACACCAGTGTCTATAACTGGATTTTTGTTGAAATCTTTGTTTTTCAGCGAATTAAACACAGTTTTTTATTTGAAAGCGAAAGGTGTTGAAATCGTATCAAAATTACGATGGGATCCAGTAATCGACAGGGGGTGTCAATAATAGGTTTAATTTGTAGTCAATAACTGGAGGATTCCACGCCATTTATAGACAGCAGGAAATACCAATTATTGACATGCCTAGGTAGCGAAAAAAACTAGAACTAAAATCGCAGTAACATTAAAATAATATTTCTAAAATCTGCTGTTAGGTTTTTACACGAAAAGTTTTGTACCTACCTATTGAGTTCGCTCATTTTTTATTTTTTCTCTTGCAAGAATTGTGCTCAGAACTCAACTTGATTTTTTTCAGGGGTGTTACACGATGACCCCGAAGGAGAAAAATCGACGTTCAAATGCCAAGCCTCGTAGTAATGCAATTATTCCCCCTGTACGAAGGAGACAGTATGACGAACACAACATGCTGGCGGCAATCGAGGCTGTGAAAAATGGTAAGGCAGTTGCGACAGCGGCGAGGGAATACGGGGTGCCTCGAATCACCCTGATGTACAAAGTGTCCGGTAAGTCACCCATCAGCAGAAAGTCGGGTCCCGATTGTATTCTCTCGAAACAGGAGGAGGATATCTTAGTTTTTTGGATTATAAAAATGGCTAAGGCTGGATTCCCAGTTACTGCTGAGCATCTTCAAGATAGTGTTCTGCACCTCATCAAAAAACTGGGTAGACATACGCCATTCATCGATGGCCGGCCAGGGAAAAAATGGCTCACAAGTTTCAAGCGTCGAAATCCTTCCATTTCCCACAGAATTTTGGAAAACTTGACGTTGAGCAGGGCTACGGTTACAGGAGATGAAGTTAAGGGATGGTTTTCAAAAACAGAAGACTACTTGAGAGAGCACTCGTTGTTTGAGATATTGAAAGATCCTAAAACAGTTTTCAATGGAGACGAAAGTGCCTTTTTTTTAAACCCCAAAGGGAAAAAAGTCCTGGCGCCAAAGGGTGACAAAACTGTCTATTTGAGAGTAAACAATGACGAAAAGGAATGCTTGACAGTTCTGGTGACGGCAAGTGCCTGTGGTGATGTAGCTCCTCCTATGGTAGTGTTTCGTTATGAAAGAATCCCTGAATCAATAGTTCACATCATTCCAGATGGTTGGGGAATTGGAAAATCCCAAAATGGTTGGATGACAGGGGCTACATTTTATGAATACATGACTAATATTTTTGACCCCTGGCTTGATTTAAATGGAATATATTGCCCCGTGATATTTTTTATGGATGGCCACGCTTCACACCTAACGTTTCACCTCAGTGAGTTACCTCCCAATACAACCCACATAATGCAACCGATGGATGTCTCAGTGTTTTCCTCTCTGAAATCCCATTGGAAAACAAAGGTGCATGAGTGGAGGGTGAAACGTGTGAATGAACAAAATGTAGCACTGAAGAAGAAAGACTTTGCCCCTACTCAATGAGGTCATTGCGGAAACAATTACTCCTACGATTGTCGCTAACGGTTTCAGGAAGTGCGGGCTCCTTCCGTGGAATGCGAATGCCATCAAGCTGGGTAATGAAAACACATCGATTCCTAGTGGCCGAGAAAAAAGTTCTTTTTGTTTTGTCAGTCCTAGAAAGTTTTATTGAGGGGGAAAGACTCGAGATGTTCAAGAGATCGCCTCCAGGGGTGATAGGAGCAAAAGATGAATCTCTATTTGAAGTCTGGAAAAATATGAGGAATTTAATAGAGACGTCAAGTTCAGTGCGAGAGAAACCAACATATTTGCATGAAAGTGTTCAGAAGCCTGATGCGGACGCCATTCATGACGTGGTTACAGACTCTGTTCCTCAAGAACAGGCTCTCAACCAACATCAAATCATTACAGTGGAAGCAATGGTACACGCTCCGCCTGGACAATCTGGAAGACCAAAAACGCTTCTACTACCAAGTCCTTTCAAAAATGCCTTGATTTGGCCTGAAGAGCGACCTGCGACTGTGAAAAAACGGAACAAGGAAGTTCTACCAAGCGTTGTCGCTTCAAATGATTACAAAAAATACCTGAAGAGGAAAATGGACAGGAAAGCTGAAGAAGAAGAAAAGAAGAAAGCTAGAGCAACAGCAAGAGCCCTAAAAAAAGCCGAGACAGAACAAATCAAATTGAAGAAAGCCTTAGAGAATGAACAAAGAAAGACTCAGAAAAAGACCAAGTTACAGCAAAAAAAGAGAGGTAGGAAATGGAAGAAAGTTGTGGAATCCTCTACAGATGAAGATGACTGGGAACCTCAAAATGAGAGCAGCGACGAAGAAGAAGAAGACGCAGCAGATGAAGAAGTGGATGAGTTCGGTTCTATTGAGGTCTTGGTGAAGGGTAGCGACGAGATATAGCTTCAGCTAATGGAGACTGTCCTATCTGATGGAAACTTAGTGGAAATGGAGAACGTGGGCTACAACGACATGGACGAACAGCGGAACGAGATTGACGAACAGCGGCATGAGATAGTCCAGTCAATAATGGATACGCTGGACGAACAATCGGGATTAGTTTCATTTGAATTATTGGCTCCGAAGAATAGTCCAGGACTGTTTCAGGAAAGCACTGTGCCAAATGATCAAACCGCAGCATTTGAAGTAGGGACTAGCCCTGTCGCCCCTCACATCGAGCAGAAGGGAGAACTCGAAAACTCTCTGGTAATTGCAGAAGGTGACTACGTTATTATCAAGCGGGGCAAAAAGATAAAAAATGTCGCTTGTCAAATTCTGAGGGTTAACGAGGATGGAAAGGCTATTGCACGAAGATTGATTCCGTCCAACAGGATAAAAAATGCTTTTACGATCGACACGGAAGAAATTCTAGTCGACAAAGAAGATGTGATAAATAGACTGTCACAACCATTAGAATTTGAAAGCGGAATTCGATAGCGAGTTTTATTCTCAAATTGCTTACCAATTGACTAGAGGAGAGATGAAGTAGAATTAGTAGATGATAGTAGAGTTAATAATTTCTATAATTTATTATATTATAAATAAAGTTACCCATTTTCAAAGTTCAAGGTGGTGTCAATAACTGGTTCCTTCGAGTGTCGTAAACTGGATTTTGCATGTCAATAAATGGTAACAAAAATCACTTTCGTAATTTCGGTGGAAAAATAGCAAATTCCAATATTTTAAAGAAATTTGAGAACATAATTAATTCCACAGACCCAGATCAACATGACAAAGCAAGAAAAAGTAGAAAAAATCTTAACACGAACAAATAATCAAGAAATCACCCGAAAGCTTTGGTTGTAGTGTCTATAACTGGTGCCCTTACCCTACAGTAAGTTTTATTATTTTTGTGGCAATGGCACACCATCTAAATATAATCATATATACACGGAGGCAGCTATCGAGATTGATTAGGAATAAATTAATGGAACTAAATAAAACACTTTACTAGTCTCTCTTTACGCAACATAAGCTGATATCTAAGGTACAAAAGAATCTAAGTATATCAGCACAGAAGAAGGCATCCATCAAATGAAAACTAACGAGAAATAATGAAACACCTACCTACGCTGCACTAAGGAGCAGCTGTAGGTGACTATAGTTAAAAAACGCTGGCCAAGTTGGGTGTGGCACATAGCTTCCTCGCTTACCCATCATGAATGTTTGGATCATCGAAAGGTTTTTTTAAATGATCTTGAAAAATTCCATAGCGGAAATGAGTAAATTAAGAAGTAGGGTGAAATTGAGACTTTTCAGTGGTTAAAAAACAGGGAATACGATTAAATTGGCAGGAAGGAGATCGTTCACCAAGATTGGAACACATTTATCCGATCACTTCAGGTTGTCCGTCTCGTGCAGAGCGTATATCGAGCCAAACAGTGTGTTCAGTATTGTTAACATTTTTCGGAAATTTCCATCTTGTTTGGTCGTCGCATGGGAAACAAACTCTCTTTAGAAACAGTAATGGTGGGTTTACATCCATCCGGAATTGCGGCAATGCGTTTGCGGTTGGAAGTAGCAGAGGGGATTGCGGAATTGCGGCAGGCCGTTCACAACCAACCGGTTGTTTTATCATTGCGTTATCATTGTTTGTGTTTCTATTACCATTGCATTCCCCAAACAGACCTGTTTCCTCCCGAATTTCCTCCTACCGGTCATTTCACGGACATCAAAGCTCCATAAACGACGTTGAATAACAAACTCCATTGTAAAATGTCCAAACATCGTTGAATTTATAAGTTATAGCAGAATTCTAGTACAAATATAATAATCAACAATTAACTAGGACATTACACAATTTTTGCACTATGTTATTCTGAAAACTGTACTTAAATTTCTTTAATATTTGCCGAAAAAAAAAATCTAAAAATCCAAAATCTTTTTTAAATTGCCAAATTTTATTTAGTATAAGTTTTTTTTTTTAGCCAAATAATTGGTTTTTAACATTTTGTTTGTACTTGGATTGCTCAAATTACGATACAGTTTAACATATTATAATGCGATAGGTAATTTAAGAAAATTCGCTGATAAGATCCGTGATCATGCTGCATGACACTGGGACTTTCCTATTCGTGAAACCATAAATACTGCTCATTACTATTAGATTTTGCGAAATTCATAGAGCCTATTGTAAGTAACTGTCCCCTCGTGTCTTGTATCTGTTGTTAATTAGAAGGTACTTATTGTGCGTGTTCGTGATGTACTTGTGGGACGTGTAAATTATTAACTGTATTATTTTTGTGCTGTACTTAATTGATAATATTTATGGAAATTAATTTGTAAGAAATGGTCGGTTTTGAGTTTTAGAACAGACTGCATTTATTCGAATGAAAAAATCTCTAAGTAATAAAATTAACATGTGGGCCTAAAAATAATCAAACATGAAGTTAGTAATTTTGATCTTGGAAACGAAAAATTAACTTTGAAAATAAATCAAATCATGAAAACAAAAATAAATTAAATTCGTTCCGTCGCCCACATTCACTCCCCCCTTAGTAACGAAGTTAGATTCCAAATATCGAGAGGGAAATCTGACTGTTCTTCCAAAACGTGTTTTGCGTGTGATTTGTTCATCTGTCTTGAGTTCTTCTTTCTTGTGTTCTTCTTTCATGTGTTCTTCTTTCTTGTATTCTTCTCTGTTGTTAGTGGTTCTTGAGTTTTCGTCTTCTGAAAGGATGTATGCTGGTTTGAGTCGGTCTACTGTTACGTTTATCTGTTTTTGTTTAATGTTGAGAGTGAAATACTTTTCTGTACGTGCTTGTACTTCATACGGACCTTCGTATGGTTTGTCTAACGAGGGTTTCATTCTATCGATCCTCAAGAAAACGTGGCTACACCGTTTCAAATCCTCGTGTACAAATGTGGATGTGCTGTTTCTTGTTTTAGTGGGAACTGGTTTCAGCATTCTCATCTGTTCTCGTAATTGATGGACGAAAACGGATGGCTCCACTAACTTGGAGTTTCTCTCTTCAAGGAAATCTCCGGGTATCTTCAGCGTTGTTCCATATACCATCTCCGCGATTGTGCACATGGCATCTTCTCTGAATGCACATCTCAAGCCTAACAGAATTGTTGGGATGACTGCTGTCCATTTCTGCTTTCCATAAGCCCTGATCGCTGCTTTGAGTGTTCGATGAAATCGCTCTATTTTTCCATTGGCTTGGGGATGGTAAGCAGTTGTGTGTTGAACTTTTGCTCCACACAAATTTGCTAGCTCGTGGAACAGTTCCGACTGGAATTGTCTTCCACGATCTGTGATAATACATGTGGGTGTTCCGAAACGGCATATCCAATTGACATAAAAATTTTCTGCAATTGTTTGGGCGTCTATATTTTTCAATGGAATAACCTCCGTCCATGACGTAAACCTATCTATACATGTTAGACAGTAGGATAATCCATCTGACAATGGAAGAGGTCCTACAATGTCTATGTGAATGGTATGAAATCGCTCATCAGTTTTTGGAAATTTGCCAATTGGAGGTTTAGTGCGCCTGGATATTTTACTTTTTTGACATTCTTGACATGTTTTAGCCCATAAAGATACATCACTTTTGATATTTTTCCATATTACTTTTGTTGTTATCAATTTTACAGTTGATTTGATTCCAGAGTGTGCTAAGTTGTGGTATTGATTGAAAATAGATTGACGGAATTTTGAAGGGATATATGGCCGAATATTTTCTGTTGAAATATCACAATATAAGGAAACATTCGGAAATAAGGAATACTTTTTGAATTTTAGTGATGAATTGTTCATGAGCTCTTTCAACTCTTCGTCATTTTGTTGAAATTTCGCTATTTCGGAGTAATCAATTTGGTTTATTTCTTCAATTCTTGAAAAATGATCAGCGACTACATTATCTTTGCCTGTTAAATAATTTAGTTTGGTGGTGAACTGTGAAATGTATTGCAAGTGTCTCAATTGTCGTGGAGAAGCCTTTTCATTTCTTTGACTAAAAGCATATGTTAATGGTTTGTGATCTGTGTACACAACAAAGTCTCTTCCTTCTACCATGTGTCTAAAGTACTTTATGCCAAGATACACTGCAAGAAGTTCTCTATCGTATGTGCTATACTTTTGTTGCGCATCATTCAATTTTTTCGAAAAGAAAGAAATTGGCTTCCAACCATTGGGTTCTTTTTGTTGAAGCACTGCACCAACAGGGAAATCGGAAGCGTCCACGAATAACGCTAATTCGAATTTTGTGTCAGGGTAGGTGAGTAATGCGGCATTTGCCAATTGTTCTTTACATTTCTCAAACTGTTCAATTGTTTCTTCTGTCCACTGAATTTGTCTGTTATCTTTTTTATTAGCTCCTTTAAAGTAGTTATTCAAAAGTGCCTGATGCATAGCTGCATTTTTTAAGTATCGTCTATAAAAATTTAACATTCCTAAAAATCTTCGAAGCTCTCGAACAGTTTTAGGAAGTTTATGATCTTTTATAATTTTGATCTTTTCTGGATCAGGTTTGGCTCCTTCTGGTGTTATCAAATGGCCTAGAAATATGGTTTCGTTCACTCCAAATTCCGACTTGCTGACGTTAATTTTGATACCGTAATTATTCAGTCTTGCGAAAACTTTGTCTAGATGTTCTTTATGTTCACCCACTGTGCGAGATGCAATGCAGATATCGTCCAAGTAGGCAAAACAAAAGTCGAGTCCAGAAATAATAGAATTAATGAAACGTTGGAATGTTGATGGAGCATTTCTTAACCCAAAAGGCATAAAATTATATTCGAATAAGCCAAAAGGTGTGATTATAGCCGATTTATCTTTATCTTCTTCCGCAAGAGGAATTTGATGGTAAGCAGACAACAGATCAATTTTTGAGAATATAGTTTTTCCGACTAAAATTTGGTTAACATCGTCAATATGGGGAAGGGGATATCTGTCTGGAAAAGTTCGATCATTGAGTCTTCTGTAGTCTCCACAACAGCGCCATGAACCATTTTTCTTTTTTACCATATGAAGAGGACTTGCCCATTGTGATTTAGAAGGTCGAATAATATTGTTGTCTAGAAGAAATTGAAACTCTTGTTTAGCAATTTTTAGTTTTTCAGGATCTAATCTTCGTGCCTTGCTAAAAACGGGTGGGCCATGAGATGTTTTGATGAAATGCATCATGAAAATTTCCATCGGGGATTAGTGAAGGTTTCGTAAGTCCTGGATATTTACGCAACAGGTTCGTGAATATGCAATTCGCTTGCACTGTGCTTAGTACGTCGGATTCAGTAATTTCTGTTATGTCGGCCTTCACTGTTAGTTTTGTTTTGTTATCTACTAAACACTTATTTTTTAGATCAATTAATAGCTCAAAGTGATGGAGAAAATCTGCACCAAGAATTCCTTTGTTCGTGTCTGCTTTAATAAATTGCCATTCAAATTTTCGTCTTAAACCGAGATCTAAATTTAGAAGCTGATTACCATAAGTTGAAATTTCGGATCCATTTGCTGCAAATAATTTAAATTTGGAGAATTCGGCTTTATGATGTTTCTTGGCAGGGAGAACAGAAACGTCTGCTCCACTGTCAACCAAGAATCGCAATTTAGTGTTCCGATCTCGTATGAATAATCGAAAACTACGACCATTCCTATCGTTGACAGCACACAGGGTCGCTACTGGTTCTGTCTGTTGGCGTTTCCCTGGTCTGACCATTTGCATGGAGGTACACACTTGCCTGGCTGACATCTACGACCATATCTAAAATGATAGTAACAAAACTTACCATTCGGATTGAAACGTCTACGTCTATGATAGAAGCTAGTGTTGCTTTTTCGACTAGAACTGCTATCACGACTTGAACTTGATTTTGATGAAGATCTTTTTGTTCGTTTCAATTCGTCAATACTTCGCTTCAGTTCATCAATTTGCATAGCGAGAACCTGGAAATCTATATTTGACACAGCATGTTGAGATTGATTTTGATTACTGACCGAGTATACAGTTGCTGGATCTCTAGACTCGCATATACGATCAGCTAATTCTGCTAACTTATCAAGATTACCTTCAGCTATGACTAGAATCGAACGAACATTTTCAGGTAATTTTTCTAACCACAAAGTTTTGAAAACGGTCTCAGTGAAATCTGCACCGGCCAAAGCTCGCATTTTCCTCAACAGTTGGCTTGGCTTGAGATCACCTAACTGTAAACCACTAGTGAGTTTCTTTATTCGTGCCTCTTCACTTTCCTTGAACAACGAAATAAGCCGATTTTTGGCTTGTGAGTACTTATCTTGAGCATTTGTAGCAGCTATATCGTAAATATTTTCAACATAAATTTTGTCCATTTGAGCCAAGAGATAGTCAAATTTTGTTTGTTCGGAAGTTATTCTTTTTAGTTTAAATTGAGCTTCTACTTGATGGAACCAAATATCCGGTTTTTCTGGCCAGAAAGCAGGTAATTTTATGCTTACTTCTGATACATTTTCGGATGGTACGAAGTAGGTGTCTCCCTCCATTTGTAAGTCGGTGGTTCACCACTTGTCCCCTCGTGTCTTGTATCTGTTGTTAATTAGAAGGTACTTATTGTGCGTGTTCGTGATGTACTTGTGGGACGTGTAAATTATTAACTGTATTATTTTTGTGCTGTACTTAATTGATAATATTTATGGAAATTAATTTGTAAGAAATGGTCGGTTTTGAGTTTTAGAACAGACTGCATTTATTCGAATGAAAAAATCTCTAAGTAATAAAATTAACATGTGGGCCTAAAAATAATCAAACATGAAGTTAGTAATTTTGATCTTGGAAACGAAAAATTAACTTTGAAAATAAATCAAATCATGAAAACAAAAATAAATTAAATTCGTTCTGTCGCCCACAGTAACCAATAAATGTTAATCGAATCAGTTAATCAACAAGTTAATCAAAGGACAGACAAACCGTGCTCATTTTCTTCACGCGTCTTGTATTTTAGAAAACGTGCTTTTTATTTAAGTTGTGTACTGTCAGTAAGTACGTAAGAAGAAGTGCAAAATCGTTGCATATTTGAAATCTTACTTTCCACATCGTTAGCACCGAAGAAGTGACCAGCGTTTCCAATGATTGGCCAGGTTGGTGGACCAGGGATATTTGTGGGCTTTGTAGCTCTGACCAGAGATATCCATGATAGCCCCAGGTAGACCAGAACTGCTACAAGTGCAACGATCAGTACCAATGCGGTGTCGTCCATCGCTGGAGTGCGAATGACAAGTGTTACCTTCTTGCAGTATCCAAGAATGCAGCGGTTGCGAATGTGCGTAACGGTCGGAAGGGAAGCCAGCCTTTGTTTTTCTTTTGTCTTTTCTCTTTTGTCTTATAAGGTTATAGTATTCAAATTTGAAAACAATTGAACTATTAATATTCATGCGTAGCGCCTCGCGTGAGTTCTACTTAGAGCCTTCGGCCAAAATTACAAAATATGAATATGCTTTAGCCTAAAACGTCAAGCATTTGCATTATTGAATTTTCTCGTCTTATTATTACGAGAGTGTATTATACCAGGTCGCTAGTGGACATCACTCCCTAGCAATGCATGTTTATCGGTATCGCGCTACTTTTGTTCCAATCTCATATATCGTTTTTCGGCAGTTATATGAGAATAACTCATGCTAAAAAATTCGATTATACAATAATGCTGCATGACTGGGACTTTTAGCAAATTTTCGTAGACAATGAAGCTATTGTAAGGGCTCAAAAAACTTCTTCATTGAAATCCATTTTGAGAAGCACCTATATATAGGGATGTGCAGTTCCACCGGTTTCATGGATCGGAAGTAGCCGTCCCGATCCAGGGTGGGATCGGATATTTTTTCCGTTACGATCCCGGTATCGATTCCCACATCCTAACCAATCAAGTTTTTATTTCGATCCGTTCCATGGAAGAAGGAAAAAAATCTTCTTTCCTTTTTGAATCGTTCCTCTGTTTTTCTCCCCGTTCACGCTCTGTTTCTTTTCCCCTGCCTCTTATCCTCATCAGGCTATAATGAAGTTTCAATTTTTCTTACAATGATTATAAAACGCAGGTTAGAGACCACATAGTCAAACAAACAGGAAATTATGTCTCTCAAAAACCTCAATAAAATATTCAATTAAATCCCCAAAAAACAAAAATTTTCAAGTAAGAGGGTAGGTGTGTATAAACAATTTTGCTTTTCAATCACTATATTTTTCTCTAAAAAAAAAAACCCAAATTTGAGTTTATAAATACCTACATTATCGCTTTTTTGCCTGACAGTCGGGTACTGCGATCGTGAACTATCAGGCCTGCTTTAGAGATAACGTGTTCGCAGGGATCGTATGATGAGACGACGCTGAAGAGGCAAACATAAACAATGTTTGCTGCGCTCTCCCTTGTTTCCTACTAATGCCCCCCCACCCACTATGTTTCCTTATTACTTACTAAAAATTACTCTGGAGTTTGGAACTCACAGATTGAGTTAGAGAATTAAATATGCCTGGAAAGAAAGAAAACAAAGAAGAAGAAGTTTCTTAGGAGGCACCTTTATAATTTCCGAGAATACCTATGGTAGATTCAATGCAAGTAGAGGAAATGTGAGGGGTCGGCGACTTTCGACCCTTAGAGCTCTTCCAAAGGGCTTAATTTGGGATTTTAATAGAAGATGAGCTTCTTTATCTGGGTAGAAGAAAGATTGGCCCTGTTCGACAATTAGGGTAGGCGTGAGAGGGCTTTAAGTTGAGGGTGAGGGGGTAAAATTTGAAGGGGGGCTATATAAGGAATGTTGAGTAGGCGAAATGATATAGGAGGGTGAGATAACAGATCGCGACACGAATTCGGGAAGGACGGAGGGATAGGTAAGGATTGGAAGGGCGAGGGGAGGGAGGGATGAAGCCCTTTAATTTAGAGGGGAATGGACCACAACACGATAGGTATACGAGTATCCGAACGTGCAGAAACGGAGACGTTTCGATAGGAGCCCTGATAATCGAACAAAATGGCCGATTCCAAGGGCCGGTAGACGAGGGGGGGCACGACGACGACGACTATCACTCCCCTTCGAGCCCTTGGAATGAGCTGAAATTCGGTGGGGTTAGATAGAGTATGCCCTTCTTTATCTGCGTAGAAAAAAATTGGCCCCGCCCAACAATTAGGGAAGGCTCGGGAGTGGTTCGAAATAGACAGGAGGGGGTAAAATTTGAAGGGGGCTAAATAACGAGAGATTAGTTCGTAGGACGATATACCTAGTAGGTCGAGAGAGGAGATGGCCTCGAAATTTATGAAGGGACCCAAAGGGAAGGAGGGGGGAGTATGGGTATCGCTAACCTCTCCAACCTTGCAGCGGTACCTAGAATTTTAAAGTCATCATCTTACATAATATTATGGGGTCAGCAAACAAAAGGGGTCAATCATTTAAACCGATCAAAACGTTAGCTGTGGAGCAATCATTTGTGTTGATGAATGTAGACGTTTAGAGTATGTTGAGTGTAACCAGATGATAGAAGGATGGTGATCCAAAAAACCATTTCTTCCAAAATATTTCTACAATTTATCATCAAGTAAGGTCGGACCCTTAGGAAAGGAGGGGGGAGTATAGGTATCCCAAACCTCTCCAACCTTGCAGCGATGTTAAGATCCTAATCTTACATGATATTATGGGAACTGAAAACAAAATGATTCGAGACTTGTGCAGTTTATAGAGGATGACCTTCTTTACTCACGAAATTTAGTTCGGAAGCGTTTCTACGATGAGAGGGTAACCTAGGGAAGGGTTTGAAATTCACGGGAAGGGGTATAGGTGAAGGGGGCTGTATAGGGGATAGCAAAATGATTGAAAACACATAGATGATAGATCGATTTGAAAATTTAAGCAGAACGTTGCAATAGGTGAGGTAGGTGGATTATGGTGAGGTAAAATTCAAAATTGGATATAGTCCTTAAAAATCGATTGATAAATCCAACCCGCCAACGTAAAGGTATAGGAGCAGTTTTGTAGTAGGTCTTAGTTGCAGTATGGCTAAAAAAAGGTGCTACGATGCGAAGAACAATACGATGCCAAGGAACATTATCAAGACCGGTCATCTAACATAATATGGAACGCGAGAGAGAAAGATTAACGAATATAAGTGTTTAAAATTACGATTGCGATTCAGGGGAAAATATATTGATGAAAAGGTTAATCCGTGCAGTCTTGCGACCTTTGATATTCTATGAGTTAGCGAAATTTTTCTATATAATCGAACGGAATACTCTACAATATTAATCGTTAGTGTATATTAATACTGCACACCAAACCGCTCAGGACAGACTTCGTTCTTTCTAGTAAGTGAACTCTACATTAATTATTCTGAACGTTTTAGAAATATGAAAACTTTAAAACTTTGCATTGAAACTCTCAACTTCGTTATTTTTACTTATGGATCAAACCCTAACTATGATGAGAAACTAAAAGCTAAATTTTGTTATATGAAAAAAATTTATTTTCTTCTTAATCGATTTCTTAACCTTGTTTAAATACTTGTCTCTTACTCAAAACTTTCCTTATAATAATTATTCGATCAAATTTCATAATCAAATAAAATTTCATTTGGTCTATTCTCAAATGCTAGTTGTGTACCTCAGAACACTGGTAAATCACAAAGTAAACTGATAAAAGTCTCCTCTCATTTTCATGGATGATTCAAAAACTTTCATGAGTTCGTTGGAAAACACTTTTTGAGCACATTAAGTTGGTCAAATTTCAAAAAATGTACTAAAATAATCACTAAAAATAGCTAAAAACTGCTAAAAATCGTTTAATTCATATTTGCTGGTAGACAATTGCTCAAATAAAGTCTATTAACTATGAAATAGAACATTCAAAAATTTACGTAAAAAATTATGCTGTAAAATGTACTTAAAATTCATTAAAATTTGCTAAAAAATCGATGAAAACTGCAAAAAAGCTAAAAATTCAAAAGTTCGTTCTTCTCTATTTGAACTGGAGATTAATATTTAGAATACGTTTTTTGGATTAAAATCAATAGTTGACAATTTACTTGCACTCAAAAAGCTCAAATTTCAAAACAATTTAATATTCGCTCAAAACGAAAATTCGCTCATACGATCATGCTGCATGACTGGAACTTTTTTAATCTTTTCACCATAATCACTACACCTCATGTCCCATATCGCGGGACATATCCGAATAGATTCTATAAAATTTTCTATATTCAAACCTCGCAGAGCTATGCCTTCCATGGTGGCTCGAAGCTCGAAGTTGACTCGTGTGAAGACGCTCATTGGTGCTAGTGTCCTAAAGAGTAGAACCAACTAGTGGGGATGAGAACGGTGCAGGCACTGTGCCGGGCTCCCACGTGTACGGGCGGACGAGTTGACTGCGTGTGAAGGGGTTCGGGCAACTCCCATTCACTTTCCACAGCAATTACACTCCTTGCACCCGCCCGTTCACATTGTGTATTCTCAAAAACGCCTCGTGTGAAGCCAGCCTAACTGTTAACGGTAGAATTTTCCGTTCGATTATATAGAACATTGTCGCCAACTCACAGAAACCAAAGGTCGCAAGGTTGCACGAGTTAAACTTTTCATCAATCTATTGTCCACTGAATCACTATCGTAATTTTAAACACTGACATTCATTAAACTTTTCTCTCTCGCGTTCCATATTATGTATGATGACCGGTCTTGATAATGTTCATTGGCATCGTATCGTTCTTCGCATCGTAGCAACTGCTCTTATACCTTTACGTTGAAGGGTTGGATTTATCAATCGATTTTTAAGGACTATATCCAATTTTGAATTTTACCTCACCATACTCCCCCTACTTCACCTATTGCAACGTTCTGCTTAAATTTTCAAGGCGATCTCTCATCTATGTTTTCAATCATTTCGCCTCCCTTAACTGCCCCCTTCACCGAACGGTCGAAAGTTGCCGAACCCTCATATACAGCCACTAGGAATTGTAGGTATCTACATATATGACAATTCCCAACCTCTCGTTCCAAGATCGAAACGGGCCTGTCTCGCTCGAAGATGGCTAATATGCATGAAAAATTGTTTAGAACCCTATTCAGGGTCCATTTAGACAACTTAGGTACTACCTATATTATTTATAACTTATTTTATATAACTATGTTCATTATATAACTTAATCTCTTAAGATTCCATCACAATAAGATCTGGATGGATTTACTGATGATATACATTTTACAAAGATGAAATTCGTAGATGATCGTCCAACGTTTGCTATTCAACGATCCTCCATCAGAAAAATTAGAATTAGACCCCGCAGGGAACTGCATCTTTGAAAATTCATCGTTTGCACCTGCTGAAAGGCTAGAATTGATTCGGGAGCCCTTAATTTCTTGAAGGAAAAATCAAGGGCTCAATCCACAGGGTGTCTCACTTTTGGGTGCACGACCGGCTAGGGTTCGATTCTACTATTAATTTGTGACTTTTTTTGTGGTATAACATTTTGCTTCCGAGTCTACCTAAAGGAAGCGGAAGCATTGTTTTCACTTTGGGGGGGGGGGGGGGGATTTTTCGATGTCCAAAATCAAAATTTCCAATCGTATTTCACGTTTAAGACCATTCTGAACCACTTTGGTTCCGTGTCTGTCTGTGTGTGTGTGTGTGTGTCTGTCGATTGTCCGCAAATCCTTGTAACAAGCTTATTTTCCACAGTTATCATCCGATTTGGATGAAATTTTGAGGGAATGTGCGGACTTAAGGGAAGACAGTCTCCTATCAGTTGCATCGTTCTTGACTCAAAACTTCACTCTGCGCACGCGCAAACGTAAATTCTATCAAGCATCATTGTCTCACGTCCTAGTCACTCGATCTCGCTCAAATGTAGATGATAGTTGGGGGATGACAATTTGATCATCCTATATCAATTTCAACTTGGTTCTCTCATTAATAGCTACTGCGTATGTGCCAATATGAAATCCTTGTAACAAGCTTATTTTCCACAGTTTTCATCAGATCTGGATGAAACGTTCAGAGATTGTGCGGGCTAGAGGGTAGACGGTCTCCTGTGAGTTTCATTGTTGCCGAATTCATACTTCACTCTGCGCATGCGCAAATGCAAATTCCATTATGCTCTATTTTTTTCATGCCCTACTCATCTGATCTCGCTCAAATTCGGATGATAGTTGAAAGAAGATGACGTGATTACCTCATGTCAATTTCAACACAATTTTATCATTAATAGCTACTGCGCATGGGCCAATGCGATATCTTTGTAATGACCTTAATTTCCACTGTTTTCATCCAATTTTGATGAAATTGTCATTGAATGCGCGGTTTAGGTTGTAAATGGTCCCGTACCAATTTCATTGTTTTCAACTCATCAGTTCATTCTGCGCTTGCACAAACGTAAATTACATTGAGTATCATTTTTTAATTTCTCAATTGACCAATTATGACATTTCACGCCACTTCTTGATTTACTCTTTTTCGCTATAGAATTTTTGAAGATCATTTAAAAATTTTCAATGATCTATACATTCATGATAGGTAATCGAGGAAGCTATGTGCTACACCCTACTTGGCAGACGTTTTCAAAATGTGATCGAAATTTTACGCGGTGCGAGAGACTCACTTTTGTTCATGCGCAGAGACTAGAGACTTTCGCTCTGCACGTGCAATCTCGACGGGTTTCGTCAAAATCAGATGACAACTTTGCCTATACGGAGTTCAAGTCTACTGATTCTAATTTCTTCCCTGACAAGTGTCTCTCCCAACAAGATACTCCAGTTGAAACTCATATTTTTTTCAATCCAATGAGATCTTTCGATCGAGATAAAAATTAGAGTGAAGCTGAAGATCACGATGCATTTTGAGGAGGAAAATCAAGCACTTTGATTGTCAGTTGTCATGAAGATTTGGACTCGTTTCCAAACCTCATAGAGGATAGGTTTGAATGAGCTTCTGTTATTATCGACCCATTCGCTCAACTTTCTTTTCCTTTGTTACAGGTAAGCTCCAGATCATTATGAATGACGGTTGCCAGTCGGAAGGTATACTCCTCATTTTTTGTAGATTCCAAAGAATGTGCCGTGAGTATATTTGCACGAGTATTCTTACTATAGTTGCGTATAATATATTTGTAAGTGATGCAACCACACAGTTAGAATTAGGATGGAATAGTAAATGTTTTCGAAGTATTTACAGTACTGTAAGATGAGATGATTTATTTCATGAAAAGACGATAGCAACTTCAACAATATTAGGAGGTGATGGTCCGATGATGAAATTTGTATGGCCATATTCGTACATCACAGTTCTCATTATAACAATATCAGTAGAAGATTATCCGCAACATAAAATATAGATACAAATTGTGTGAATGATGTCATTAATAATCTTTTGTACAATAAGCTCTAATGTAATATAAATTAGTTATAAGCCATCCAACAGTGTGCTCCACCTCGACGAATCGACAACGAATGATCTAAAGTGTACCGCAGATGATAGTTCATGTAGTAATGAGAAATTATACATTACTAGAGGCCTGTTAGAGCTTGGAAAGCCCTAATCTAGTATAACAGTAGTACCTAACAGGAACCCAGCACATTATAGTAACGATCCTACCTATTTGCGGCGTTATGTGACCTGGTGCAAAGCTAAGGCGATGTTAATAAATGATTAAAAAAGAGGAAATAACGATCAAAATGTAAGTAATGTAATAAAATAAATACTACCAGTCGAGGTGGCCCTCGCCACTCAGCTGATCAGAAAAGACCCCATCACTTCACTCGTCTCTTAATGTCCCAGAGAGTCTCCCTATCAAATTTCAACTTCCTACAGTGAACAGGAAAGAATTTAGCTCACTCAGCTGATCAGAAAAGACCCCATCACTACGTTTCTTACTTACCGACACTTTTGCAACAAACTTGGGGCTGTGCTGATTCGGAATTATATATAAATAGCGTTCGGAATTATATATTAATTTATAAAGTCTCAGAAATAACTCTCCTAGATGTTAGTAACTACACTACGTTTCTTACTGACCGTGAATAGATGGCAACTGTTGTTACCGCCACAGCCTAATAAACAACTCTCGTTGATAAGGGCCGCCTAGAACACGATCAAGGCGGGTATAGAAACGAACGGCGACACTTTTGCAACAAACTTGGGGCCGTGCTGATTCGAATGAGCAGTCTAACACTAAAATCGGCCCACGAAGTTCTTCACAATTTCAAAGACCGTTCGGAATTATATATAAAGATACACAGGGTGTTCACACTTTTGGTTAATAACCTCCTGGAGGTAGATTATATAACTAATTTGCAACAAAAATTGCCTCCTAAACTTTTTTTAAAGGTCACAAATAAAATAATCTAATGAGCGGTACACCATTTGACAGTGAACAATAATTAAGTCAAATAAATGATAGATAATAACGTATTTCTATTTGGTTTGTAAATACTGTTGTGAGTTAATTCTTCCAGAGATCACTGGTGGCCATAGGACTTTGGAATGTAAGAAATTACACAAATTATGCACTAAACATCAAACGGTGTTTTTATTATTCATAACATTAAATATATTATAATTTCAAACGATCAGCAATGTAAGGTAATATATACACGATGCAATGTCATGGTCGATAATTTCACAGCGAATCACAATCATATACGGGCCGATTCTGTTAACGGAGCCTTTTTGATATCTTGACAAGTGGGTTAACGGGTTCACGCATGAGCGAATATTTATACTTCAGCTCGCTGTATTTCTGGTCTGTCGTGAAATGATACTCCCTCAAAAGCACTGACATTACAGTTTTCATGCAGTGAAAGCTGTACAGTTGACCTGTGAAACAGAAGTTAGTGTAAAGGCATAATAATTCGACACACCTAAACGAAATCAAAATGATGTAGTTGAAGGCCAAAAACGTTGGCCGAGACTGAAAATTGGAGCCTCCACAGGCCTGCTGTGTACGAGTGACAAAGCGAGGAATCACCCAGATCAGCTGAGTGAGCTCGGTAGCTCATTTCTCTCCTAATAGAAAGTTTCGTTCTTCCCGTACGATTTACTCAGGTTAACGCGTAGAGCAGCGTCTAGAGCAAGCAACTGCAAATGCTAGTATATGCAGTTGCTACACGACTTATCAAACGCTATCGTCACGTTAAGTATCTTTAGAATTTCAAAGTCAACGATTCTCTTGAAATTGAGTTGAAGAAGTTTGAAATCATTCAACACTCTGCTTTATCAGCTATCTTTATAGGCATCGAATAACTGGGTTTGTCCTAAGAAAAAATAGAATTCGCCAACGCATATTTCGTTGAAAACATCGGTTATCGTCTGATTACCGTAGTTCATTAACACCGGGCTTGGTTAGTACTTGGATGGGTGACCGTCCGGGAGCACCGCGATTACGGCATCTTTCTTATTTTTTGTCTAATTATTCAATTTTTCATCTAGCTACATCTAGTTTACTTAATCAGGTCTCGTGGAATAGTTCGTTTTTAGTGCCTTCCCAGCTTTATCAAATGGTAATTTCCAGGATCTCAGATGGTACCTGGCACAAATTCTACTACCAACCTACTCAATTTGTTATTGAACTGACAACAGCGTTTGTATACAAATTTATTATTTAAACTCAAACCTGCTCGTTGTCTGAATCTTTATGTTGGTATAAACCACTTTTTAGTACGAAATGTACTTGCGAATGCTTACGAAGAATAGGTTTCTGCTTTAAAATCGGAAAAGTATCAACGACTACATTTACTCCCAAGTTGGTGAACAGGATATCGGATTTCGGACGGAGTCGGGACTTTATTCACATAATCAACGGAATTTGATTTAGTAATGCAATTATATCTAGCACGGGTATTTACTTTTTTCGACTAGGTAGGTAATTGTGGAAGGGAAACGTAATTAGCCAGTCAGAGGGAGAACGAATACCGAACCTATTCTTAAAACTGTAGTCACCTTTGTGTCAGGTTATGACGACTACACGTAGGACGGGATTCCAACGAAAGCATTTTTCCCGTCTACGTGTAGGTGGGCCTTTTCCCCGTACACGCGTAGTTCTACACGTTGACGCGTACATTAGCGCATGCACAGTTGGTATTTCATTCTTTTTGCGTACGGGTAGAAAATTACGGGAAGAACAACAACTCTCTATTATAAGGAGGAAGCGGAAATTTGGTATTTAGAAACATCACGACGAGAGATTTATTGGTTACAACGGGAAATCAACAATAATTTGTTGTTGATTCATTTATGTATTTGTTTAAATTGGATTTTTAGATTACACGCATCCTGAAATGTAAACAAACAAATTTTGAGGTGGGGTTAAAGATATTTTTCTTGGTCGATTACTAAGGTTCATCGTTGAAAATAGTAAACCAATATTAATTTAACTTTCAGCTCTTTTTTGCTATTTATTGTGATTTTAAAAACAATTTTAAATGCTATTAAATGGTTCACATGATGGCTCACCTGGACACATCCTTGGGCCAGCCATGAATGGCATGAAAGTTCCTTTCGGTCTTTTAGCCACAGCTTCAGGAAGGAAGTGATCTGGAAAAAATTCTTCTGGTCGCTCCCAGTACTGGGGATCTTTTTGGGTGTAGAAAAATGCGAAAGCTAACATTGTGTCCTTTGGTATTATATAACCGTCTGCAACGACAAAAATATTAACTCTATTAAAAGATTGAAATCAAATTAAATGAAATCTGTTATCTTCATCATAAAACATTACGAAATTTACAGTCATGTACAAAAGTCAAATAATAATATATAAAGTCTGGTAACTTAAACAATGTAAATAATTTTGCAAGGCTGTAGCGTACATGACCCAAACTTTCGTTTAATTTTGATCATTACAAAGACTTTAAAAAAATGTCTTCATGTCCTTAAATTTTATTTTATTTTATTGATGTCGAACGTTTCTCCCCAGGCGTCCAATTTAATGACAGAAAGGTCTTTTTGTAAAGTGATAGCGATGGAAAGAACGTTAAATTTCCTTCCCATCTAATGCCACTTCTAAATTTTTTAATAGGATTCATTTGGTGAAAAATTAAATTTTCAGGAGTACGAGAAATTCCAATGTTTAAACCGGCTGTGATGTCCCATTTCTGTACTTTTTTTCGCTTACCTCATCTGTAAAAACTGGCCCGAGATCTCAGCTTTCTAGCGGTATAATCATTTTTTATTATACTTGACTAATTAGAGGATAAAAGTATGTTTGTATGTTGAAGAACATGGTTTTTTCTATGAACCGAGGGTTCTGTGAAAAATGACCCTTTAAAAAAATTAGAGTTTGGGGTCGGTTTCTACGTATTTTTTCACGCTGAACGAATGGTGACACTTGCAGATCTCCCCAACTCCGTTGTAACAGAGTTTTACACTTAACTAGTTTTACCCTTAAAAGACATACAATTGAGCATAAAAAATATACTAAATATTCGTTAAAACGGTACAACTCTGTTAAGTACAACGGAGTTGGGGAGATCTGCAAGTGTAACCATTCGATTCAGCTTGAAAAAACACGTAGAAACCGGCCCCAAACTCATTTTTGTTTTTTGTTTTTTAAGTGTCATTTTCCACGAAAACCCTCGAAACGGAAGTTAGTGAAAAAAGTTGTCTATTTCCACGAAAAATAAAGAGTTACACTGTTAAATCGATTTCGACGGTTAGGCCATCATCAGTAACAAACAATAACTTGTTAAGAATCCCTAAGTGAGTTACACTGTTAGATCGATTTCGACGGTTAGGCCATCATCAGTAACAAACAATAACTTGTTGTTGTTTGTTACTGATGATGGCCTAACCGTCGAAATCGATTTAACAGTGTAACTCTTTATTTTTCGTGGAAATAGACAACTTTTTTCACTAACTTCCGTTTTGAAATGGGTTTCCACAACTTCGTCGCGAGTGATTTAGTTCGTAAAACCCTCGATTTCATTTGAAAAAAAAAAAAAAAAAACATGTTTTTCAACATTCAAACATACTTGTAACCTCTAATTAGTAAAATAAAATAAAAATTGATTACACCGCTAAGAAGATGAAATCTTGGGCCAGTTTTTACAGATGAGGTACGCGAAAAACAGTGCAGAAAAGGGACACTCACAGCCGGTTTAAAAAATTAAAATTTCTCGTACTTATGGAAAGTTCATGTTCAGGCAGTTTTCCACCAAATGAATCCTATTAAAAATTTGTGATTAGGTATGAGGTAGGAAGGAAATTTAAAGCTCTTTTCAACGGTATCCTCAAATTTGAGCTTACTGTTTCAATTATTGTAGTTATTGCTGTTTTAGTGAGTTAAGGTCGAAAAAACGAAAAAAACGAAAAAATTACTCGAAAACTAAGTGTTTAAACAAAAATCTCTTCGAGGAACTTTCGATCAGAAATGAGCTCTGGAATCACGCCCTGAAGTACTGACCACCTTTTGCGGGACACCATGTGTGTATATATTAATTGCTATGCAATTCTTAGCCCGACCCCCAACAACTTTTTTTGTTACGTCCGTAACGAAATTAACGATGATTTTCACGTACAACCGAGTAGTTGAGTAGTTGCTATAGATCACATGGCTTCCAATCGTCCAACCATAGCAAACGACTCATTATATCACCTGGTTACCCCACGCAAAAAAAAAAAAAAAAAAAAAAAATCCTCTCTTGAAAAGCTGAAGTGGTTTTTCGATGAAGCGAGTGATATAACATATTTGCTAAGAATTGCATAGCAAATTATCCTCGTTTTCTACGCAGTACAAAAGAGAAAAGATCCGAAGCGCCGAGTATATATAAATAAATAAATAAATAAATAAATAAATAAATATATATATATATATATATATATATATATATATATATATATAGAGAAGAGAGGGAGAGAGAGAGAGAGAGTGAGGGAGAGAGCCTGTAAGAAAAAATGGAAAGACAGAGTCCCATCTGGTTTATTTTATACTAGCCGCTCCGGCTCGCTACGCTCGCCTCCACGTCCAGCCGGGGGGCAAGCCCCCCGGACCCCCCGGTAAGTTGCTCGCTTCGCTCGCAACGTGTGGCGTGTAGGGAATATTGCTCGCTTCGCTCGCAAAGTCTGGCATGTAGGATATGTTGCTCGCTTCGCTCGCAAAGTCTGGCATGTAGAAAATGTTGCTCGCTTCGCTCGCAAAGTATGGCATTTAGGGAATTTTACTCGCTTTGCTCGCAAACGGTAGATCCCTAAGGGTAGGTTTAACTTCTGTAGGGGATGCTGCTCGCTACGCTCGCTTGAGGAAGTTATACTGCCCACCCAACTTGGCAGACGTTTTTTTCTGTTGGGGAATTCTTACTTACAAATTAAATCTTATAAAACTACGTGGAACCACGAAAAGTTTATTAGGGGATGTTGCTCGCTTCGCTCGCAAGTCCGTATTTATTCTGTAGGGGATGCTGCTCGCTTCGCTCGCTTGAAGAAGTTATACTGCCCACCCAACTTGGCAGACGTTTTTTTCTGTTGGAAATTCTTACAAACAAATTAATTCTTATAAAACTACGTGGAACCACGAAAAGTTTATTAGGGAATGTTGTACTGCCCACCCAACTTGGCAGACGTTTTTTTCAGTTGGGAATTCTTACAAACAAATTAAATCTTATAAAACTACGTGGAACCACGAAAAGTTTATTCGGGGATGTTGCTCGCTTCGCTCGCAAGGTATACCTGTATATGTGTAGGACCCGTATGTATTATTTGAAATGGCTCTCGCTTCGCTCGCAAGGTATTGCGTAGAAGTGCAAATGGGAACCCCCCTGTGAGGGTCCCTTCAGGTAAGCAACGTTGTGTAACGGCGGCCCGTGGTCGATTAATTTCTGATGTTAAACGCTTCCCTCGCAATTCCGCTCGCAATTTGACCTACTTTCCGTCACTTTTTTCGATATCCGATTTCGGATTCAGATTCGGCGGACCCAAAGCTGTATTTCCCCCGCGAAAACCGTTCCGAAAAACGTACCTTTATGGGGTATATTTTAATCGGAAAAAACCAAGTTTTTCGGCGGACTTTTCGAGAAAACGGGTCCGTACTCTCGCATTTTTTTGACGCATTTCCCGATACTTTTTTCGCGAGCCGATCGCGCCGTCGTCTTCCTCGTAGGAAAACCTACGAAACCCGTATTTTTCCGGAATTGTCAACGGCCGTTTAGAGGGGTAGGGGAAGCGGGGAAGTCCAAAAAGCGCACATTAATTCTTACTTCGACCCCCCTCCCGCCCTACGGCCCATGGTTCGGGTGGGATTAGAAAATTTTAAATTCGCTTATACACCCTATCGGAAAATCCCAAGAAGATCCCCCCACTCGTAGATCCGGCCCACTCAGCCGTTTGGCCGTGCATAGACACGACAAACGGCCAAACGGACGGAGTTTCATTCTTATTAATAGTATAGATATGTTACCTATTTCGATGTCGTCATTCACAATTCTACCCACTGTTGGTGGACTGCAATGTCGTAGAGCTTCTTTTATGCACATTTCAAGGTAGACCATATTCCTCAAGTCGTCTTCTTCGGGTTCCCTGTTGGAATTTCCAAATATTTCCAATTGCTCCTTATAAACCCTGTCTTGATACTCCTGATGCATGGCCAGAAGCAGTATGAGGACAGTTACCGTGACACTCTGCGTATCCGATCCCTGTTGATAAAGTCGAACGTGGCAACACTTGTTAAGTTGGTGTATCAGCGATCTGAGTCACAAGATGTGGCTACATAAACATATTATGGAAGATCTATTACATACCGACAGGTACCTTGTCGTGAACCGACATATAGCATGTACAGTGATGTACAGTATATATCATATTTTACTTTTACCCAATAAAATGTCGAGCCATAACAGCTCGCACCTCGCCTTCGCATAACGATCATTACAGAAGCATTAGGTGACCATGAGGTTCCCCACAGCTCTGTAACGGCTTTGTCTACCCCAAGGGTAGACAACATATATATATATATATATATATATATATATATATATATATATATATATATATATATATTGCGATTGAAATTATCTACATACATCTCCCTGTCAACAAGCCATCCCATCACCTGAACAATCTATAAATTATTTTTTCATTTTCATTTTCAACTTCTAACTTGTGAACAAGATTCATTCGAAATATCAAAAACAACTTTTTCCTTTCTTCGTTTATCTATTAATAATTCAAAACAAATTATATATATATATATATATATATATATATATATATATATATATACATACATATATAAGTTCTGTGTGAGCTGCTCTATCATCTATCTCAGAAACTTTCGCCTTCTGATTTTACAACCAATACCATACCTTTTACTTAAACTTCAAGGGGCCTTGAGTTCTGGGACGTACCTACTTACGGCGCTGCGGCATGATTCGCTAACACCTCACTGGACTTTGCGCTCCGGGCTGTGGTTTCTTGCCATCTCACGGGACGTTGTTCCCCGGAATGATTCGCTAACATCTCACAGGAGCTTACGTCCCAGAATGATCTCCTTAATACCGCACGGGACTTTGCACTCCTCCCTCACTTTACAGGACTTCGTACTCTGGGCTCTTTTCCTTCTCTTCCATTCACGTCTTATCTTAAAAGTTTTGGGTACAAACATAGACAAGGATTGCAAGATTCAGGCTCGCAACCTAAGAGTTCAAAACACAACAATACCTACCAATTACTTTTTCAACACCGTTAGGGTCACGTATTAAAAATAAGAATACGAAAACACGGAAATAACACCAGAAAAATGGAGTTTTATCAAGACATGGAAACATTTGGCCGCCAAACTATTTGTGACTTTTTCATTCAAATTTAAGGAAGTAGTTCTCATGAACAACTAAAAACGCTGCAAATTATTACACAATGGTTTATTATTTCTGTGTTAGATAGCTCTTCTACGCAGATCATTGGTCTATAGTTATTAATCCACGTATGTAATATATGATCAGAATATAGCGCATCGTGCCTACGAGAAGGTTTCACACTTATATCAAAATGATGCTTGAGAAGTAATTTACGTTAGCGCATGCGCAGAATGGAGTAATGATTTGAGAAAAATAAAATTGGTAGGGAACAATCTACAGCCTAACCCCAAAATTCCCGGAATATGTAATCAAAATCTGATGAAAACTAGACCTTGTTCCTGAGAGTACACTTTCGCGCATGCTCAGAAGCTAATAATGATGCAATCATATTGAAATTAAGTTGGAATTATTAAACCATAATAGATCATAGTTGAAAATGGTACCACGCGACTACTATTCGTGGGAGACTATATATCTGGGAAGATTGGAAGCAGTCATTGGTCATTTGCGCATGCGCAAAACGCAGTAATGGTTTGAGAAGTATGGGATTAATGGTGGATAATTCACGGCCTAATCCACACATTGCCTGAAAATTCCATCAAAATCGGATTAAAACAGTTGAAATTGGGCTTGTTTAAAAAGGAATACGTATTCGCACATGCTCAGTTGCAATTAATGATATGATTATGTTGAAATTGCTAGGCAATGCTCAAATTAACCTCTTCCTCCTATCTTCCAAATTTAAGCAAGAGCGGACAACGGGGGCGAGTAAAAATTATGCTTGATGAAATTTACGTTTGCGCATGCGCAAATCGATTTTTTGGGATCATATTTATCATTTTTTAGCAAAAAATTATTACTGTTACCTTGAAAGTTTTTGAGATCTTGATTTTTGAATGTTTAGCCCTTTAATGCTACATTTTAGGGTTGAAACAAATTGGTGTCGAGCGTCTAGGACCATCTAGACCCCTAATGCGATTTTTAACGCAAGTTTCATGAAGTTTGGTCTATTCACATTGGAGAAGAGCCGCGGACGGCTGACGGAGGAATTTTTTATTCGATTATTTTATTCTACGCATCTTGAAACCTAAACCAAACATTTTCCAGGGAGGTTGAAAATTGTTTTTTCTTGGTCGATTACAAAGATTCATTATTGAAAATAATAAGCCAAACCCAACAGGATGACAACTTTTCATCCATTTTCTAGGATCTGTAGTTCTTTAAAACGTACGAGTTATGAGTACTGGTTAAATCTGATTTTGCTGTAATTATGAAAGCCACTCCTTTGAACACAATAAAAAAGTCTGGAAAAATTTTTCAAACGGATAATGGGCGAAGAAAAAGGAAGTTAATGAAGCATATTGTCCATTTTTGCGGAAATCAAGATTTTCAATGTTAGAATAAATCGATTTCGATGGTTAGGTCATCATCAGTAACAAACAACATCCGAACATGAGCTAGAAAAGGCATAGCTTAAATATGGTCACAGGTTTTCAACTGAATCAGGGTTCAGGAGCATGAATCCCATTGGTCAAGAGAAAGGAAGGAATTGGGAGATACAACCATTCCGTGTAAACAAAGAGAAAGGGGGGTTGAAGCTAATCAGAAGATGTGAAGGGGCGAGGAAGGAGTAATTCAAACTAGTTTTCAACATTGTGAAAGGGAAGATTGCAACATTAGTTCGGATGATAGCACTATGGCATTAAAATTTGGTGAAGCTATTAAAAAAGTTTCTATTGAAAAGATTTCACTTTTAATTTTTTATGGGGTGGTACTCTGATGAACAAAATAATAATACCTTATGTACTTAGTAGGTAGGTAGTCTTGCACAATTGATCATAGTTGAAAAATGGTACCACGCGACTACTATTCGTGGGAGACTAAATTCCTGGGAAGATTGGAAGCAGTCAGATTATTTGTCAGAACCCTCAACTAGTGGCAGAAGGTCTCGAATTTCTGTACGAAAAAAGTCTTGGAGTATTTTTACGAAAAACAACGCTGGTTAACATGGCTTCTGCTACTAAGTAGTAACCTGATAATACTACACCGGCCGGCGTTTATTATGCAGAACGTTCTTTTCAACACGAAGGGAGGGAATAATCGAGAAAAAATTAGGTAGACAATGGAAGCCAGCAATGTCCAGATTTATAAGAGGGGGATCAAATAACAACCTTCAGTCAATAAGATGATAATTATCTAGATGGCAACGTATGGATGAAAGTGCATCTGTCTCTGGGGGTTATGGCTAAAGTTTTGTCATCTTGTTAGGTAATTATGTTGGAGCAAAACGAAATTCATAAATTTAATGAATACGGAGCCACCCGCAGCAGGCTGACAGACGCCCCCACCAAAGACCGCCCCAGGAGGGGCGCTTTGTTAAGGGTGATGGAGGGGGGGGGGGGTACGTTTGGAGGTCTACCTAATGCTTCAAACGCGCAAACTCCCAAGGGGAGTCAGCCCCCCCCCCCCCCCCCCCTCCCGTCAGAGGTAGAAAAAAATGACACAAAACAAAATTTTTTCAACGGGTATAGATAAAAAAAAAAAAAAAAAAAAAAAAAAAAAAAAAAAAAGGTTTACCAAACTAGGCTAATACAGTACTCAGCCCAGAAGAGACCACAAGACATTGCAATGCAAACAAGATGAGGCCGCAAAACAGCCCCTTGAGGCAAACGCGGCAACCATCCAAAGCAATCCCACAAAGTGTCTTCACGACCCGGCAATTATCTATCACCCGCTCTCATGAACACCATGATAAAGCTATTTCAGCGGCCCTCGCGAAACGTATAGGATCTTGGATCAGCTTAGATCCTGACAACTTCAGCTACTCATTACCATTGATTCATTATTGTTATTTGCTGTTCTATACCACATTATTCAATTTTATAGTGTTCTGCATTCTTAAAATAACTTTTATTTGCAAAATAGAATTTTGCAGATCGATTCCTATTGATCGACCATGTAATGAGTTAGGTAGGTACTAATAAGTTTTCTTACCGCTATAATGAAGTCCAAAGATATGAGGTGTAAGTCTTGTGGCTTAATCCGTTCGATTTCGGCTGTTTGCAGAAGGAGATCAACGAAATTCTTGGGCTCCTCTATTGTTAGGTGATTGTTTCATGAAACAAAGTATAATCCCATAAACCAGGAATCCATAACAGATTAAACCTTCTTTTGAATTGATTAATAATGTGCTTCATTATCGGAATGCATCATTTCACTAGCTAAAACTAGAAAGATTTATTCACAAGAGAGTAATCTTACATCTACCTACTTTTATTTTGCATATAGCTCCTATTATCCTAGTACTAAAAGTACCAAGTACTAATATACTGTACACGATTACTACATTGAATCTGTCAATTTAGGAATTTCTGGTGGTCAACCGATTAGAATTTAAGCCTCTGCAACTTTTCAGCGAACAAAAAATACTTTTGAATTGTATTTGTCGAAGAAAAGGTGGAGAAGATGTTGAAACATATTGGTACGTAATGCATGCATTACAGGACCCCATCCCTGTTGGTGTATCTCATCCATATTAACTATAAATGATTGTGCAAGTACCCCCCCCCCCCCCCCCCTCCATCATGATGTTTATTCTGCATCTACCTCCGTTGTAAAACCGAACAAAGAAAATCAAATAGATTGAATATATTATGATCCATCGGAACTGCCTTTCCTTCCCAACATTATGAAATTCGAATTTACTGAGAATGGTTTCACAGAGAGGTCGAATACTTCGAGAAAATTAGTAAAACACTCGAACAAAAAAGAATCACAAACTTCGGTTGAAAATAGTGTAAATATTTCAGTATAAATATATTTAAAGAAGAAAAAAATGTTCAAAAATCTAACAAAACGTGGTATTCTATCCTGTAAACATAGCAATTTATCAGTATTTCCTTCTCCATTCTCCCACTCCGTAATTGAGAATGAAACTCTAGAAATTACGTTCCAAACTAGACCAAATGCGTAATTGAATAAAAAAGAATAACGCAAATCGATTAAGAATTGTAGCCTGGGAAGCGTATACCATATTTTTCACCTTCACACTGACGTATACATAAGTACCTCGTCGTCTTCCATCTCTTTTCATCGATTTTCTGTCACGCTCTCGCAGTCTGCAGTTACTTCTTTTTCTTGTGAAGCAACCTGCCAACTTGTTTTACTTCTCACTGGTCCAGAGAAATATGCAGCATATGTTTGCACAAGAATTTTGAGGCATTATCTCTCTGAAACTTGTTTATTATGATCAAAAGAACACTAAAAACGGGCGATTTGACTATTATGGTTCAGCTACCCCCCTCCTACCCGTATCCTTGAAGTCATAGGAAATAGATAAACACCAAAATAAAGGAATTGGTAAGATCAAACAAAACTCAGAGATATCTAAAAAATGCGTCGAAAAGACCATTTTACTATCATTCGGAAAATTAAAATGGTGCGGTCGACCTGCGCAAGGCCGTTCTCAGAGTTAAAGAACTACCCTAACTAATTGGCCGAAGTAAGCAGGTGGTTAAGTCGAGGGTAGTGTCGAACTGCGCAGCCTAAAAATCAGTCCAGACCACCAAACTATACACATCATTCTGACCTATTTGTCCAACTAGTCTGAATGTTTTCTAAGGAATAGACTACCTACTTGATGTTATGCTTTTTTTGCGAGCTTGCTAGAAACCAGACCACTAAACTCTACTCATCATTCTGACCTATATGTCGAAGTAATCGGAATATTTACTTGATGTTTTGTAATTTTGAGATGCGAGCTTGCGAGCATTCAGAGCACCAAACTACACACATCATTCCATCATTCAACCGTGCATAATTGACCGTTGGGTCTACCTTCACAGCCCCGTGGGCCCAGAAATAATCCGCTTATCTTCTAATTTCCTGACCAATTAAGCATTTCCTGTCCAGTTAAAAAATCCATGCTAAAGAGTAAAGTCCATGAATAAAGAATTGTTTGACAAGGAGTAATGTGGCGGTACTATGCTATACGATGTCATGCTGTAACAAGCGTTACTATCGTAGAGCTGGCTTTGTTCGTTTTTCGCGACTTTCAAAATAATGTCCCATCGCTCGAATATTTTAGTGCTCAAAAATGGACGCAATTACGCGCAGAAAGTATTATGAAATATCGAGTTTTTGAAGTTATTCATTTGCCACATATGGTACATGATTTCGGGGTATGTTTTCTCGCTGAATTACGTGGTGATGTTCTGTTATCAATATTCGCAACACTAACTTCAAAAAACACCGAAAAAATGAGTTTTAGTACTCTTTGCGCTGTGTGAAAACGAGTGAAAAAATGTGAAATTCTGCCTGTTTTTTGAAGTGGGCTAGCGAATATCAATAAAAGGATATAACCAGCGTGAAAAAATACCCCAAAATCATGTATCTTACGTAGTGAATGAATATCTTCAAAAACTCAATATTTCACAATTTTACGCTTCAAATATTTGAGAGATGGGTCCCATGAAATCTTACGTATATTTTGAGTCTTCAATAAAAAATGGCGGTTCCTATTTGAAAAACGCGAGTTATGAGTCGTAGCGCCACTGTGGCGCGTGATAGTACGAGTAAAAATCCGATCTCACCATTAAACAGCATTTAAAAAATAATGGGAGTTATCATTAAAAGTTTTTTGATATCTTGAAACATAGAAAGAAAAAAACTAATTGCCAGGTCCTTTAAATTTTAGACACCCGATGTATATATACTCTTAAAAAATTGGTTCATATTCTTCTAAACTACCAGATAGGTACTTACCTTTTAGATGATTACTTCCGAGTAATTCCAGCTCCTTTCTCCGATTATTTATGTACTAAAATGAAAAAGAAAAGACTTGATTGTTTCTTACCCTCGAGTTTTGTGAAAACAAAAAGGTGTGTTGATTGTCAAATCATTTAGTAAGATAGGTACCAACGTACATTAAGAATACTCGGTTTTACGGAATTATGCAATTTAGTCGGGTTGTACTTGTCCAGCCCAAGCACTCTTTTCCAACTATAAATATTGACCATGGCTTCATGTAATGCCCTGTAATATAATCAAACGTTACAAGATTACAACTGAAATTGTAAAAATATTAGTGTTTGTTCGATCGAGTACCTACCTACCTACCTAGTTAGTAGCTAGCCACTCTCTCTCCCAAGACCAGTTGTCAGTAATAGCATCCCTAGCTACTAGAGCGCACTCTATATCATAGTACTTGGATGATTCCTTTCTACTTCTTTTATATATGTATTTGTTTCTGAATGTACCTATTTTATTAAATAACAACTATTCACCATCCATGTTAAGGTTAGCTTTTTAGTGTCTGGGGCAACCCTGGGGATGAGGGAGTCAGGTTGTTCCTAGGCGATTGTGATTTTTGTCTTATCGGTGTTTTTTCGTTGTTGTTTGTGCTCGGCAATCTCGGCTTGTGTTTTTATCTTTAACTACTCATTTTTCTGCTGTTACCTTTTGTGAAATATATGTTCGGTTTTGTTTTACTGAATGTTATTGTCAACCACAACATCCTCTTGTTTACTTGGCTAGGAGTAAACAGTGTTTTTAATTAATTTTTTTTAAAATAATTGATTTTATTTTGTTGCTTCCAAGTATCAGACCATAGGTCTCAGACCATTTTGAACAAATTTCGTTTCTTGTTTGTTGTGAGTGGGGCGCCCTCAGCCTTTGAGGGGATTGTGATACTTGGATTGCCCATATCTTTACAAATCCTTGTAACTTTTCTTATATTTTCATTCAATTTTTAAGATATGTTCAGGGAATGTACAGAATAGGACGGAAACAGTCCCCTATATGTTTCACACTTAGTTATGAAATCGACACTTCATTCTGCGCATGCACAAACGTAGATTCCATCAACCATAATTTCCCCACAGCCTAGTCTTCCAATCAAGCTCAAATTTGGAGAATAGCTGGGATATAAATTTCAATTCGATTGTATCATTAATGGCTGCAGTGCACGCGCGAATGTGAAATCCTTGAAATAAGCTTTAATTCCACTTTTCATTCGGTTTTGATGCCATTTTCAAGGAATGTACGAGACAGGGTGAGGATGGTTAAGGCTCTTAGTAGGGTAAACGAAACGCACACAAATTTGTCAAAAGATCCTTTACCATCGTATTGAGAGTTTTATACGCCTGTTTGCAGGCGGCCACACCACCAGTGCGCGCCAAATAATTGCATTTTTCAGCTCCCGACCATGGTTCTTTGTTCCTTTTTGACTAGCTAAAAAGCAGGCATCATGTAATTTTACTGTGTGTGTGCGTTTCCAAGCAAAAAAGCTTCAGGATTGGCCAGTTCGGAGCTTAAAATCAACCATATCTCAGTTATTTTCGTGCGTTTTTATGCGAAAAAACAGCTCTAGGATGATGACATCAATTTTATTGAGCGTTTGAATGTAAGTGTACAGATTCACCCTACTCTAATGTTTTTTCAAGTGGAAAAATGTCAAAATGAAAGATTTTAAATAACCTTTTCAGCATCCAGGGTGGTAGATAAAGGCCAGAAATAGATAATATTTACATGGGATAACCCTCTCCTGTTAGCTCTATTTCCAAACATGAACGCTTCAAATAGAAAACTACCGATCGGAACCCCTAAGGACATTATTCCTATGTATTTTTACTTTATTTTTTACTTTAAGGCTTAAGCCGCACCTCAACCAGAAGGGTCATTAGCGGCGTAGAACAAGGTGTCTACAGGGACCCTGAAGTGGCACGATTTTAAGGGAAGCCATGTTGTCATCCTTTACTGACAACATAGAACTGTCTCCACAGGCAACTCGGAAGGGGAAAAAAATGAGGGGTACTGTGATGACTACTGTTAAGCCCCCTAAGTGAATTTAAAAAATAAAGTAATACAACTAAGCCTAGATGTAAAATAGGCTAATAACTATATACATGCTACTATATACGATCAGCAAGGTGAAATAAAACTACGACTAGATGCATATAAACATATCACAGATCAGATATCACAGTTCAGATATCACAGTTCGTAGTAGAGCTCAGCGGATCTCAGGTACAACAACATTTTTTCCCCATTCATGTGATCATCATGGCTTGGAATGAGATGTTTCCCCCTAAGTGAATTTAAAAAACCCCAAAAATAAAGTAATAAAACTAAGCCTAGATGTAAAATAGGTTAATAACTATATACATGCTACTATATACGATCAGCAAGGTGAAATAAAACTACGACTAGATGCATATAAACATATCACAGATCAGATATCACAGTTCAGATATCACAGTTCGTAGTAGAGCTCAGCGGATCTCAGGCACAACAACATTTTTTCCCCATTCATGTGATCATCATGGCTTGGAATGAGATGTTTCTCCCGAAGGTTTTAACAAATAATATTGTCCCATTCTTGAGTTTTTACTACTATTGTTTAAATAATTAATCTGTTCCTATCTGAAATCTTTTCTTATTTGAAATAATTGTACCATTCTTAAGTTTTGAATATTAATGTTTAATTAATTTATCCGTTTTTATCTGAAAATGGATATTGAAAACTAGTGGAAAATCACAAATACTTAGGGGCCCTTAAGGTAAGATCGCAGGACTAAAATAACGGCAGGTGCACGCAAGGTCCTTCTGTTTTTCATTTTCCCCTATGGCAGTCGCGTCACTCGAAAAATAGAACATGGTGCAACTTTTTAGTCGCACGTGCGCGCGTTCCGATTGTTAGAGGCAGGAAAACAAATCCTTATTTCATTTTTTTCCGTGATAGCGAAGAAAATTAGTTTCTCGTTTAACTTCTTTGTTGGTAATTTCTGCTGATATCTCCATATCTAATTGTATGCTCAACCATGTGAAACTGCTGTGGTCTTATGTTTTCGTGTTACACATACAACATGACAAGCTATACCAATGAAAAAAATACTGGTCTACCGATTAAAAAACAATTTTGTTCACGGGAATCAGTTTTGAGATAAAATCCTCCCTATAATTTATTAAGATTAAAAAATCCACTGTTTCACAAAAAAGTATAGTATTCCAAAGGTGAGTTTGTTGAATGGCACTTTTAAAGCCCACTGGAGTGCTAAAATTTGAGGAAAATGAGCAAATAGTTCCGTATGTGTCCCCACTTTTTTATTACCGCATATTTCTCATGTTCCCCGCGGGAAAGGGGAATTTATTATTCCAATAAGTAAAAGAGGAGATTCAGAGGTTTCTGAAACACTATTTCATATCTCTTTTTCGTGGGAGAATAACAGATTTATACCGACTCAAAAGTGGGGACACATACGGAACTACACCCGTTGTGCGTGCGCAATGACACTTATGATCAATATTGTGTGAAGCTTGTATTGCAAAGGTTTTTGACGTGGATATGTCTAAGGCATGGGGGTCAATGTGTGGAAATGTAACACAATAGAATCTTACAAATCATAAGAAACTCCTACTTTTACTGGTTCCTCATCTCCATAGACATCACTTATTCTAACGATCTGAGATCTAGATGTTAGGTAACTCTCAAACCATTTGTTGCAGTTTCCTCTTATTCCAGCATTTTCTAGTTTTTGACATTTTCATGTCTTTGCCCTGGCACATTGCACAAACGAATTCCTGTGAAAACGCTTGCATACAAGTCTGCAACGCATTAGGACATTTCATGTCTTTCCCCTCCCTCCTTCTTCCCTTCCATCTTCTAGCAATCTTGTCTTCCTCTGTGAATTACATTTTTTTCAATATAAAGAAAACAAAAATTAAACTCATATTTTTATTTATTATTTACATCCATACATATATCGTCGTGGGTAGTAAAAGAACGGTATGTTATATGTTATATGTTCTACATGACAGTACATTAACCCCACTAACCATTGATTGCGTAGACAACAATCAACTATTTTCATATTTTGATGCTTGGGTAGCATTGATTACCTAGGTAACACTCAACTGTTTTCAAATTTGGATGCATGAGTGAATACTTCCATATACTTCAAGATTTCGGTGTTCCACAATGGCTACGAAAAAGATAACCAAAACGATTTACGTTTAGTTGAATTCATAATGTATGACTACAAATTATAACTGCAACTCTTAGTTATAAACCTAACTTTTTACTTCGATTGAATATAGTATCAATACAACTACTAGGTATCCATGTAAGGTTGACATGGATTTGTTTACAAACCTAAATGGAAAAGTTTAGGAGCTATAATCATATAGGTACCTAACTACCTCACTTCTAAGAACCATAAATGCTTGCATACGAGTCTGCAACACATTGGGACATTTTCTTCTGTGTATTCGAGCCAGACTACATCACCTACTCCAGTAGCGTTGTTGTTCATGTCCTAACGAGGCAAATTTCAGCTTCCTACGGTTGATAGGAAAGAAGTTAGCTTCAGTAGCCACTCAGCTGATCAAGACCCTGTACAACTTATTGTTCACGTCCTAAGGAGGCTACCAGCCAAATTTCAGCTTCCTACGGTTGATAGGGAAGAAGTTAGCTTCAGGAGCCACTCTGCTGATCAAGACCCTGTAAACCTTATTGTTCATGTCCTAAGGAGGCTACCAGCCAAATTTCAGCTTCCTAGGGTTGATAGGAAAGAAGTTAGCTTCAGGAGCCACTCAGTTGATCAAAACCCTCTGCACCTTATTGTTCACGTCCTAAGGAGTCTACCAGCCAAATCATAATAATCATATAGCCAAATTTCAGCTATAATCATATAGGTACCTACCTACCTCACTTCTACGAATCATAATAATCATTGAGCATATTTCGTTACGTAACGTAACATAACGAAAATTTGGTTGTGTGCCATAGCAAAGACATGAAATGTCAAAAAATTAATCCGTTAATTTGGGAAAATTGATTAATTCATGGAAGTACCTGGTTTATATAATCATAATGGAAATTTCCTTCTAATGCTTTTGTTGCGGAAGTCCTCCTAGTGTATATTAATTATTGAGATCTGAGCCCTAGTGTGAGTGAAGGGTGCTAGGAGATGACAGCAGATGATACCTCCGCAGTTTTTCCTCGTATAAATTTCGATTTTGAAGCATAAACAAATCTTCACCTTTCAAAGTCAACTTCTTTGTGGTCTTTGAATCAATATTTCTACTACAGTATTAATAAGACAATAATTAGTTCTTACCTCTCAACATTCTCCATTAATTCGAATATATCACCTACGATGAAGGGCTCGATGTTGTTCAATCCCATTGTTGCCTCTGGAAATTAATGTTGAAATCAATTTCTTCGACCTTGTAACAAATGTATAAAAGCCCACATTCTCTAGAAGAAAAAGTGTTAAGCCATGAAAAAATCTTAATTTTACTCAATCAGCTAAAATATCTTGACGAGAGGCCTTCCAAAAAGGTGTAATATAAAGGATATTGGTTGATACGAAGTGACCAAAACAACCTACAACCTAAATTACATACGTCATTGGAGAACGGCCGCCACCGCTTGTCCGCCTTCAGTTTCACCCTTTTAGAGTGAACTTGAGTGTTGCGGAAATTTAACGACATCTTCGGTCAATATTTGACTTTGAATCCAAATTTCATAATCCTTTGTCCAGTAGTAGGTATGGGGAAACATCTGGTGCGAGGCTTCACACTACTTTCCTTACTTGTACTCATTTTACACGGATGCTATCATGATGGGTCACATCTTAGAAGGTAGGAAGAACACCTAGATACAGTATTTTTCTGGACATATTATATGTGAAATGGGTATAATTTTCGTCTAAAGAAGAATCTCCTGAGCCTTTTTGACGGAAACTACCTTTTTCTCATATTTTGGGATGTTTTTTGCCTCTCCTGCTTTTTGTTATTCTAAGAAAGTGCTAAAAAATATGTTTTTACGCTTATTATTAAGCTTATTACTGTCCTTAGGGCATCTTCCTGGCCATGACAGGTATCGAATATCATTTGTATCCATAAGAAAAGTAACTTCTGTGAATTTCATCAATATCCTTCGAGCCATATTGAAGAAAAGACCAAAAAAAAAAAAAGGCGATAAAACTACGTTTTTTAACCTCTTCTGATTTTGTTTAAGCCCCTAAAAATGGTAATTTTAAGCTGATTTTTCTACAGTAGCTAGCTCTTGGGTATATAAACCCAACCCCGAAATTGGAATTTTTTTTATGTCGTACCGTGAAGTCGCAATCGTGTACACGAGTTACATACACACACACGTACACTAGGGTGGTTCAAAAAAAAAAAAAAAGTTCTGGGATTTTTGGTCCCCATTGCGTTTTTGCTTCCTCGGTATTTCAGGATGACCCTCCTAAAGTTTTAGCAAAAAATATTAATCCTAACCACTTTACCTGGGTCGATTTTTGCCAGTTATCGACTGCTATCGTAAACCAACCTCTAAATTGGGGCCGACGTGATGATTTGAAGGACGGATTTCAATTTTTTTAGGTCTATTTATGGGTTTTTGCATGCGCTGAACACGATGAACCTATTTATTTTACGCTCCGTCCACTAGTTATCCGGTAAACTGGCGGAGGGCACTGCTTGAAGATAGTAAAAATCGAAAATTTCACCGAAAATGCTGTCGCCTGGTTAAGAATTGTACTAGAAACATGCTAATATGGTCGGATAATATGCTTTGGCATGTTCTGAACATGATTCCGTTGTTTACTATACTTTTTTACTTCGTTTATTGGCCATAAACCTCAAATTACTTGTAGGGTAATAGACAAATTCACCCTAATTTCACCAGAAATTATGTCGCGTTGATAATTTAAGGTCCCAAAATACCTTGTGCCGATAAAATTTGGTATTTTCCAGGATACTCAATACAAAGCCGTAGGTAATTTGGCAAGGACCTGAACCGGCATTGTACTTATTCGCCAAATATAGCGGCGAAATGGAGAAAATAGCCAAAATTTTCCCATTTTTCTGTAAAATTCCTTAGTTTCCATCGGTTTTCCGGGGTCAAATTCATAGTTCTGAATTGTCTGAACTGTGATTGGATTGTTAAATAAAAAATGATGCAGTATAATTGAAAATAATATGTAATATAATTTTAGTTTCACAAAACATAACATTTTAACGAGAATAACATAACAAAAATATACAAAAAAAAAAAAAAAAAAAAATTAAACACGATGAAATATTGAAACATAAAAAAAATACCAAATTTTATCGGCACAAGGTATTTTGGGACCTTAAATTATCAACGCGACATAATTTCTGGTGAAATTAGGGTGAATTTGTCTATTACCCTACAAGTAATTTGAGGTTTATGGCCGATAAACGAAGTAAAAAAGTATAGTAAAAAACGGAATCATGTTCAGAACATGCCAAAGCATATTATCCGACCATAATAGCATGTTTCTAGTACGATTCTTAACCAGGCGACAGCATTTTCGGTGAAATTTTCGATTTTAACTTATCTTCAAGCAGTGCCCTCCGCCAGTTTACCGGATAACTAGTGGACGGAGCGTAAAATAAATAGGTTCATCGTGTTCAGCGCATGCAAAAACCCATAAATAGACCTAAAAAAATTGAATCCGTCCTTCAAATCATCACTTCGGCCCCAATTTAGAGGTTGGTTTACGATAGCAGTCGATAACTGGCAAAAATCGACCCAGGTAAAGTGGTTAGGATTAATATTTTTTGCTAAAAATTTAGGAGAGTCATTCTGACATACCGAGGAAGCAAAAACGCAATGGGGACCAAAAATCCCAGAACTTTTTTTTTTTTTTTTTTGAACCACCCTAACGTACACACATATATACATTTTCATGAAATGTATAGATATGGGTTCAGGTTGAATAAAATACCCATCCTACCATCAGTTTCAGAAATTGATTTTCAGGGTGAATGCAAGACTTTTCCTTCACATTTTGGGTTAAGTAAGGAAAGTAAAAGCTTCATGGGCGAGCAGTCGGAGTTTTGGAATCTACACATCTTGAAAGTAGCAATTAATTTATAGAGGTGGAACAAAACAACCTCAATTGAATAATACTTTCATCGGGAGTAATATTGTTACTAGGAGGTAACGTTACATAAGTTACGGTGGCTAATAAGGAGAAGTGGGTATTCTACGAACACTTCAGTAAATTCATTATTACGTCCTCGTTGTCTTTCGTGAGTCACTGAAGGTAAATTAAATATATTAAGTAAATATGAATTTGCGCACTCACCAAATAAAATTTCTAAAAAATTTAGCAACAGGAACTTCGATGGATTGAAAGCTTCCTTGTCGACTTCCACTTCGATATTCCCGATGAGTCTATTGGTTTGTTTGCATATTATTTGCTGGAACTGATTGATATTCTTTGGGAGAAGTATGTTTATTGCATGTCTCCGCATACGTTTCACTTCCTCTCCTGAGAAAAAATAAATTTCCAGTCATTCAGCATGATCTTATGAGCGAATTTTCGTAAGTTATCGTATTGTATTTCGTTAAATTGTTTTGACATGTGTGCAAAAGTTTTGAGTGAAAGAAAATGTTAAAAATTAATTGTATGTCAAAGAAAATGTATTCTAAATAGTAATTTGCTATTGGACTTTTGGCTTTTTCTGCAGTTGTCGTCGATTGTATAGAAAATGTTAATGAAATTTGAATACACTTCTCAGCATAATTTTCTGCATGCATTTTTTTATGTTCTATTTTACCTTTATTAATAAAATCGTAAGTATGTCTGTCTGTTCAGTGATTAGAATCATGAAATTTAGCGTTTCTTTTCTGTTTGATGCTGTTTGCAGACAATTGGTACCATTTTCTCAATTTTTCTCCACTATGTTTGATCGCTTTTCACGGTTACAGGGGCCATTGGGCAACTGGTATGAGTTGAAGGAAATGTCTGTATCTGTCCAAATTCAATTATAGGCTATTTGAAGTTTTTTAAATTCGAGCCAGAGGGGGTGTTTTAGGGTAGGGGAGGGAGGTGAAATGGGGTATCTTGGACACCATAGAACCAACTGGGGATCTGACTGGAAATATGTTTGGATTATTCTAACTTGAATCACAGGCTACTTGAAATTGTTCATATCTGCCCCAAAGGGGGTGTTTTAGGGGCGGTGGGAGATGGGGTATCTTTGTCATCACTGAACATACTGGGGATTTGATTGTCGAACATCTTTGGATTACTCTAATTCTAACTCTATTCTATTTGAAGTTTTAAAATTCGAGCCATAAGGGGTGTTTTAGGGAAGTGGGAGGGGGTGAAATGGGGTATCTTGGACACCATTGAACGAACTGGGGATCTGATTATCGAATATGCTTGGATTATTCCAACTTGAATCACTGGCTTCATGAAATTTTCAAATCTGCCACATAGGGGGTGTTTTAGGGCAGGAGGGTGGGGGGGGGGGGTAGAATGGGGTATCTTTATCATCACTGAACAAACTGGGGATTGATTGTCAAATATGTTAGGATTACACTAATTCAAGTCAAAGACTACTTTTTTCATATTTTTCAAATCAGACAATGGCGGGGGAGGGGTGGAGGAGTTAAAGCGTTTCGAACGTCACTGATCCAACTGAGGACCATAGGGGTGTCCCAAAATGTTATATTTGAGGGGGAGGGGGAGACTTGCTTATATTCAAGACAACCTGTGCAACGCACGGGTGAACCAGCTAGTATTTAATAAACTTTATCTAGCAATATTCTGCCGAAAATTATGAATTTAACAGTTTTATCTATTTTAGCGATATTTTCTCCACATTTTTTGAAATTTGACCAACTTGATGAGCTCAAAAAGTACTGGCCAACGAATTCATACTTTCGTTTAGAATGCTTGATTTTTTGGGGCATGAATCTCGATACTTGCCTGAGCAGATGCATTAGATTGGTGATAATGCGCGTGGAAAACTCAAACTAACTTTCTATATTTCATAACCCGAAATCCCTTCAATTTCTTCTACGTTCATAGAAAAGAATAAAAGGATTAGTATCAAGACTCTCATAACAGAACAGTGATGCACACATCTCAGCGCAGATTAATGGTCCGTCCATGATAATCCCTTAGAAATTCCATTGCCATCGGGTGAATAAGTGGCGTGAGCGCATGCCCAAATAATTATATGTTTCCAAAAACATAGATTTCTTACGATCTATCATTGGTCCGATGTCGTTCAAAATTGGAGGTAGCCTATGCAATAATTTGGGCTCGTTATTGGACACCAGCTATCTATACGTCCATGTTTTGCTTTCCTAGATGTTGGATCCGAGGTGCACCATCAAGTCAATATTAGCAAAGCAAAATAAGAGTTGATTTTGTTTTGGCGATATCAGTACCTCGCTATTATAAAAATTTTTGGCACGAAAGAACGACAAGAAATTGCACGTATAATACTTACACATCACAAAATTCAAGGTAACCAATATACATAATCAAATCAAGGCTAGATTATATAAATCAAACCATTTTTTGTAACCTCTAAAAAATAACCAATCATGCAGCATGAATGTAGGAGCGAATTTTTGTATGCCACCAAACATTCACAAAACCATTTTGGTGAAGGACCTAATCTATAAGGTCGTAACCTCCCCCGATTCTGCATACCAATGCCAGGGAAAGCGAAGAGGGTTTTCTTTGAAAACAGATAGTCATGTTTTTAGTTTGTGAATCTGAGATACTTTCTTTGCTTGATACCGATTCCGGTCTAATTGTGCAACAAACCTCAGAAATTTTTAATTAAATGATGGAAGAGGGAGAATGGAGAGGGTTAAGCCGAAAAAACGGGTTTTCTTTTGACAATTTTTTTCTGACGCCACCCAGGCTATAATTCTCAACCATTATAGTGATTCTTTTTTGGTTTGATTCCAATTTTAGTCTAGTTGTACAACACAACTTGGGAATTTCGGATTTTCTGCCGAACCGATTCTTCCAACCGCTGTCCAAGCTACAAATCTCGACCGATTTTCGTGATTCTTATTTCGTTCCATTACGAATTTGATATAGTTTCGGAACTTATGCCAGGAGTTCCACATTTCATCATGGATGGGATGAATGGAGGGGGTAATACTGATAAATCATGGTGTTTCAACAATTCTCAATTTTCGTGATTTGTTTTTGTTCAATTACGAATTCGGTCTGGTTTTGGATTGTATATTTGGAGTTTAAAATTTCATTTTGGAAGTGGTTGAATGGAGGGGTAATTGTAATAAATCACGATGTTTTAACTATTCTCGTCAGATATTCGTTTTCATTGTTTTTGTTCAATTATGAGTTTAGTCTAGTATTGGAGATTCTATCAGGAGTTTAAAATTTCATTATCTAAGGGGGTGAGTGGAAGAGGCAATACTGATAAATCATGGTGTTTTAACCATTCTCAATTTTCGTGATTTTTTTTTTTTTTTTTTTTTTTCAATCAAGGATTTGGTTTGGTTTTGGATCGTATATTTGGAGTTTCAAAGTTCATTATGGAAGGGGGTGAATGGAGGGGGTAGTACTGTTAAATCATGATGTTTTAACTAATCTCGTCAGATTTCCGTGATTCATTCTATGTTTAATTATGAATTCGGTCTAGTTTTGGAAAATATGTCAGGAGTTTAAAATTTCACTATGTAAGAGGGTGAATGGAGGGAGTAATATTAATAAATCACGATTTTTTAACTATTCTCGTCAGAATTTTTTGTTTTCCCAATTATGAGTTTAGTCAAGTTTTGGAAATTCTATCAGAAGTTTCAAATTTCATGCAGGAATTGGTATAATGGAAATTCACTGTCGGTGGAGGGGGTTAATGGGGGGAAGGGTAATTCCGAGAAGTCATGATATTTTTGTTTTTTTGTCCTCTGATTTTAACTCCCACCGAAGTTGTATAAAATCCATTCATAGGGACGTCTCTGTAATGCATGTATTACTTACTCCTACTTATTACTCCTATTTGAGGCTAGACCTTCCGGCTGATGAAACGATCTGAAGTTTTTGACTTTAATGACATAAAATAATATTCACTCACCATTCCTTGCAAAAAACCCATAAGCAGACAAGTCCTTAAGAGGTTTGTAGAAAAATTCATCCCTTGAGTTGGCAGCTTTGTGGTTTACGAGAGCCTGAGAAAAAAATAATGTAATTTGATTGAAAACGTGCAGAATCTTCAATTAATATGCTGACAAAATCACTTACCAGACTAAAAATTGGTATAATCCTAAATGTTTATTTAGCAGAATATTATTTAGAAATAATTCGTTACAATCAATTTGAGCCTTAACAGTTTTTGTGCTCATAAATCTCGGGAAGTGGAAAAATTAACTGAGATTATAAACTTTAATAATAACGCATAATAACGTTAAAAAAAAAATAAATAAATAGTTGAAAGTTTTGCGGCTTAGAGAAAGGTTTATAAAGTGCACCTTATCGGTATTACAATTTTTGAACAATCAAAAACAGGTGCTCATAAGGTCAAGTTATTAGATTTTTTATAGTGATGATTATTTCTCCGACCGTTCTGGGTGATTGAAAACTAAACACCTCGAATGGTTGATTCAGTTCTCAGGATTTTTTCTGTTTTCGTTTGTTATTTTTAATAATGAACCTTTGCAATTGACCAAGAAAAATATTTTTTTAACCTCACCCCCCAAATTGGTTGGTTTACGTTTCAAGATCCCAGAATGAAAAAAAAAAAAAAAAAAAAAAAAAAAAAAAAAAAAAAAAAAAAAAAAAAAAAAAAAAAAATCTGTGCCGTCCGAAGCGTTTTTCAAAAAGTCTTCACCAGACTTTAAGAAATTTGGCTTAAAACTCATTTATCGGCCGGGGATGTCCCAGTAGCATCGGCATTGCGTTCGATCAACACTAAAGGGTAGAAACCTAATGGTTGAAATATCCAAAAATCGAGATCTTGAAATCGTTTTATGTAACAGCAATGATTTGCTGAGTTTCATTTATAGGTATTCGCCCAAAGAATCGAACGAAACCACCCCGGTCACTATGCGTTTATTTGTTTGCTTTCCCTAAGGGCTAAAACATGACCAGAAAAAAATACATCAACACGGGAGTAAGTCGTAACCAGTAAAACATCAAAAATCGCCTTGAAAACTATGACAATTGTGTCAGTTGATAATGGGATTCCAATGGTAATCCGACTTCTTGAAATCGAGTTTTTTATAACTTCTGTATCCTATTGGGCTCCTCGGAAATTAATTGAATTACCTACCTGCTTCAATTATATTCATTTGTTGAATTATTTTAGTAAATATTTGGGAATTAAACTTAATTAAATTATTATTTCTATTCCAACAACAGAAGGTTAATTAATTCCGAGTCTACCAAGGTCGGAACGTTTTAGCTAATTGTCTAAGAAAATGAAGCTATTGCAATGATTCCAAAATTTCCCTCATGGACATTCGTTATGAAATTATTTGAGTTTAACGCTTTTTGATGTGTTTATGTAATGTTTGATCAAAGAATTCTGGTTCTTTTCAATTTGGGCGCAAACATAGTGTAGTTGAAACTTCTCGGTGGTCTCAGCGTTACTCTTTCTGAGTCACCTAGTTATTTTGTATTGTTGTGATATTCTCAGATCTCGTGTTTTTCTGATCAGCTTTGGAACCTCCGAGGCTAATTTCTTTCAAAAATTTTCAACATTCACCTACTATAAACTGTAAAATTGTGAGAACCTGAGCTGTAAAGGTGTGAACCCTTTTAGGAGGCACGATGCGCCCAGTTTTGATCATTTACTAGATATATATGGGACTTAATAATAATAATTATAGACCAATGGTCTGCGTACAACGGCTATCTAATACAGAAATAATAAACCTTTGTGTAATAATAAGCAGAGTTTTGCATATTACTTTGATGCAGATGATCAGGGCCGGCCTGAGGGATGTGCGACGTATACAGCTGCACACTCTATCCTTTTAAAGATGAATACAATTGGCCAATTTTAGTTCTAAATTTTTTTAACATTTTATAGGCAAATTTTTATAAATTGATTTAAATGTCGGGCAGAAATATTTAAAATAGAAGGAACTTTGTCTGAAAACTATTACAGTTTTATCAATAAATTGAAAACGAGCTGTCTCAGTCAATTGATTTTATTTGGACATAGTTCATTCTCCGAAGTGAATGCAAGAAAAGCCCTTGTATACTCGTAGTTGTATAATAAAAGAGACTACGTACCTATCTTAATAGTTAACAAACTTTTGTTGTGTGTGCGCCATTGTTAAACTCTGAAATTATTGGTTCACTATGTTCTGTTGTTCTATTTATTTTCTTTCACCATGAGATATGGAAATTTATCTAAGATCCAGCGGTCGGTGATTCCCGCATTAGCTATTCATTCTGAGAGTACTTGTAATATACCTAAGTGTAAAAATCATTGTAACGTGACCCAGAAGCTTTCATTAGTTTATTTAACATAATATGGCTTAAGGTACAAGTAAGAGTATTGAACCTATCAATTCAATCAATATTAAATCAAATTGAGATACATAAATTGAATGTTCTAAAAGGCGCAAAAGTGCACAAAAACTGGGATTTTAGACTTTAAATTTCAAAAATTTCCCGGGGAAGGCCCCACTTTACCTGGCGGGTATTCCATGGACCCCGCAAGGGGCATAAAATGTGAGTCTTGCACACTTGCAGTTTTTGCCTTAGGTGGATAACCACAGAACAAAGAATTATTTTCTATGTTCTGTGATTATAACACCGCGCTGTTCACACTTGGCATATTAGTATTTCAAGTAAAAATATCTATTAAAAAATAATCATTATTATGCACCTATTTCTTTGAATAGAATGCGGGCAAAACTCACTATTATAAGAACAAATACGGAAACTAATAATACCTCAATATATTTCGGTGCCTTCACGTAAACCATAAGTTTTTGACCAAACCAAACTCTGGTCAGTGGCGCCTTGTCATCTTGACCCAACTTGGAAAACGCCTCTAGAACACCTTCCCAACAAAAACAATGGATAGTAGTGAGCAGCGAATAATACATGAACGTCTCATAGGGTTGGAGAATACTCATCAACATGACGCAATATATTTAGAGACACACAGAAGTTTCCGTGACCGCTTCAATACAAAATTTGAAAAGAATGAGATGAAAACTGCTGCAAATCATTACAAAATTTTAATATTTTTGTAGCTATGGCACATTATCTAAATATAAACATATATACACGGAGACAGCTATCGAGATTAATCAAGAAGAAATTAATGGAACTAAATAAAACACTTTACTATTCTCTCTTTACGTAACATAAGCTGATACCTAAGGTACAAAAGAATCTAAGTATATTAGCGCAGATAAAGGCACCCATCAAATGAAAACTAACTAGAAATAATGAAACACCTACCTACGCTGCACTAAGGACCCAAGCTGTAGATGACTATAGTTAAAAAACGTCTGCGAAGTTGGGTGTGGCACATAGCTTTCTCATTTACCCATCATGGATCATCAAAAAGTTTTAAATGATCTTGGAAAATTCCACAGCGGAAAAGAGTAAATCAAGAAGAAGCGTGAAATGTCATAATTGATCAATTAAGAAACGAAAAAATGATACTCAATGTAATTTACGTTTGTGCAAGCGCAGAATGAACTGATGAGTTGAAAACAATGAAATACAATCCATCTAAAACCTAAACCGTGCATTCGCTGACAGTTTTTCACCAAAATCGGATGAAAACTGTTGTTATTAAGGTCATTACAAGTATTACATTTTCTCAAGCACTGTAGCTATTAATGATACGATCGTGTTGAATTTTATATGAGGTGTCTAAGTCATCTTCTTCCAACTATCATACAAATTTAAGCGAAATCGAATAATTTTAATATGGGACCATCCAGGATGTAGTCCGCATGTTCCTCATAACGAAGCTGTGACCGTAACAAAAACAACACTTTCGCGCATGCGCCTAGCGTACCGCTGCTGATGATCTCGGAGAATGTGATATGGGACCTCAAGAAATCTTGCCCGCATCATCCCTGAAAATCTGACCGAAATCCGTTCACTATTGCCTGAGTTATGACCGAAACAAGAAAATTTTGTTTGCGCCTGCGCAGAGACTACCGTTGATTCGATCATGACGGAACTGATAGGGGACCATGTAGAGCTATACCCGCACGATCCCTAAAAATTTGAAGAAAATCGCATCAAAATTGTGGAAATTACGGCTGTTGCAAGGACCGTAACAAGAATATTTAGTTCACGCATGCGCAGAACGTACCGCTAATGCAATTATGATGTTGTCTTATGGGACCTCAAGGGACCTTACCCACATCATCCCTGAAAATCTGACCGAAATCCTTTCAACATTGACCGAGTTATGACCGTCACAAGGAATTTAGTTGATTCGATCATGATGAAGTTGATAGGGGACCATCTAGAGCTTAACCCGCACGATCCCTGAAAATTTGGTTAAAATCGGGTCAAAATTGTGGAAGTTATGGCTGTTACAAGGAAATGTGGACGGACAGACAGACAGACACGTAACCAAATTTGTTCAGGAGGCTCTGAAACGCAAAATGCGAGGGAAAATTTTGATTTTGGAGCAAAAAATTTTTTTTCATTTCGAAAGTGAAAACAAAGCTTCCGCTGCCTTGCACTCTCGGAAGCAATAAGCTTAATACAAGGATTTGCGGAAACACGTCAGTCACACACACAGGTACCCAGACAGACAGACACGGAACCAAAGTTGTTCAGAATGGTCTAAAATGTAAAACGCAAGTGGAAATTTTGATTTTGGAGACCAAAAATTTTTTTTCTCCCGAAAGTGAAAACAATGCTTCCGCTACCTTTAGGTAGACTCGAAAACAAAACACTAGATGTTTGATGAGAGAATTCCATTTAAATTGGGCAAATTTCAAAAACTGTGCTAAAAAATCACTGAAAATGGCTAAAAACGTCCAAACATCGTTGAATTTATAAGTTATAGCAGAATTCTAGTCAGAATAAAATTATCAACAATTAACTAGGACATTAAACAATTTTTGCACAATATTATTCTGAAAACTGTCCTTAAATTTCTTCAATGTTTGCTGAAAATAAAAAAATAAAAAACTGCAAAAACATCTAAAAATCTAAAGTATTTTTTGAATTGCCGAATTTTATTTACTATGAGTATTTTTTTAGCCAAATAATTGGTTTTTAACATTTTGTTTGTACTTAAAATGCTCAAATTACGATACAATTTAACATATAATGCGATAGGTAATTTAAGAAAATTCGCTAATAAGATCATGCTGCATGACTGGAACTTTCCTATTTGTGAAACCATAAATACTGATCATTACTGTGAGATTTGCGAAATTCAAAGAGCCGACTGGAAGTAACCAATCAATTTAATCAAACTAGTTAATCAACAAGTTAATAAAATTACAGCCAAACCGTGCTCAATTTCCGCACGCATCTTGTAATTTAGAAAGCGCGCCTTTTCGTAAGATGTGTACTGACAGTAAGTACGGAAGAAGAAGTGCAAAATAAAATAGTTGCAAATTTGAAATCTTACTTTCCACATCGTTAGCACCGAAGAAGTGACCAGCGTTTCCAATGATTGGCCAGGTTGGTGGACCAGGGATATTTGTAGGCTTTGTAGCTCTGACAAGAGATATCCATGATAGTCCCAGGTAGACCAGAACTGCTCCAAGTGCAACGAGCAGTACCAGTGCGGTGTCGTCCATCGCTGGAGTACGAATGACGAGTGTTACCTTCTTGCAGTATCCAAGAAAGCAGCGGTCACGAATGTGCGTAACGGTCGGAAGGGAAGCCAGCCTTTTTTTCTTTTTCATAATCATTATCGTTATTGTTTACCGGTCACGTCAAGTTGAAACCAATTTTCTCCCACTAAGAACTTGGACGAAGTTAGAGGATAGAGACAAAGCGAAGTTCGCAGGCTGACATGCAGGTCGTAGCCGTCTCTAAAGTGGAGGAACCAACTCAACTCAGATTGCAATCATTCACTATATTCTCATGATTTCTGCTCATTTTCAAAGTTACTTTTTACTTCATGTAATACACACTTAATTAATTTCATTCCATCAAAGTAGTGGGCCCCACCAATCCCCCAACCAAAAAACCCTCTCAATTCCCCCACCTTCCCTCATGCCATCTACGCTGGATTCGTGAATTTTTACACCTGAGATGATACTTTCTAGGGGCAATAGTTTATTTTAGCGAATTTTTGAAGAAAATTAAGCTATTGCTCTCGCCTCAAAATTTGTAGAATGTGATTTTTTGAAAAAGTTTTATGCAGAAATCCGTTTCAGGCTATTCTGAATCATATTCTGAAGTTTAACGCATTTTTTTATGTATGTATGTATGTATGTATATGTATGTATGTATATATGTATGTATGTGTCATTCCAGACGATAACTGTCCGTAGAATTGTGCTAGAAACTTCAAACAATTTTTAAAATGTTAAGGACACAAAACGAAAGTTCAAGTTCGTTGGCCAGCAAGATCGGATTACATCTTCGGGTTGAAATTTTCAAAAATGTAGTCAACAATTTCAAAATAGCCTGTTTTTTGCGATTTGTTGTGCGAAATAATTTTTTCAGCATACTAACATGTGGTATATTCAGAATCAGCGTAAAATTTCCTATAAGAATATGTATCAAGTTTTCAAAAATTTCAAAGTTGAAAAATCAGTCAAAAATCGAAATAATCGAAGATTTCTTCAAAAATTCGCTCATGGGGTCATGCTGCATGACTGGACTTATTCATCAATAGAGTTGATTCCGATTCATAGATTGCGGAGTAAAGTTCCTAAGACGGGGGTGTTATCATCTCAGCACCGGACGGAGCTTGGACATTAAGCTTGAAGAGTTTCCTATCTAACTTACAGCTACTATAGGCTTCTTGAGATGATGCTTCTGTACTAAATTGTACTTTCACCCGTACGATAAGTTCATGGGAGATTAGATGATCTTCGTTTGAAAAAGGTGATAATCAATAGGAACTCATTTTCTTTGAAAGGGGGCCAGTAGAAACCACGCATTCGCTCACCCGAAGGATTAGAACAACGTCCTCGCCCTTTTGGGAGACCATACGATCTATAGCATTTACAAGTCAAATTAACCTTTTTACAAATCAAAGTAACCCTTTTACAAATCAAAATAACCCTTTTACAAATCAAAATAACCCTTTTGCAAATCAAAATAACCCTCCTTGAGCAATGCGCAAAAATCGTTGAAGGGCAAAGAAAAAAAACCGAATACATTGAATACGACAAAGTAGGTGTAATAATAATTATCAAATATCAATTTTCCAACAAAAAATATATCAAAATTTTCCATCAAAAACTCAATCAACAAAAATATCAATTTTCCAACCAAAAATATATCAAAATTTTCCTTAAAAAAAATGAGGTAGGTAGGCAAAGAGGTCAATCAATATACAGAGTTTCGAAAGTAGGTTGATCAATATGAGTCCCGAAAAAAAAAAAAAAAAAAAAAAAAAAAAAAAAAAAAAAAAAAAAAAACCGCCATACCAATGGCTGTCCTGCGGCAGCTGTCAGAAGTTTCAAAAGTACATCAACAACATAATTTGAACAGTCGGTGTAGCTTATAGTTGAAACGCCACGAGAAATGACTTCCGTAAGGTCATGTTGACACTCGAAAAACCAATGTTTACTTCAACAACAGAGAAATCTCGACAAAGATTATCGCCAACAAACAGAAGGATATGAAATATACTTGAAGATCACAGTGAGAAGGAATACTGGTGTAGAAAAATTCATGAAAAAGGAACGCCAGTTAAACCTGTACTCCTATTTCTTTGTCCTTCAACGATTTTCGCGGATTGCTCAAGGAGGGTTATTTTGATTTGTAAAAGGGTTATTTTGATTTCTAAAAGGGTTATTTTTATTTGTAAAAAGGTTAAATTGACTTGTAAAAAGGTTAATTTGATTTGTAAATGCTATATGTATTCATTTATCAGGGAGATAGATCGGATCGATAAGTTTTGCTATACCCTTCTTGTCAGAATTACATCCTCAACTTCTCGGAGTGGACAACGGTAAGTTTTACGATGGCTTCTTGCTTGCTCAACATTTTTATATCGCTTTAACGTTCGCTTCAAAAATCTTCTTTCAGACGAGTGATCATTCGACTCCCCACACAGTAGAGGGGTTACCGAAGACTAATTGTTTCGGTGACGTACGAAAGTTCAGTAGTTGAGCAGAGATTCACAGATTCTTGGGCACAATGACCTACAAAGGGACAGTGGGTCATATTTATGATGCATCAAGGCCGGCCTACACTATAACGACAGGCCCACGACACGACAACAACACGGCAAGTCGTGTCGCTGTTGTATCATTGTTGTGAAGAGCGTTCACACTACAACGACACACCAACGATACCCCTTATACACTATAATTTCTATAGATAAGTCAGTATTGTTTTGGGCTCTTCGGGTGCAACTCACAAGTTTGAAAGGTGTTTTTTTTTTTTTTTTTATAACTTGATAATAATAGTTACTGAGTTTTAAAATTATTCTAAAGGTTGTTTTATAATCACAACGATTAGATCCTATGTAATTCGATTTTTTTTGGAACTACATAAGTACACTGCAGATCACCTGAACGCAAGTCGCTCTTTTAACTCTGGCGCTCTGTAATTATCTACATCAAAACTATATGGATGAATGAAGAAAAGCCTATCTATGAGTACACGCTGTAGACAGCTAATACTGAAATATTTAACCGTTTTATGATTCTCAGCATTTGCAAACATTTCATTAATACGCTCTCGATAAAGGCACATGCATCATTAAAACCGGAGTCACTTATTAACTGTCGCCGTACTTCTCACGGCTTTGACATGTTTTAGTTGCAACTAAAGGAATCTCATAATATTCATTTTGGCACTACTCAAGTATTTCTCCGATGTAATAAATACACTAGTAAACAATAGTTATATACTAGTAAACAAATTGTTCTCACCAAAGAAACAACGTGAGTTCAACCCAGACCTACAAGGAAGGGTGAATATGAACTCGGTTCCTCCAAAGACCTTTATTGCTTTTCTCGGAGGACCAAAGATTTACTGGGTTTTCCTCCTAACTACGTGACCAGCAGCCGCATTGAAGCTGGGAAATCTCTGGGGACACGCTGCTCAGCCATCACGCGTCCCCCTGCTTTCATCTCGCCACTTTTCTGTGATGAATAATGGATATCGAGATGTACCCAGGCTGACGGGATTTAGGTGAGTAAGTACACGAGAAGGATAACAAAGTAACGGATAGAAAATTCCAGCGAGGTTTCTATATGACAAGTTTATACTCGGAAATACATCAAACATCCAAGAGTTGAAGTAGTTCTGTACATACCTTAATGTGCAGCTACTAGGTGAATGGAAATGTACCATAACCTGTACACTTCTGCATCACTGTTAGGTTTATTCATAAGACGATTAGATTACATCAACGTCTCCGCATAAATGCATTTTTTGTAGTAAATTCATGTCGAAATAGTTTCACTATAGATGAAGAATGTTCAACCTTGTACGGTAAGCGGATATCAAGTCAACTTTGATGCAGCAGTGGACAGTTTTGAATGAAATTTCAACGCCTACCTAGTATTAGAGTTTGTTATTTTGTGACAAACCTGCGATAATCTGTTTTCGCCTCCTCAATGAGAAAGGTTATCGGTTCGTACGAGACATCCTTCTGGCAGTCGAAAATGAGATATCCAAGAAAGTAATCTCATACGCACTTTTATGTTAATAGAAATTTTTACGGTTGTTTGTCTTAGTTTGGGATATACAAACATCTGATAAGTCAAATACTGGTTCAATATAGTCGGTATTACAATCTTTTTCGAATTTTAATCAATAGTTTCAAATAAATGGGTTCCGTCCAATCAACACAAAACATAATAAAAACGTTTGCCAAGTTGGGTATGGCTCAAAGGTTCCCCGAATCCGTAATGTGAATGCATAGATCATTGAAGTGTTTTAAATGATCTTAACAACTCCATAGCGGGAAATAGTAGATCAAGATGAAGCATAAAACGAAGAAATCGGTCGCAATCATCAGGAAACGAGGAAATTATGCATAATGTAATCTATCTACGTTTGTGCATGCGCAGAGTGAAGTAACGATTTGATAACAATGAAATTAGTACGGGACCGTTTACAGTCTAACCCTCACATTCCTTGAGAATTTCATCAAAATCTAATGAAAGCTTGGAAATTAAGCTCGTTTCAAGGATCACACTCGCGCATGAACAGTAGTGTTGAAATTGGTATATGGAATGATCAAATCGTTTTCCCTCAACCGTTCACCGAATTTGAGTCAGATCAGTTGTCAGAAAATGGTGCTTGATTGAATTCACGTTTTCGCATACGCGAGGTAAATTATTCAATTTTGGAAAATGAAACTGATAGGGGATCATTTACAGCATAATCCTCACATTCTCTGAGAATTTCATCAATATCTGATGAAAACTATAGAAATTAGGTTTGTTAGAAGAATTTGCGGACACAAGTTAGACGCTGAGGACACACGGAACGAAAGTGGTTATTAGGGCCCGTTGTAGCTAGCTCCAGAAAACGCCTAAACTACCCAATGCCGAAATGTGAGAAACCCATGTGTGCTCACATTCTATCTTGGTGGAGGCGACCAAGCCTGAGGTACCGAAATTAGGGTCACAATAGCACAATGGTCCTGCAGGTCTGACATCAGGACGGGTGAACTCCCGTAGTAGGTTTTAGCTGGGAGTCGCTCGCAACTTGTAGCCTAATGTAGTGAAGCTGTATTTAGAATTGATTGAAATACGAGTAGGTATGCAAGAAAAACTTCAGTTTGTAAAAACTCCAGGTCGATTGTAGAGCTTATTACTGAACGAAAGTACGATAATGGGGACCTTACTCTCGACTTATTCCCGGCCTGAATCCCCAGCACAATGAACAGTTTACGAAGGATCTTCCACATCGTGTACCTTACCTATCGTAGAAGCCACTCCACATCGTGTACCTTACCTATCGTAGAAGCCACTCTACTCTCGACCTTCTAATTATGAAAGAATTAGGTAGGGTTTTTTGCTTCGAGATGAATGGTACCTATCTGCTTTATTCACCACTATTTCGACCGGGAGTCAATGACTCACAAGTTTCACTAAAATACTGTGGCGGAACCTGCTGGAAACACCCCTCGACCCCCTCAAATCCCTAACGTCAGAAATTTCAGTTTTAGTAAGTTATTATACACGTCGTTCTACTTGTCATGATCAAATTTTGGGAATAACTCTAGATTTAATATTTGCGTGTTGGTATGAAGAGTTTTCCCCTCTAAATCCCCCGAAAACAGTTTTATTCAAATTTTTGGAAGATTTGAAATTTAGCCTTCATCTCAACTTGTAAAAATCCTTCATCCCCTTAGCTATTTTTAGATCAGATTGAAAATAAAGGATCTAATCGACCAAAACGCAACAGCCCAGGTGAATGGGTGTTTATGGATGTGGACTTCGTATTGATTACGTACTTCATTCTGCTCACGTAGGTTGAACTGAGTTTAAGTACTTTGGCATGTTGCAAGTACCTACTGGTGTTCGTCTATTGAATCGGATATCGAGTGGACTAAATTGCGTGTGTTCATGTACAAGTAATTTGGATCAGATACCCGTGTAAAGAGAGGACCCTAAAAAGTAATTCATTCACACTGTCTCAATACGTCAGTTTTAGTGGTTTCAATACGTCTTAATGGTGTATAACCTAAGACGCGAGATGAAATTTTGGAGACGAATATGTTTCATCTCCCAAAAGTAAAACCAATTCTTCCGCTTCCTATAGGTAGACTAGGAAGCAAAATAGTATTCTCGTGCAGAACTCTGCCGATACATTTCGAAATCACTTCCGACTTATCTACGAAGGTATTACAGAGATGTCCGTAGAAGTCAGAAACAGCGGCTTGGACGTGATATGTCTTGTTATTCTAACTACAACTGACGTATTGAGACAGTGTTAATGACTTACTTTTTAGGGTCCTCTCTTTACACGGGTATCTGATCCAAATTTCTTGGATACGAACACACGCAATTCAGTCCGCTCGATATTCGATTCAATAGACGAACACCAGTAGGTACTTGCAACATGCCAAAGTACTTGGACTTGGTAGACAGGCTCAGTTCAACCTACGTGTGCAGAATGAAGTACGTAATCGATACGAAGTCCACATCCATAAACACCAATTCGCATCATGGAAATCAATGGGCTGTCCTGAATGGAGTCTCAAGTATAACTTCCAAACCCCCTGGCAGGGAACATTGGCACGTGTGGGTCGAATGGTTCCTACGCATAGATCATCATTGACAACCCGCTATAAAAACCGACTCATATCCCAGACATTAACAGTCCGGAGACTCACGAATGGGGTCGTCTGGATCGAAAACAAATTATTTTCGTCCCTGCGAGGTTGTGTTTTATCGTTGCTTTAAGCTGTATCCTGAAAGTGAGCCGCTTTCGAAAATAAGAATGAGACGCAAAGCGACAGGGCCAGCGGGGAATGAACGTGGGCCGTGACCGAGGTGACGACCGAAAATCCGTGCGGTCTCCAGACTGGCGAATTTCCGAAGGTCGTCGATAAGTTCAGAAGGCTAAAAGGACAAAGGGCCACCGAGTACACATTTAGGATTCAAGGAAGCGTGTTATATTAGGAATACAATTTGTAGAAGTCATGGCGAAAGCAGTTTCCTATCTAACACTTATATTAGCCACTATCTGATTTTATAAGTGATTAGCAAATTTTTGTATTAAGCAATTAACGCAAATCGAAGGCTGCTAACCATTCTTATAATCATACAAAAGTAACAGTTTTGATCTTATGAATGTAGATGTCGGTTTTGATCAGGAATTTTCTCTTGTTACATTTCCCATTGCACCAATGCACAAGAAAGCGAAACATAAATTCTAAGCAACATTTTGCTTCCAAGTTTATCTAAAGGTAGCGGAAGCATTGTTTTCACTTTCGGGAGAAAAAAAAATTGGTGGTTCCCAAAATCGAAATCTTCACTCGCATTTTACGTTTTGGACCATTCTGAACAACTTTACTTCTGTGTGTGTGTGTCTTGTGTGTCGTGTGTCCGCAAATCCTTGTAACAAGCTTATTTTCCTCAGTTTCCATCCGATTTGGATGCAATTTTCAGGGAATGTGCGAGCTGGAGGGTGCAAGGTCCCCTGTCAGTTTCATTGTTGCCAAATCAATACTTCATTCTGCGCATGCGCAAACGTAAATTCCACTATGCTCTATTTTTTCACGCCCTAGTCGTCCGATCTCGCTCAAATTTGGATCATAGTTGGGAGATGACGATTTGATCATCCCATATCAATTCCAACATGATTGTATCATCAATAGCTACTGCGTATGCGCCTATGTAAAATCCAAGTAACGACCTTAATTTCCACTGTTTGTCAGAGAATGCGCGGGTTAGGTTTTAGATAGTCCTCTGTGAATTTCATTGTTACCAAATTAATACTTCATTCTGCACATGCGCAAACGTAAATTTCAATATGCTCCATTTTTTCACACTCTAGTCATTCGATTTCGCTTAAATTTGTATGGTAGTTGATGGAAGAAGATGACTTGATTACCTTATATCTATTTCAACATGATTGTATAATTAATCGATATTGCGCATGCGCCTAAGTGAAATTTTTGTAATGATCTTAATATCCACAGTTTTCATCCGATTTTGATGAAATTATCAGCAAACGCGCGGTTTAGGTTGTAGATGGTCCCGTACTTATTTCATTGTTTTCAACACATCAGTTCATTCTGCGCTTGCACAAACGTAAATTACATAGATTTTTTCGTTTCTTCGTTGTTCAATCATGACATTTCACGCTACTTCTTGATTTACTCTTTTCTGCTATGGAGTTTTTCAAGATCATTCAAAACTTTTCAATGATCTATACATTCATGATAGGTAAACTTGGAAGCTATTTACCACACCCAACTTGGCAGACGTGTTTAATACGTAATGATTAGGAGGTACCTCCACAATTTCACTCATTTTCCGAATCATCGAGTTGTTACTATATCAGCTTCATCTAACTAACTTCCCGTGTGTCTAATGTTCCTTTCTTTTTTATAAAAAATTGAAGAACGTGTAACACGCTTTTACCTCTGGTGTCGGTAGTCTGGTTTATCTGCTCGCTGATTCTCTGAAAACTGGTATTTGAAGGTTTTGGGATTGTTTTCTTGTCGTTAAAGGACCGCATCGCTTCTAAGCCGTGAATGAATATGCTAATAAAAACATTCTCAGGATATCGTTGGAAGTATTGCGCAATGTTTCATAACTACAGACAAACGTGATGAATGTGATTACTACTTGCCTAAATACAGGTGTCCGTGGGAACGTAATTTTCGTGATTTTTGGCAGTTAGTTCCGAGTAAAAGAGTGTTCCACGCAAGAATAAATTTAATTACTTGAAATGCATAGAGCGTGGGAAAGATTTATCTAATACTCCTACATCTATGTCCATCAGCCATGTGAAAGTAACTCAATTTCGCGAGATAATATTTACTTGAAAATATATTATTGGTAAGATATTTTAGGTCGGGACTGGTTAATAGCTTGAAATTTACTGGACAGGTTATTTTGGTGCATGAAAGAAAAACTCAAGTCCAAAAATCTAAGTTTTATAAGAGAGCACCACAGAATTTCAGGATTTTCTTTGTCGCAATGTTGGTGAAGTTGTGAGATGTTATTAAATCGCTATTTCGTTATTCTAAAAAGAACCATTGGCTATGGGTCTCCCACGATCCAAGTACCAGAATATGAGCCCCAAAGGATTTTTCAATCAATAAAGATTTTTGTAACAGAAATAATGTTCGTCTTGTTACACAAATCACCACCCTCGTTCTAAGGGTATGGCTGAAAGAACTGTTTGGTCTTTTAAAATTTAATTTCAACGGGAGCGGGCGAGGATTTCCGTCCTCGGCCGTGAAGGATTCTGATGTTGTACATTCAAGGTTCAAGCAGATCGTTTTTCATACTTGTTAGCACTTTCAAAGCAACTCTTTTCTAAAAAGTCAAGTTATTTTCGAACATGTTCTTATAGATTTCATATCGTGTTCCTCAATTTAAGTAATATTTTATTCAGCAACATGTATATAAATTCATGGAAGTATGAAATAAATGAATCTAGAATTCTCAATGTTGGAAGTATACAGCCTATTAAATTTACAATATGTGAAATCAGTCTGTTGGCCAATTCGCAAAAGGCCCAAAAGGCGACTCGACCGGTCCCTGCCGTGCCCGGACCCGACCCACCATGGCGGCCTCCCGAGGGTGCCATCCATTTCTGGAAAAGCACCCCAGGACAGGACTTATAAATTAATCGCTTCAGTGGAAGGAATCGCCAGGCGACCGCCCCCGGGCTGACCGATAGCCCCAAGCCAAAACCCACCAAGAAAACAAAAACGCTACCAATTATTACACACAGTTTTATTATTTCTGTATAGATAGCCCTTCCACGCAGATATCTAATCTATAATTAATAAACCCCGTTTATAGTATATTTACTATCGAAACTTAGGGCTTCGCGCCTCCAAATGGTTTTACTGCATTACAGCACCTGGCCCCTACAGTTTTACGCGTTTTAGAAAATTTTAGGAACAAAACAATTTATGACTAACTCTTTCCACCTAGTAGAAGAGTTGCATACACTGTATATTGATTTGAAACTACGTTTGTTTTCTGCAAATAAAATACTAAATAACAACTAATTTATTTCAGTAGGTTGATTAGGAAAAAAATCTGTCGCAAATGACCCTTACCTGGTGTTTCGTTTCTTTCGTATTTATTAACTTTGTTTCAAATGCCGTTCCAGAGGCGCTGTATTACAAGTTTCAGCACCGTAGGTCAACGAGGCCAAAACTCAGCTTGTATCCTCCGTCAGCTGAATAGTCCGCCTCCTTAACTTGGATAAATATATTCTACGTGTTCCAGAAACGCTCCATTTAAATTTCATAACTATAAGTCGATAAGGAAAAAACCACACAGCACTCCTCAGCTGATAAGTGTGCCTCCATGCCTCTTACCTAATTTTTCGCGAGGTGCCTCAAAGGAGCAATTTCAGTACCCTCAATGGATTAGAAAAGGAATTAGCCTCAGAGGTTCCACAGCTGATCAGAGTCTCTCCATAATTTGAATTTGTATTGTAGATGGATTACGTTTCAAGACGCGAAGAATCCTAAATTCAGAACACTAAAAGGTGTTTTTTGCTATGTACCACCAGTAATGATTTGTTTTCATGTTAATGATTTCTTTTCTGCCAAAGTTCTACCTAATGGGAGAGCAAATACAGTGACGCAGGTGGTTGTATCCAATTCGAGGGATGACACCCCAAAAAACATATTACTGTTACCATGAAAGATTTCGAGATCTCTATGTGAATATTTCAGCCCTTTGATTCTACCCTTTAGGGGTAATCGAACGTGATGCCAATGTTACTGGCACATCCCCGGCCGAACTATGATTTTGGAGCATAATTCCATAAAGTTTGGCCCAGTAGTTTCTGAGAAAACTTTCCGAAGGCTTACTGCGGAGGTACAGATTTATTTTATTCGATTCTGCACGTCTTGAAACGTAAACAAAAAAAGGAGGGGGGGGGGGGGGGGGGTGAAAAAATATTTTTTCTTGGTGGGTTACAACGGTTGAATTTTGAAAACATCGAACCAAGAGAAATCAGAAACAGAATGGAGTTCCTCAGCAATTAATAATTTTTTCGTAGCATTCTTGAAGGCCATCTATTTTAATATAGATTCAGAATGGTGATTAAAAAGACGCAGTCCAACTTGTGATGAGTTCCTAGTCATAGATGAAGATCTTGTTGAAGGAAGGCACAATAATTACCTACTTCTTGTGTTCTGCGCATGCATGTATAACATGGATCGCTCGTTTCTGCTGTTTGAAAACTGCCTCACTTTGAGAGGCTGGCAAAATATACAAATGTCAACTACAAATGAAACATAAAGTTACATGCCGCCAACTTAGCCAATAATTTCTCAACGTGAGCCGCCCAAGAAAGTAGGTTATCGATGGTCAACCCCAGAAAACTAACATCTGATGACAACCAACCTGTTTGAGTACAGTTTCTTGTAAGACGCATAACCCATCTGTTTTTTATTTATTATTATTATTTTTTTAAAGGTTTAAGACGCATTTCAACCACAGGCATTGAGCAAGGTGTCTAAAGGGACACTAGAAGTGGCACGATTCTAAGGAGAGTCATGTTTCCATCCTTACTGAAAATGAGCGCCATCATGGACTCCACTGGCAACTTGGAGTAGGGGAAAAATGAGGGGTACAGCGATGACCACTGTTTGACCCCCAAAGTGGATAAAAAAGACCCCCATACTACAACGAAGACTAGATTTAGGATAGGGAAATAACTATATACATGCTATTATATATCAAGTGAAATAAAACTACGACTAGATGTATATGAATATATCACAGATCAGATATCACAGTTCGTAGTAGAGCTCAGCGGCTCTCAGGTACAACAGAGATTGGACCTTGTCTGGTCCGGATAAAACGTCAACCCGCTGAGGGGGCTGATGCTGAACTCGGAGGTCCACAAGGGCTGGGCAGTCAGTCCTCCAAAAAGTGGGGGATGGACAGATCACACCCACACCTCCCACACACAACATCTCGAGCTTCTGCACTAAGCAGATGTTCCATCTATTATGTTATCCCCATCTATCTACTATCCCCATCTATTATGTTCCAAATTATTTCTTATAATTTCTTATAGTTTCTTATGTTTTTGAAACCGTAATTATATTTTTTGTTGCAGGTATATTCTGGAGTTTTCGGTTCCCGGTGTCCCGGAGGAAGATGGCCCCCACTCCAGGAACACCCATGTCACCTCCCCAGCCCCACATGGACGTCTCGAAATGGCTCAACATCCTGGACCTCACCGACTACACTCACGTGTTTGACACATACAAAGGGGTCGAGGTAAATATGAAAATCAATTTAAGTACAGTATATACCTATCTATATAATGCCAATAGGTAAAAAAACACGACGAAATGATGGATAAAAGTCCGAATTCAGTCGTTCCCTACACGCTATTCTCCCAATACTTTCGGGACGAAATGTTACGAAATTTGGTTTAAATCAAGCATTTTAATTTCTCCCTTGATGGGAAAAACAAAAGATCATGGATATGTCTAGTACCTACTGCTTACCAGTAGGTACCTACTACTCAATTGTATACCAACCATGTAGTGCCTTCTTTTCACAAGATTATTCCATTATGGTTACAAAACAATATTAGTTTATAACTTAGAGTAATAAATCAGCATTCCTTGACACTACAATGGCTTAGAGGTCATGAGATGTTGTGATAAAATGAGAGCATTCCAAAAAGTGGCGAACGATTTTCCTACTATGAAAACTATGGGAGTTACTCTTCCCTTTACGTGAAAAATCAATAGAAATTCTACCTAGCCTTCACTTTTCGAGTTAATAATAATCTAAAGTGCCGGGTTGTCACAAATTTTGGAGTCGTTACGCAAATTTCAGAATGACCCCCAGCCCAAAAACATATCCATGTTTAAAAAAAAAAAATAAAATAAAAACGGCGCTCCGCGCCTCGCCAGGGGGCAAGCCCCCTGGACCCCCGGTTACCTCTATTTACATACTTCGGACGAAATTATTGAAACACAGAATGTGTTTGCGTTGTCGCGCAACCAAGTGACAACCAAACAAGCGTCATTGTTTACTATTCATTTATAACATCAATTTATATAGTTATAGTATAAAACTACGAAAAAAAAAAAAAAAAAACGAAATAAATTCGTGATAAATCAAGAGCGATTTATCAAGTAAATGTCCTAAAGAGGCTACATACGAAATTACAGCTTCCTAGAGTGTAAAGTATAGAAATTAGCTTTAAAAGCCACTCATCTGATCCGGACCCTGGACATCGTCAAGTAAATGTCCTAAAGAGGCTACATACGAAATTACAGCTTCCTAGAGTGTAAAGCATAGAAATTAGCTTTAAGAGCCACACATCTGATCCGGACCCTGAGCATCGTCAAGTAAATGTCCTAAAGAGGCTACATACGAAATTACAGCTTCCTAGAGTGTAAAGCATAGAAATTAGCTTTAAGAGCCACACATCTGATCCGGACCCTGAGCATCGTCAAGTAAATGTCCTAAAGAGGCTACAAACGAAATTACAGCTTCCTAGAGTGTAAAGTATAGAAATTACCTATTCAAATTATTCAACCTCCGCTTCACAAATCAAACCGTTTTCGTAATACTCAGATCACCTGCTATGAATCAAATCATCGAAACACAAGCTCAATGAAATCATCAGAAATTAACAAGCGGTTGCAATCATGTTCACAATATCAATTATTGAGAATGATCACCTGAGTGTAAACAATTATTTATATAACCATGCTCATAGTTTGTTGGACACGCACTTCGCAGTAGTTAACATAATATTGTTGGATAAATCGAGAGCTTTCGAACGAATTTGATGGGAAAAACAAAAGATCATGGATATGTCTAGTACCTACTGCTTACCAGTAGGTACCTACTACTCAATTGTATACCAACCATGTAGTGCCTTCTTTTCACAAGATTATTCCATTATGGTAACAAAACAATATTAGTTTATAACTTATAGTAATAAATCAGCATTCCTTGACACTACAATGGCTTAGAGGTCATGAGATGTTGTGATAAAATGAGAGCATTCCAAAAAGCGGCGAACGATTTTCTTTCTATGAAAACTATGGGAGTTACTCTTCCCTTGTAACCCATTGGTAGTACGTGAAAAATCAATAGAAATTCGACCTAGCCTTCACTTTTCGAGTTAATAAAAATCTAATGTGCCGGAGCATCACAAATTTTGGTGTCGTTAGGCAAATTTTAGAATGACCCACAGCCAAAAAACGTATCCATGTTTAAAAAAAAGAAGAAAAAAAACGGCGCTCCGCGCCTCGCCAGGGGGCAAGCCCCCTGGACCCCCGGTTACCTCTATTTACATACTTCGGACGAAATTATTGAAACACAGAATGTGTTTGCGTTGTCGCGCAACCAAGTGACAACCAAACAAGCGTCATTGTTTACTATTCATTTATAACATCAATTTATATAGTTATAGTATAAAACTACGAAAAAAAAAAAACGAAATAAATTCGTGATAAATCAAGAGCGATTTATCAAGTAAATGTCCTAAAGAGGCTACATACGAAATTACAGCTTCCTAGAGTGTAAAGTATAGAAATTAGCTTTAAAAGCCACTCATCTGATCCGGACCCTGGACATCGTCAAGTAAATGTCCTAAAGAGGCTACATACGAAATTACAGCTTCCTAGAGTGTAAAGCATAGAAATTAGCTTTAAGAGCCACACATCTGATCCGGACCCTGAGCATCGTCAAGTAAATGTCCTAAAGAGGCTACATACGAAATTACAGCTTCCTAGAGTGTAAAGCATAGAAATTAGCTTTAAGAGCCACACATCTGATCCGGACCCTGAGCATCGTCAAGTAAATGTCCTAAAGAGGCTACAAACGAAATTACAGCTTCCTAGAGTGTAAAGTATAGAAATTACCTATTCAAATTATTCAACCTCCGCTTCACAATGAATGAATCAAATCATCGAAACACAAGCTCAATGAAATCATCAGAAATTAACAAGCGGTTGCAATCATGTTCACAATATCAATTATTGAGAATGATCACCTGAGTGTAAACAATTATTTATATAACCATGCTCATAACTCAGTTTGTTGGACACGCACTTCGCAGTAGTTAACATAATATTGTTGGATAAATCGAGAGCTTTCGAACGAATGGTCAACGAATTTTGTGGGATGAAAAACGACGAAGTACCATATCCCTAGAAACAACTCGGTTGTACGTGAAAATCATCCGTCACACATTTCGTTACCATCCCGCGTTCCATTTTCGGCTAGTTAGTCCATGGCTAAAACACATTCTGTGTTAAAATGGTTAGTGTAGTGACCCTACAATATGGACAACCATATGTGTTGACGGTACCCAGCAACAGAAATGCGGGACTCGTGTTTTCGTTTTTCAAAAGATGTTTTTGTAAGTAGATTCATATTAAAATATAGACTGTTTTGCCAACTTCGTAATTCCTTGCACTGGCGCAGCGGACAGGATGTCGAGAAAAACAAGGAAGGTGAAGAAGCAACAGTCTTTTGAGGCAAGTTCAGACGAGGAGACCTCGGTAAGCAGGGACATTGCTAAAATCGTAAATAGTTTTCGGTTCAGCTTGTATGATGAAGATACAGAGAGATGGTACTATGTAAAACGATCTGAGATTGAGTTAAGCCGCTGTACTTTTGGTATTGTGTTGCCCGACGAAGTGAAAACTATGCTTTTACTTTCAGTAGTATCTTGGTGAACCATTTTCGGCCAAACAACGTTGAAGAGATGCCGTACAATAACTTGCGGAAAGTATTATCGAAGTTTTATGTGAAATCTACGTGCATTTTTGCGGAACGAGCATTTATGAGCCGCATTAGTCAAGAGGGGGAGCCAATAGCTCGATTTGTGAATTCGCTGCAAACATCTCGGGTACTTGTGACTTTGGGAGCTCGCTGGAAGAACGACCAAGAGATCAGTTAGTCAAGGGTATAGCTGAGAAGAGGTGGTAAGAAGAGCTAATTCGTTTGCACCCGTCAAATGAAGAAACGTTCGTGGAGTTTGAAGCTTCGACCCGGAACTTGGAGAGAGCAGGAGAGCAGAGGAAAATGCTAAACTGGGATAGCTTGGACCTAAATGGATCAGCTTCAAATAGGGTGAATCAGCTTAAGGGGTAGAAGATAAATCCGGAGGTACGAAGAGGTGGGATGTAAATAAACAATGTCTAAATTGTGGGTTCGAAAAACACGATGAGCCGGAAAAGTGCCCAGCGAAAGGAAAAATTTGTAGCGTATGTCAAAAAGAGCATCACTGCTAGAGTGTGTGTTACAGTAACGACTTAATTTGATAATACTTACCTAATCTTACTTACTTTGTGGTAAGAAAGACCCTTATAAATATGTTATTTGCAATATTCAATTTCGAGGATCAAAAGTTTCACGTACGTAGAAGTTCTTCCTCTCAACTCGGCTCATTTAAATAAATAATTCAAAAGTGGTTACGATATTCAGAATTGTATTATGATGATTTATTTCGTCAAACGTGAGTTATTCGGTATGTAAAAGAGACACTGTTCGTTTGTTCACTGTTCGTTTGTTCAATCAAGAATGATTATATTAATAAATATTATTGTTGGTCACTGACATGTTAGGAACACATGGTGCCTTGACAAATGAAGTCAACGCTTAAATACTCTGTCAGGATAATCATTGCTCCTGCAATGATGATAAATTGAATGCCTGCAGGAAGTTGTCTTACCATTTTCATACTCGTTGTGGTAAACCAGCGTTTTTGAAAATCTATTCAACTGCGAAACTGCGTTCTTCGGTATTGTGTTAGGCCCTTTAACGATCGGCGTTATCCCTTAATAGCCACACTGAACAAGTCGCTTTCCACCTTCTATAAATTTTGGTATGCATTTGCATGCCATTTTTCGATCTGGGATTTCAGGACTTTTTGGAGGGTGCTTCCTCTTCATTTATTTATTTAATTTTATTTATGGGAGAAATTGCCCAATTTACAGTTTTATGATAATAATATTTATTTAAATCTAGATTTCTAAACACTGCGTTCTAACTACGTTATATTTCATAAAATTTATCTCACAACAAACATTAACAAGCTTTATATGGCAAAAAAATGTAGATCACTAATGCTCAACAATAATTTTTAATAAATATAGTAATATAACAATAAATAGTTAACTGTGAATAGCACCACAAAACACTTGGAAGAATGGGTTAACATAAATAATTTAAGAAATTTTAGACTATAGCAATAATTTACAATGTCTCTTGAACGTCAACTCACTTAAACAAAGTCGACATCCGACCATGAACACACCAATCGGTTGAACTCCCTCTGGCATCTTATCAGGGGCCCTCTTGCAGTTGGGAGAAAACCTCTCACCAGCATATCCTCAGTGATCCCATGTTTTTCATCAGCCGCTAGGAGTGACTTGATGCCTAATGCCTTGAATGTTGGCGTACAGCCCAAGGCAGTGTAAAACGTTCGGTGGTTCACTGTATCTTCCAAACAGTTCTTTCAGCCTCCCGAAAAAGTGAGATAACCGGCAAGGGACTTATTTATTTCCCTTATTTGCCGCTCGGCGAGACCATTCGCTTGAGGATGATAAGGAGCAGATTTTATCCACTTGATCCCTTTTTCCCTAGCAAATCGTTTAATCTCTTCAGACATGAATTGTGGGCCATTATCCGTCACCAATCTTACAATTTTTTGACATTTTTTTGTAAAAAAAAAAATCTCCCCCTTCTCGAAGTGTAGGAAAGACCTAAGTACTGAATTCCCGCAGATGAACTTTCCTTCATGCCTTTAGCTCACAAAAGTCTTGGGGCCTCTTCCACCACTATCAAGAAAGATCATGTTTTGGCAGTTCCATCTGTCTTTTTCATCTGTTCCCATAGTCCAAATGGATGCACTCGAATGGTATCTCTGTGGAATCACCACCATATCAGGCTGAGGTTTGAATTTGAATTTTACAAATTGGCATTCGTGAAAACTGCCAACATAATTTCCAATGTATTTCTTCATACCAGGTCATTTGAAACGCTCCTTTAATCTGTAGTGTGTTTTCGAAAATCCATTATGACCACCAAAGTCAAGTTTATCATTGTAGTGCCTCAATATCTCTGGGATGCTAACGCTATCAACGAGAATTTGATTTTCGTCCGATCAAACATCCAAGAGATTCAAGTGGAGCATCAATACACAATTTCGAAATGCAATCGTGGTCTTGAAGTTTGAAACCACTTCGATGCTTGATTTATATATCAATATTTCAATATCATGTGTACATCGATCGCTGGCACTCCCTAACGACAGTGGGGCAAAATAGAAGGGTTACTATTTGCTGTAATATGTATGTGATCTCGAGTTTTGGTGGGGCCAAAGTCCCTGAGTCCTCATAGATTTTCCGAAATGCTATTTATCCACGCTAGCATAAATGTTATTTCAATACAAAACAATTGTGACTAGATCGAGAAATATTAGCACCAATATAACAAATGAACTTGATGTTCGCACTTCTACGATGTAAACAGAACAAAAATAATTGTATTTAGCTTATTTTCCTTTTGGTTGGTAACTTTGTGTTTTTAGTTAACAAATTAATTTTTGTTTACTTTTGGTTTATTATTTCCAATAATAAGCCTATGTGATAGTATAGCAAAAAATTTCTTTCGCACATAGACTCCATTTGGGGTCTAGTCGGTCCTAACGTTTAACCATCCCGATCGCTTTACTCGCATAGTATGCTATGGGCCAAAAACGGGCGAAAAAGTGTCTTTTTCGAGGCTTTGGTATTAGACTTACGCACGCGCGCACGCCTGGCACGCTTGGCAGGGGGTCACGGTGGGCGGTGAGCGGGGGGTGGAGTGAGAGGAGGCGCCGCGGCACCTTGTAGGGGCTGGGGTGACCAGGGGCGTAGCAGAGGGGTGTAGGAGAATGGATATTTATTACTTTTACGTGTTCACCCATATAATACGCCGCGCCAACCTGAGGGGGGTACGGCATTTGGGGCATATTGGAACGGAACTGGGGGAGTAGCAGAAGTCTGGGGCGTATCGGAACGGGTATAATATATATTTTATATTTTATTACTTTTACCCCATATAACATTAAATTTAACCGACCTTGAACACACTAGTATATTTAGTATATTATATCGTACTATAGTATGTTACAAAAATAATTGATCCAGCCTATCTAAAATAATTCGTTCTTCTTCTTCCCAAAATCTTCTCAGATAGTTCGAAGCAAATCGTTTTTAAATTAAAATTGCATTACATGGGCAGGTTGAAGTCTGAACCCTCTGGATGAGTAGCTGTTCACATATATTTCTGCCATAGGTAAGTGGGGTGTCGTCACCCAAGTAATTTGGGACGCAAAATCGACTGGGATAGGTCCCAGATGCTTTTGGAATCCAGTGTACCTACGGTTTTAGTTTGATTCCTATAGAAATGAGCTCCGTGGATTGAATGAGACCGATCGGGTGGCTGTTCGATCATCCATTTGCTCCCCATCGGGAGTGCAGCTTGTAACGCGAGAACAGAGGTGGATACTAAAAAAGAGACTGGCGAAAGCCCCAGAGCATACTGGCTACTATAACTGGCTATCTGATTCAGAAATAATAAACCATTACCAGCGATCACCAAGTAACTGTATTTCCTTGGTTACACATCTATTTGGGATTGGAAATCCGTCGAGAAATCCAAATTATCTCTTTAAGAAAAGTTCTTGAAGCCAAAATTTTAAAAAATTAAGTTTTAGGTGGTGAAGATGGTACAGTCGTTTTCTTTGCTTACCTACGAGTAGGTATGTTGAAAAGACTGATTCGTACCATTTGAAGATACGTAGATACCGTTTTGTTGTTCCTGGGTAAGTTACCCAAAAATCCTTTAACTTGATTGAATTGTTTGCTCAATAAAGCCCCTTTCTGTGTTTTAAACACATTTTTTGCTAAATAAAGGCCTTTTAATTTTTTTCTTGCGTTTGATTCAACCTTAGACCTTTTTAGTCCCATTTTTCCATCATCCCTCCACTTGTAGAAAGAAAGTAGATGTTAAAAACGATGGTGAAGTTGGTACAGAAGCCTCTGCAACCTGGTTGGAGGTGAAAAACGATGGTGTATCATCTTCACCTGTAATAATTTGCAGCGTTTTTTAACTAAAAATAAACGTTTAAGGGATATTGCCAGAAAAATGAAGAAAACAAATCAAATTTCGATTTTCGTTCCTATTTTCCTGCATAATATTCTGAATGTTAAAAAAAAAACTCTTAGAAATTTTGATATTTATTGCAGTGTCGAATTGTCTTCAGCACTTGGGGTCTCTGGAGAATGTTATGGGTGCTAGAAGTTCCCAGGGGCAAACACTAAGAAGTTTGATATCACACTCTACTTCCACGTCTACTCATTTTTCTCATTCAATCACTTAGAAGCCAGGTACACAAATATGGAAAACAACAACAACCATGGATTTTCATTAATTAAAAATGAATATTTGTGATAGAAGGCAGTTCCCTACGATGCGATGGCGGGTAGTTTCGGCAGGCGAACTCGGGAAAATGACGTTTTACATCATTTGGATTATTTTTCTTGTACATCGTTCATCCGGGTGCCTTCAAATGTTTACATGTCGTTCTTGATGATGTATAGACTAGTCCAAGCCGAGGATATTACCTATCGAAATCCATTTATAACGATCATAGGATACTTTGACTGAAGAAAAACGTACGATTTCATCACTCAAATTTGAAAGGTCACCGAAAATCGAAAAATCAAAATTCAAAAAAAAAAAAAAAAAAAAAAAAAAACCCTTGTGCCGATTCTTACTAAAATATCATCAAGAATAACTTATAGACATTTTAAATTTATAGCTATAAATGTTACAGCGAGACGTTATCACAAAGATTGCTATTTGTTCAAAACCAAAAATTATAATATTTTAATTTTTGGCCGGTGTTGTGGAGAGTAACATCATAAAACCCAATAAAAATGGTTGCAAAGCATGGAGAAAGTGTTTCACAGGATAGAAAAGAACAAAAATTTTCGCCCTCAGACCCGCCCATAGCTACCGTAGTAATGCCGTATTCTCTCGATAGAGTGCTATCGTGTGCGTCCTGTGCGCATGCTCTAATGAATCTATCTATAGTTCTATTTTTATCTATAGTTTTCTAACTATGTCTTAATAGGGAGAATAGATTATTCATTAGCAATTACAATGAAAGTAAGAGCAGCGATTTTAGGGGATTCTACGTTTGCGAGAGCGCATAGACCACCTTCGATCTAGGATAAATTGAACTAATAGGGAATAACCAATTTGACCCCAATCTACATAACCCATGAGAAAATAATCGGAGTGGGATGAAAGATGTAGATGATTCACAAGAATTTTTCTATGTCTATAAGAATCTTTACAATTCTTTACAGGAATGTATGCGCATGTAGGGAGCCGAACAATGATTTAGAGGCATTAAAACACATATATGACCATCCCGGCACCAACACAGAAAAAAACACAAAAATTTTCCGTTCATAGAACATAGATTGGCGTTTGATAACAAAACTATTTTCTGCTAATAATAGTGTTAACTCATTTAAATCTCGAAAAGTACCCCAAAATCATTTATCTCAAAATTATGTGGCAAATTAATATCTCCAAAAACTCATTTGCATTTTGTACGTAAGTAATTGCGCATTTGAAAATTCGAGAGATTATTTTGCTCACGTGCGCAAAACTGTCAGATGTGAGGTCTGCGCATGAAAATTATTTGAATTAAATTAAGCATTTAATCTACTATCTCGTTTTTTGGAAAAGTTGGGAGGGAAGAGAGGTCTTCGTTATCAAAGACTATTAGGTATATGACTATTTTAGAGAGGATTGTATTACAGAAATGAATAACCGATTCTTAATAATTTGCAAAGAAATTTTAACTTAATAACAGATAGTTATGTAGAATGCTAAAACCACTGATTGATTGTGAAACTTATCCTTCCCTTTTTTCAGTGTGTTGAGTGGTAACTGCGCGAACAATCTAAATGAATTAGTATCCAGCACCTGCTGCACTATGCATTATGGCAGGAAACAGTATTCTTAAAGGAAGCTTATTAGTAAGCTAATTAGTACTCTAGCACCTACACCATCAAACCTCATGTTGGCTTTATCGGAAATCTATCTTCCCACTCGAGCTACTTCTCATTGCGCATTCCAGCTAATTTCAGAATTTGCATCATCCCACGTCAGGACTATTGATTCCTGCGATTTGCATCCATCTTGAAAATCGCAAATTTTAGTCTTTACTATTGGTATTGGAAACGTGGATGTGAATTTAACGGTTTGCATGCACCTTGAATGGCTTGAATATATTTGTACCACGCCTGCATCCTCTTGGACTATTTGGGGTTCAAATGTCAATGGTTCCAAAGTCATAAATTATATACTCGTTATGAATCGAAGATTTTTTTCATTCTTGGATTGAAAGAAAGACAAAATCCTTCATAATTTATCGAATGAAATCTACGACCCTTTGACCCAGAGTAACAAGAGAGGTCATGAATTTTATCTGAAATCCTAGACTTGGCAGACTCTCTGTTAAAACATGGACATGAATTCAAAGATTTGTAAGCATCTTGAAGGGCATCAATTCATTGTGAATCACCTGCATAGCAGACGTGAAAGTATCTTTGTGAACTAACAGGATCCAGTAGCGGCGCATTAATGAATTCCTCATGAGCTAATTCGTGTTCAAATCCAATTGTTTTTAACAACAAATGGTTTTTCATTATTTTAATGAAATAAATACAAAGTTTGATGCAATATAAAACAAACCCTTTGATCGTTTGACACATAGTCACGTAAGAGGTTTAAATTTTACTTAAAATTGTAGTTTCAAGACATTGCAAACTCTTATATCGAAAACAAGGTTGTGAATATTGGTTTGTATTTATCTTGAAAACCATAATTCGTTATGTACCATTTGTAAGCAGATGCGAAGGAATCATTTTGAACTCACAGGATCTAGTTACTCCGCATTTTATCATCTTGTGTTATTTGGGGTTCAAATGTCAAAGGTTTATAATATAGTGCCAGAGTCATAATATAATCGTTTTGAATCGAATCGCTGACATGTTTCATGTCTTCATGATAGCCCGGTATCTGAGTTTTTGTGAACAAGGATGCACAGGCGTTTGGTAATCTAAGAAGGTCGCCCTGCCAACCAACTATTTGTGAAAACAACTCCTGATCATCCTAGAGCGCTGAAATTCGGTATGTAGCCCCGTGGTGACAACTGGAAGTGACGAGGAAGTCGATACAGTCAGATCAGCTGTGTGAGTGAAATAGCTAACTACTCATTTGCCATTAATAGAGAGCTGAAATTCGGTTCATAGTTTCTTTGATACAACTGGAAATTATTCGGGATATGTCAGGGAAGTCAGATAAGATGAGTGAGCGATAATGTTAACTTATCTTCTGCCCATCCAAGAGCGGGAAATTTGGTGCGAAGCCTCTTGGAGACACATGGAAGTGATCGAGAGGAAGTCAAGGGGACACCTGGAAGTGATCAAGAGGAAGTCAGGCAAGTGCAGTAATGCTAACTTCTCTTCTGTCTATCCTAGAGCGCTGAAATTTGCTACAAAGTCTCTTGGAGACACCTGGAAGTGAACAGGGGAGAGTAAGGGAAGCCAGATCATCAGTGTGAGCAATAAAGCTAATTTCTCTTCAGTTCATTCTAGAGCTCTGAAATCACCTGGAAGTGATCAGGAGAAAGTCAGGGAAGTCAGATCATCAGTGTGAGCAATAAAGCTAACTTCTCTTCTGTCCATTCTAGAGTGTTGAAATTTGGTACAGAGACTTTTTTTTTTAAATCTGATTCAGAAATTTCTTGCCTGCAACTCCTAAATTTCTTTATTACATTTCCCAAGAAAAAATACTGAAGTAATTTTTTATCATAATTGTGGTGAACTGAAGAGAAAATTTGTGGTAATATTATATAAGACATTTGGTCCTGCGAAACTGAGTCATGTAAGAGATCTAAATTCTACACCCACACCTTAAGTTGGCCGTCCATCGTCCCACTCTTTTTCACACTGCATTCCTGCTAATTTCAGTTTATTTGCATCATCCCACGTGAGGACAATTGATTCATATAATTTGCATGCCCTTGCTATGAATGTTGAATTGAATGACCTCCGCTAGGTGCAAGACCGAACTCGGCCTTCATAAATTGTTTATGAGTTCGTGCCGTTGGAGACACATAAATCTTGTGTTTATTCGAGTCGTATTGCTCCACCCTATTTGTTAAGGTTATTCTTGTTATTTGTTACCAAACAAATCAACTTTCTTTTCACTCCGTTTCAGCTGTGCTTTTGGTATCTATTGTTCATTGTTTCAACGACAAACTATTGTACCCCATTTCAAATTTAAAACAAATGTTTTTTTTTTTTTTTTTTTTCATCAGCGTCTAAAATAAAATGTATTTTACTGGTCACCAAGGATAATGTTTTAATTTCTACAGAACTGAATAATTAGCCGAGAACGAACAGGCCGATCCTGTTTCTTTGCATTGGCTAAACTTTCTTCCTTGAAGGTACAGCAGGTTTCGTGAAAATGTCTGAATGTCCGTATCTGTTGAAACTGGAACAAAAATTTAAAACTCCGAATTTCCGGTTAGGTTATAATACTCGGGTTCAAAAATTTTAATTAATTTATCATGAGTTACGTACTTCTTCGGTGGGTTAAAATGCTTTCCAATTTATAAAAACCTGGGATCTCAGATAATCCAAACATATCTTGTGAGAAGTACCTATGTTGTATACTGGTAATTCGATCATTTTGATATTGTCAATCAATATATTGTTGAGGTACCTATTGAGTAAGAAAAATTCAAAACATAACATCCGCCGCGATGCACGCCGGGCAGAAAGGGCAGAGTTCGAAGTATTTTTAGGAGTTAAATAGCACAAATTTAGGTCAAAATTCAACAGATACATATATATACATGCTGGTGGTCGTGGTTTTGTACGACTCATATCATCAGTTCTTTCCCGTTTCTCGTGGTGTGAGGTTTTTAGGTCCAATGTGCAAGTTTAAAAAAATTCGAATCCTTTCAGTGCAGTGGAAAAACCGGCTGACAGCTGGAATGCGCGGCTCTTGTGGATCTTGATTATATATCCAAAACAGCATCCAAAGAGAATAGACAGATTTTCGAAACTACACCAATCGTTTGGTTTTTATCTCAATGACAACTGGAATAAGAGCGGTTATTCAAGACAGGATGAGTATTGGCTATCAGAAGGTTTCAAAGATCATGAAGAATTTTGCAGTCATCTCCTATCAGAAACTGGAGATGTGGAGATATCTTCTCAACAAAAGCCGTTTGGTGTACTGTCAGATTGGCAAAAAACGCGAAGAGTTGAGGATTTGAGATGGAATCATTCAGCAGGGGAATAGCTGGTTACTGCAAAACTGAACTTATTTCACATTAAAGACTAAGTGTGAAATTAATAAAAAGGTTTCCGATTTTTTGTGAGAATTCGTCCACTCTGACTCCATATTCTTGTTTCTCACCCTTGAAAACATGAAGGGGTCAAATATTGGATAATTTCTCACGATTTTGTAAGAACGAAAGGTTACGCCGCGCTTTACCAATAGAGCGCTCTCGTTTCCGGCCTATGCACGAGGCCCAAACGATATAACAAACTCGAATTCTTGAGGTGAGAATTCCATCAGCATTAAAACAGTTGATTCGATCGCCTTAGTTTATAAGGTGTATTTTACTCTATTACACCTATCTGATTCATCCCATGATTGTTTCATTTTTTTCTGTCAAAGTTCTATGCCTTTGGGGGAGCAGAAGGATGAATATACAGCGATCAGGGTGGTTTCATTAGATTCTTTGGGATGATATCTATCTATAACAAAACTTTATAAAAATGGCCTTTCTGTCCCTAAATATCTATCTTTGGCAGCCAAAACACCATCATTTTTAGTTCGAAAGTTTTGAATCAGGATTTTAGTCTATTTTAGTTATTTCAGATCTTGAATTCTACCCTTTGTAGGATTGATCGAATTTGGTGTCAACATTCAGGACCAACTAGAACCCAAAGGTGATTTTTGATCCAACTTTAGTCCAGTAGGCGGTCGAACGAAGTTTTTAGAAAACGGGTTGAAAATTTTGGTTTCTATGGTAGATTGAAAAGGTTCGTTTCTGAGAATTGATTAAAAAAAAAAAAAAAAAAAAAGTCAAACTGAGCTTGAGTTTATATTTAATGCGCATGGTTCTGATGGATTAATATTGCATCAGTGATTTCTGAATATTGATGAAGATAGCCCGAAGTTTCTTTTCATAATTTTGAGTATATTTCGAGGTATATCATGTATAGATGGTTTATTTTTTATAACTGAATTCATTTATATAGGTAGGTACTTACTGGAAGACTCGTGAGCTGGTAGACTGCTGTAGAATAATTTGTGATCTTTATTAATAGGTGATAATCTATCCTAAGTTAATTTTCTATTCAGCATACCTAAACTAAGTGTTTGAATGATTATCGTTGAATTTCCAGGATTTGTTGGAGTTCACAGAGGCTGACATAAAAGAAATGGGAGTGAAAAATGCCGCTCATCGTGCGAGGATTGTTTCCAGCCTCGTCGCATTAAAAGAAAAGTACAACAAAGGTAAGATTTACGTGAATTGAGCATTAGATTAAAACCAGAGTCATAGAGCATGTTTTTACGAATTGCCGACTTTCAACAACTGCGATTTTCGATTAATTCTCCTTTTTGGAAAACTTTGTTGATTGATTCATACACAAATGTGTATGAATGGATACTTTTTTTTCTTATATGGTCCCAACAGTGTACATCTCCTTTTCACCCCCAAGGGCTGATTCCTGATTTTCACACACACACACACACACACACACACACACACATTTTTTTTTTTTTTTTAAGAAACCTCCCCTCAAAGACGGAGGGGGCACGCCATTAAATTGAAAAATAAACAAATAAAATAAAAAAGTGGGGAGGACGCCCAGGTCTACCCGACGCCGGCTCTAGGGATAAGGGAAGTTGCAGGACGAGGTGGAAGAATGGGATGAAAGGAAGTGCCCCTATAAAATGACCACCAGTTCAAGTTAGAACCCCTCAGGACGAGGGTGGTGATACCACGGAGTACTCCACACACAAACACACACACACACACACACACACACACACACACACACACACACACGCGCACGCACACATGAAAAAGCATTGAACTCTAATTAGCTTCATGTGTCAAAACGGATATTAACGAAGAAAATTTTCGCAAATTTTAAATTTTTTGGAGCCATTACATTACCTTTATTGTCTACAAAAATTAGAAAAAAAAAATTAAATTGCAAATTTACTCACAAGCTCATCACGTTGCATGACTGGAGCGCTCTATTCCATTGTCACCATATGGTTTAGAACTCCTGAATACCTAGTTCAATTGTCACAAAACATATGGTCAATACCTACTGCAATGAATATCATTATCCACTTTTTGTCATTACTTTAATCAGTCACAGTGAGATAGGGGTTTCACAACCATTTGGTAAACGTTTAGGCGAACGCGGATGATGGATACACGGACTTTAAACTCACCCGGCTCAAATGTAGAATTCAAACGTTCTGTTTGGTTAACTCGCAGGTACAGTCACTGCCCTTTGACTGCCTCCTCTCCTGCCAGCCCCCCTAATTACTTTAATGGAACAGCTCAGTTTCAAGTTCTCTCCCTTAAAACCGCCCAAAGGCGGTCCGACCTGTCGAACCCATTAGCCACAGTTTATTGCTAGACTGTTTCCCGCAATTCGCAGACAGCAAGGGTTATTTATTAGTAGGTGATCTTCCCGGCTTCTTAACGCTCTCAATTCCAAGCGAACAATGAAGTACGAGTATATACACATTCAACTTTGCACAAGTGGCATTATCTCAGCAAATCAAAAACACGGTGCACTTCTCATGTTTTCAGAATTATCGAGCGATGGCTGTCTCAATTAGAATTTCGTGATATTATAGCCACGCCCTAATTTACTTTAATATCCACACACACACTTTTTTTTTTTTACAAAACTCCCCTCAAAGGCGGAGGCGGCTCACCATTAAAATGAAAAATGAACAAATAAAATAAAAAAAATGGAGAGCACGCCCAGGTTCACCCGACGCCGGCTCTAGGGATAAGGGAAGTTGCAGGACGAGGTGGAAGAATGGGATGAAAGGAAGTGCCCCTATAAAATGACCACCAGTTCAAGTTAGAACCCCTCTGGACGAGGGTGGTGATACCACGGAGTACTCCACGCACAAACACACACACACACACACACACACATAAATATATATATACATATATAAATGGTTTTCTAATATAAAAAAACCGTCAAACAATATTATATCTTAACATAACAACGGATCCAGCGCTAGGACGATGCGATTGGCGGCATTCTGCTCCATTTTACGATATTGTTATTTTTTTTCACACTATGTCACGGGCACCAAATATATATATATATATATATATATATATATATATATATATATATATATATATATATATATATAATGTCAGGCACCATGGGGTTACAGCGTTACCGGTTCTAAACTTTACCATCTATTTCTATCAAAAAATTCCTGATGCCACCATGTTCTGACATTATACCACCATGTGCTGACATTAGACTTTCACAGTTTTGCAATAGCAGCAGTGACCGTTGCGCGAGGCATCCGGAGAAGGAAGTCGTGAGATAGGAGCCCCCAGGCAGGTCTCCTCCAAGGCAGAGCACGCCGTGGTCAAGAAGTCGCACCTCACTCACGATTATTTTTAAAGGATGATCCTATTCATGCCAGGAGGAGCGACGGAACGGATGGATCCTATCTCGCCCGTGATGTCATCAAGATTGAAGGTCATTGTGGAATTTAAATATTACTGCAAGAACCGGCGAAACTGCTCCATTGGGAACTACTTTAACCGTAGGCATTTGATCAACAAGCAGTCAGGTTTGGATTTAGAACGTGAACAAGTCCAACTCCCCGAAACAAGGGTGCAAGCAGAACCAGAACGGTGCTACATAATTACATCTTGACATAATGAATCACGGGTATTAAAATGACAGCGCAAAATGTGTAGAAGCAGCATCATTTATTGAATCGACTAGAAATTGGGTAAAAACGAAAAGATGTGTATATATTTATAATGATATACATGAATATATATATTTCAATGAACTTCAAGAACAGAGTGAAGGTACTTTGATCCTACCCCCCCTCCATTTTCTAAACGAGATTCCTTTGCTTCAGACCAACGTTTTTCAATTTCAAAAATACGATTTGGAATCGTTCGACTCACCTTTTCTGTTGACATTTAAAGCTTCCTAAAAACGATTCTCTACTAATTGTGGTTTAAACAAATTTGGGGGAAAACTGTTTTTGCTTAGCGAAAAATTGTAGTCCTGTCCCTCCACTATCTAATCGATGACACATATACACACTTTGACCGAAGGTAAAGGGGTTCAAATGTAATATTGATGCAATAAGTACATAATTACTTCACTGTGGGAGTTATTGGACTTGTCCCCGCTGAGCAGTTAGTCGGATAAGGACAACTGGACTTGCCCCCGTTCGATCTCTGGAGAGTCTGGGATATCCCTCCTTCACCATTTCAAACCTCTGATCTGGATCTATTTTCCCAAGTAAGCTATATTTTACTAGAAGGATTATAGAATATTCTTATTGGATGCATGTAATATGAGTGGTGTGTATAATTTGGTGGTCTTGATGCTCACAAGTTCGCATCTCAAAAAAGTATCCTAAATCAATCATGTTAGTAAACAATGAATTAGTTGGATAAATGGATCAACATCTATGGTTGAATCGAGGGGAAGGGGGGTTAGAAAATTCCCAGACCCTCCTGAGATCAGAGTCGAGTCTAACATACCCGACTAAATGCTTGAGAGGGACGAATTGCTAATTGGGGAATACTAATTGCTTAAGGGGACGAGTTCATAACTCCCATTGTGATTGCTTATTACAATATTATTGCCTCTAAACTCCTCAACGTTCGATCGAAGTCTGTGTCTGCGTTATCATCAGTCATGGATGTGTCATGGTCTCTGGTTGTTACTGCTGATTATTTAATGGGGGGGAGGGGGAGGAAAAAGTTTTTGACTTAAAACAAAAACTTTGGTGCTGCCCCCCAACTTTTTAAAACCCAAATCAATTAATGTGAATCATTTTTATGATGTTTCAAATGTCCACGATGAAGAAGAGGGGGGTCTAAAGATTCTAAAAAGTGTTTTTTTAAACAGATAACGATGGTTTGAAGGGATAAATCTTGTTTTGAAAATGGAGGGCAGGACTAAAGTACACCTGAAGAACGTTTGATAACGAATATGCTGCAACGGTTGGTTTTAAACTTCACTATTTTTCTTTCATTAGACGATGTTTGAAACGTTATTTGTAAACTGAATCTCACATCCTTCATCATTCCCCTACTAAAGTAAACGATTATTTTCCAGAATGATTTTCATTACATCGGGTACCTAATAGGACCTGTGTGTAATTCGGCAAATGTCTGCATTTCGTTCAAAGCCAATGAACTCATACATCCATTCTTCAAATTGACCAATAAAAAGTTCCAGTCATGCAGCATGATCGTATGAGGGAATTTTCGTAAATTATCGAATTGTATAATGATAAATTGTTTTGAAATTTGAGCTTTTTGAGTGCGAGGAGTTAATTATTAATTTTATGGAAAAAACCGCATTCTAAATAATAATTTCATATTCAAGTAAAGGTTTAGAGTTTTTAGCTATATTTTGCAGTTTTTATGAAATTTTGGCCGATTGTAATGAATTTATAGTACATTTTTCAGCATAATTTTGTACATATATTTTTGATTGTTCTGTTTCATAGTTAATAAACTTTATTTGAGCAATATTCTGTAAAAATATATAAATTTAACGACTTTCAGCTGTTTTTAGTTATTTTTACTGATTCTTTTAGTGCATTTTTTGAAAAATGACCAATTTAATGTGCTCAAAAAGTGCTGGCCAATGAACTCATCCTTTCGTTTGGAAAGCTTGATTTTTTGGCGCAAGAACAGAATTTTTATCTTAATCCTAAGGAGAGTTATCGTCTGGAATTAAATGCATATATATTTATATATGGAAAAGCGTTAAACTCTAGGATCCGTTTCATATTGCCTAAAAACGGATTTCAATGAAGAAAATTGTCAAAACTTTTAATTTTACAAATTTCCGAGCCATTGTAAATGCTCATTTTCCACGAAAATTCGCTAAAACGTATGAAAGTCAGGGCAATACCCATGTTTGGTTCATTCTGTTTTCCATCATTATCACGGATTGGTGTCAGTTGTGAGTATGCAAATGCGTGATAGCTTCGATATTTCGCACTCTTCTGGTTATGACAAATTGAGTTTATTCAATTAAGTACCCTGTTATACACCCTAATCACACGAGTTAAACAATTATGCGCTTAGATTAACACGAAATAAATATATACCTATCCCAATTAGTATGATATCCAACAAACTGAAACAAATCAAATCCAAATGAGTTACTGAAAACTGGCCCTCAAGTGATGTATATTATGTAATTCATTGTAATTAGGTTATTGGTAGTTTAACATGTCACAGATAACACGTATGTATATAACATAACATTTACTATTTTCTTGTCCAGTGAACATTTTTCACCATGTTATTCTCCGAACCTTATCGAGGCATACAAAATATAAGACTAGTTTTTAATAATAAATTAAATATAAGTACTTAATAATAAGTTAACTTTACACATTACTGTCCAAAAATCATTTACAATACTTGATTTTTATTGTTTTAGAAGATAATTTATTTTATATTCAATCAAAAAAGCTAAAATTCGAAATAGAGACCTCTCATGAGTCTTAGTAAGACCATGTACGAAGCCACTCTGCTGAGTAGAGTGCTTTGATGCTGGTTTATTTCATATCCTACCTTGAATGATGATACTGGAAATGGAAATTCTCTGATTACAGGGAACATCATTGAAGTACGAAGCTAAATTAATAAATTAATTGAGCTGTTAGGCTAATTTGTTTCCTAGGAATACCAGTAAATTCGACAAAAATCTTGCCTTCAGCTTTGAGCCGAGAGCCTTTTTTAAGACAGCAAATTCTATTAACATTAGCAAGAGTAGGTAAGTTTTGGTAAATGTCACCACTTTTGAATTGCCTACTACAGACTTACTCACCAATCAATTCCACCGAACGTGAGCCCTCACTGTTTTGGATCCATCTGTATTGAAGCAGAAAACGCCCTTTCGAGGCTGATGTTTTGTGGGGCTTCCGCGATCGGATCGCGAAAAAAGTATCGGGAAATTCGACAAAAAAGAAAAAAAGAAAGAAAGAGTATGGACCCGTTTTCTCGAAAATTCCGACGAAAAACTTCTTTTGTTCTCATTAAAATAGACGCCATGAAGAGACGTCTTTCGGGAAGGTGTTTGCGGGCAAAATACAGTTTTGATTCCACCAAATCTGAATCCGAAATCGGATATCGAAAAACGTGATGGGAAGTTGGACAAAATGCGATGAGGAAAGGAGGCGAAGCGATTAAAATGAGAAGTTAAATTGTGCAGTCCAACAGACTCAGGCGAGTAGGTCCCCCTCTGATCATTGCCTTCGAACTTTCTCGGCCCCCGTTTGTAAGACGGGGAAAAGTGTAGCCCACCTACTCAGATAAAATAATGGCCAAGGACTCTATAAATCCAACGCAGATAAAATAATGGCCTATCCCTATTGAATCTAATAAACTTTTGATGGTTCTTGCCTTCAGCTTTGAGCCGAAAGCTTTTTTAAAGACTGCAAATTCTAATAACGATTAGCAACACTTGGTTTTGATGAATGTCAACACTTGTGAATTGCCTACTGCAGACTTATTCACCAATCGATTTCACCGAACATGAGCTCTCACTGTTTTGGATCCATCTGTATTGAAGCAGAAAACGCCCTTTCGAGGCTGATGTTTTGCGGGGCTTCCGCGTCGTTTAGCTCGGGATGTATGGGATCTCCCGCTCTTCGATTTATTACAACTGTCATCTCCCTTCACACCCTTCAGTCTCTCATACTCCAAACATCGGACCCCTAGCTGTAGACTTCAGCCTCCCTCGAACTCTCTTTCTGACGGAACGCATCAACGAACTTCCCGAACAGCCGGAACGTTCCCATCCCGCTTCGCATGAGAATGATGAATCTCTTTTCCTCAACTTTTGTTGTTCATGAAACCTAACCTCATGAATTCAGATATTTTTTCCGAAAATATATCCATATTCGCCAAATTTAGAATTCTTTTGATAAATTACAGAATAACGCTTATAAAATGTGGTCTCTCTCTTTCTCTCTCTCACTCCTCGTGTGTTCGTTCCTCTGTAACGTCATTCAGCTTTCTTTACCTCAATATTTCGGCCACTTCCAACCCTCTAATAAATATAAATATATTTTCTATAACACCCCCCCCCCCCCCCCCCCCCCCCAATACGTTTAGCTACCTTGATTTTTAGCCGGTTTAGATTTTTTTCGTGGAGTGGAGAAAATTCTTTATGAACGAAGAGGAGTAACTGTACTCAAAGTCCAGTGTTGGAGTCTCCCATTTTGGGCTTTTAGGGCATACCAAATAAAAACCACTACTTTCTCTTCTTATAGAGAACTACCCCAGAACCACTTATTTACTATTACTTCGAGGTAGTTCCCTTTTTTTGTGTGGTCATTTTGGCTCCTCACCTCTCCATGTCTTCTTTATTCCCAGGATCTATCCTGCTCCTTGGCTTTTAGGACGGCAAAAATGTATGTTGCCACCGCCTCCCAGTTAATTACTACAATTTCTATCCGATTTTGTTGAAATTTTCACTGAATATGAAGGTTAGGCTATATATATATATATATATATATATATGGTCCCCTAAAAATTTCAAGGCACTCAAATCGATTCTTCACTCTCCTCATGCACAAAGCGTAGTTCATTAAGCATTAGTTTATCACGGTCTATCACGTTCAAGCTCAAATTTCGATGGTAGGCAAGAAATGCCAATTTTATTACCTCATACGAGTTTCATCGCGGTTGAATCATTAATAGATTTCGATGAACTTTTTAGGGATAATTCAACGATCGACTTTTGGCAAACAACTTGGCAGACTTTTTTGTCATATTGGACTAATACAGATTCAAAACTATTGAATGATGATGCATGAATGATGGTGTTTCCCCAATCTGCCGAGCTAAAAAAAATACGATCAATGTCAATGCTGTCGCTTTCAGATCCCAGAGAGTGAAGGATTTCGGATGATTCGTCCTCACAAGTCCTTTAAATGAAAGTCCATGTATAAGCAGAGCGCTGCCACCCATCATGCTCTGGCACACCATCAATCCTGCTTGTCCCCACACCCCAGGAATATTCTCTTCACATCGCATTTGTATAAAGAACTTCTGGGGAAGGGGAGACTGAAAAGGAGATAAGTGGCACCTGATCCCGCCCCTTCGATTTATCATTGTCTCCAGACAACGTTGCAGGGAAAGTTTCTAAATCCCACAAGGTGGAAAACTTGGAATTTTGACGGGAAATTCATCTTGACGCGGCCGCTTTAGCTGTGATGAATACCTGCTATTCATTGGCTATTCGCCTATAGGGAAACGATTCCCCAAATCCCCTCTTACGAACGCTATCTTATTCATAAAATTCATTACTCAGGGAATTTGAACTTTTTACCAAGATATAGTCTTATTACCATGCATAAAGTAATATTACAAGAAACTTAGTAGTTTGCATTTCTACACTCTCTGGATGCTGTATATAAACATGAAGCATTATCAATGCTGAAATGATTAAATATCGAACTTGCTTCAGCCATGTTGATCTGGATAAAGTCGCACTAACCAAACGTCTTCGAACTTCAACACAACACCATGTGTGTTGAATAAGGACAAACGGTTTCAAATTTGATTACAATCAATAATTAATAAACAATATCTTCTGGTTCTAGGTTAAAAATTATGTTTAAAACCGCGTGTAACGGAAAAAATTAATCAAATCGCGATTTTAGCGAATTGTTCGACATAATTTAGCCGTAATAATTAGCCAAGAAATTTAGCAGCCAATTTTTTGAAAACCCTATTATATACTGATGACGGATTCAGGTTCGTACACTATATTATTGCACATTATACCTACTATGTGTAAAAAGAAAAAAAGTTTAGGTTGGATCTTCTGGGAAATTCTAGGCAGCTGAGCTAGTCACTCTCCCAGGCCCTCATATTACGAACGAGGATCGTCAAGCTGATCGAGTCATTAGGAATGGCTTCTATTCTTAAGCCCAGGAGAAAGTTTTCAAAAAAATCAATATAAGGGGTATTCATCGATGAGGAGTGAGCAAAAACTGGTGTTATAAAAACCATAAGTCTTCTTCATCGCCTCTCATATGGAGGTGAGGTTCTTATTTAGCTCTCTAAAGACGGAAAGCGTAATCCTTTCCATCCGATGTATGATATAACTATTCGGGAAAGTTGGTAGCGAGAAATTTTTCAATGGTTCTTCATCTGAATTTGAGGTCAAATGAGCAACACACACGGAACATCCCACTGAAGGTCAAGAGGGGATCTCATAACGACACCCGTCTGAGAACTCATGGTATTTTATAGTGTCAATTGATACGTCAATCGTTCATGACTCTGCATGCCTCCCAGATATGTTATGTGTCAGAGTTCCAAAGTTCACATCCCATCCGGAAAGGAAATCAAATTGGTTGGTGAAAGCTGCTAATAATAGGAGAATGAAACGTTGGGGAGATCGATTGGTCAAAAAAAGTGAATGGAACACGAGTAGGTGCCCATATAAGACAATGACATATAGCCTGAAGCATTGATTGTGTGAGCTAAACGTCTAGAGCAGAGAAGTTGCAACATTAAGTCACGGAACTATCGAAATCATTCTCTTTGCAACGTCATACAGGCGAATCCACTGGTTTGTGTCATTGTTACTCATTTTTCTTGATGTTTCGAAACGAGGTTGGTTAGGTAGATTTCCTCCTGAAAATACGCTACGAAAACGCTGCAAATGATTACACAAAGGTTGAAAACGGAAGTTAGTGAAAAAACATTCTCTATTTCCACGAAAAATAAAGAGTTACAATGTTAAATAGATTTCGACGGTTAGGCCATCATCAGTAACAAACAATAACTGAACACACATTAGAACTTCTTGTAATATTATAAGAAAAACAATGGAAAAGTAAAAGTTAGTATGGGAAAATTTCGGATAAAATCGGCAAAATTCAATCATTGAGGGGTTACAAAGTGGCTTTTAAAACTAGAAATAGTCTTAGAGCATTACTAGGTTCCGTTAAAGACAAAATTAATGTTCAAGATAAAAGTGGGGTTTAAAAATTAAAATGTTCTTGCGGCTACGAATATTGCGGTCAAACTGGAAGGAATTTCCGGGAAAGAATAGAAGAGCATCAGGAGGATTTCTGGAAAAATAAGGGTCAGTCTACATTTGCAAAACATTTTCAGGAATCCAATCATAATTCCGATTTTGATTTCACAGATTGACAGTTTGTAGAATTTCTTCAATTTTGTCCAAAGGGAGGTATGTTGAATGTACTTGAAAAATTCGATATTATCAAAAGTGACATATCTGGTAAATGTTTAAATGAGGATATCCCTCAATATTTTTTACCACTGATGTCCATATCTATAAAACTTGGAATTATCCGTTGAAACTGTTGAAACCAGTTATCTTTCCCCCCTTTTCACTTCATTAGCTATAATCCCCCTTCACTTGGCTTGCACTTAATTGGTTGTACCTCCAGCCCCCTTTCCTTTCTCTCGACCAATGGGATTCAATCTCCCTTCACCTGTGACTATATAAGCTGTGTCCTTTCTAATGTGTGTTCGGTTATTGTTTGTTACTGATGATGGCCTAACCATCAAAATCAGATATCTTTGATTTTTCTGATACATTTTTTTGCATGCAGCTGATTTCTTTTAAAATGTAATGGCAGTTGTTACATGAGCAGAAAAGAGAACAAATCCCTCTAAATAATATTTTTACTCAAATTCGTAGAAATGATGTGAATTAAGTTTTAGATGGCCTTCTATTATTTCTATTGGTATCCTACATTTATACATATTTATCTTCAATTGTTAAATGTTACAATTTCTGCTGATCATCTATTTGGTAGAGGTTTTTCAACATGGACTTCACGCACAATCTACTGGATTATGTGCGATTCGTTCAATCCAGAAGGGACCTATTTCAGCTCTGGATTAAAATATCTTCTGGATCAGAAGCCCCTACCGTTACTAACGAATCTGGTAATCTGAGAACATCTCATCAACCAACTGAATATTTTGATATTGGCTCTCCGAACTATAAAAGGGCGGCTTGGTGGAATCAATCGGGAGAGGCACAAATCAAGCGAATCCGATGTTTCGGGTTCGTTAGCCCTCGGGGGACGAGCATAAAACCGTAATCTTTCTCTTCCCTTCAAATAGAACCGATTTCCTCCAGTCGGATGAGGTCCCACGCAATTTCGTTAAAAAAGCGATTCAGGGGAAAGAGCTCGCGGGCTTTTGAGTTACATCGGCTAATAGCTCCAGCCACACACGTTGAAACGGGCGATCCCGCGTTACCTACACCGCGAAGAGCTGTATTTATTTAGCTACTTTATCCCTTCCTAAAACTTTGTGCGCCACACCTCCCAGTAATTACTAAGTGATGCCGGCGGTACTCTGTGATTATAGAAATTCGCAAGGGAAATAGAGTCGTGTTCTCTATGGTGCAAATAACTCATTTGCATGTAACCAAAGATACTCGTTCAGAACATCGTTAAAATATAGGCAAAATTAGCGATGCAGGTGGAGGAGTGAACGTTACCGCCTCAAGACTTTCTGCAAATTGAAGTTTAGAACAGTATACCTACTCAACTAAATTTTAGTTTTAGCGAATTGTTAGATGTCAGCTTATGAATTATTCAGAGCTTTGGTGCACTTGCAACCATTCAATGCTCAAAATGTCAATATTTTTATACCTTTATCTTTTTAGGCACTATAACTAAATATTATGTTCAGGAGGATTTCGCTAAATCCAACCCGACGAACTTGGCTAATCCCACGGCAAGAAACTGAAAAGGCAACATTATAGTTTCAAAAGAACTTTTAACACAGAGCTGAATGGGGAACTTTTGTCTGTTAGTATTTCACACTTCTGATCTCAGATTCGGATTTAGCGCACTTGAAAACCTTCTTTTAGCTCAAAAAACCTTTTAATTTGGCCAATAAACAAGTAGAAAGTTCACGCATGTCTTCGTTGGGCAAGGGAGCTAAGGGTTGCCCAGGGTATCGGTGGCCATGACGTAATCGTGCAAATTAATTTCAAGAGCAGTTTTACTGGTCAAATATCCATCGTGTAGCACCTTTTTCGAAAGCTCTTTCTCATATCGTGACTTTAAGCATACAAGAAATAATCATAAAATTTCCCATTTACAATGAGAATTACTAGAGTAGAATCTATGTTAGTCAAACCTGAAACTTGAGTGAAGCTTGAGGGAATGTTGAGGTACCCTACTCTTCATCCTGGGTTTTCCCCCATGTGATGACTCAGAAGAGCTCCTGGCTGCTGTGTTTACCTTATGAGAATTTTAATATTTCGTGCGGAGCATCCATATAATGTTTCATGTTGGGAGCCACAGCCTCTCAACAACCCCGATTTTCGAGTGCACCTCGAGTTTGAGTAGTGTTGAGGTGGTACTCATTTAAGAAATTGTGAACTGTGTTAAGGTGTTCCTGCCATCAGCATACAGCCTATTAGTCACTCCAACCTGTATTGTTTGGTTAGGTATTGGTGGTTATGGATGGGGGCTAGTGCTATCAATAACTATTCATGTAGGTATTTCGTTGTCAGGAGTCTTTGCGTTGCTATTTGCTGTGCATTCTGGAGCCACCTGGGTCTGTGATCTGACCCTGCAATTGCTCATGCGAGATAGAATAGGCTATATATTGCATGTAGGAGATCTAATGCCCAATATCCATAGGTGACATCTCTATGGAGTTCACCAAAAGATTTCCTTGAAAGAGCACACTGAAGAATAAAAGTCAAATGATTCGGCCAAAATGTGGCCTCCCTCAGAATTTCAAAAAATGAAATAGAATAGTGGTCATACTACATTTTATTTGGCTGTGACCTGCTTGTCAAAACGCCTGGCTTCTGACCTCTTGTCAGTTTCGGCACTCAGTTGTCCAGAATCATTGTAAAACCTATGGAATCAGAATAATGATGAAAATAATGCAACGTAGGATTCCAAAAGATACTTATCCAGAAACTTTACATAAGCCTCAGAAACGTATGAATTTTCATAAGAAAAGGGGCAATCATTGTAAAATAAAACATGCCAAATTAAAGTGTCATTCATGCCTGACACAGGCGTCTTCACAAGCATTGGTTTTATGATTTTCAATATAAACAAACTTTGAGCAATATGTTAGTTGCTAAATTAACAGATGTTTCCACGAATATCAATGAAGCCTAATAATGTTGGAAAGGTTTTAGCTAAAAATAGAATTCGCACTATGGAATCCCAAGATCCCTCGCAGGGGACCACACCATAAAATTTACCCATTTTGAAAAAATTGTATTTTCAGCCCACGATAAATTAGTCTTCATAGAGTACAAATACGTAGAAAATACAGGAACCATGGGAATTTGAGGGTTGTACCTAAGCCATGCATATGTAAGCCACCTGCATATATATATAACTTAAGGCCGAAGGGTGGGTGAAGTTTTGAAAAATCATTATTGTGTTGTTATTCGATTCAATCTTGCCTATTATTGTTATTCGTTGTGATCACATGAATTATTTCAACATGTAGAACTGTCTGTTGCGAAATTATCTCATGAGTCGGTATGGTTTAAATGCAACCAAAGTAATTGTTGTCCTCCTTTTATTTACAAACACTTGAAATGACTCGACTAAAAATATGTATTTTGATTGCTAGTCTCCTGTCCCATTGATGTTTGGAAGGTACTTCTTACATCAAGAGGCTGTGATTATGCAATACAGGCCAACGGCAATTTATTTTGTACAGTCAAACAAACGTTAAAGATGGATTTATAATTACGTTGAAACCCTATAACCTAATTTTCGTGAATTTATGAGCCTCAATAAATAATCAAATATCAACTCAAAATTTATCGTCACAAACCCCCTTCCTGCAGTTGTTTGACATCAAGAAGCTTTTTTGCTAAGGGTCCCTCTCTCTCGACCCTTCTATTCAATCTCCAAACGCGTGGGTTACAATCTGGGTTGTGGGTGGTTTCGGACCCAAGCTAATCGAAACGTGAAGTAAGACGCTGATTGGGTTGGACGTAAAAATGTCAAACGAAAGATTCTCTCCAACTCCGGAGGCGTAAATGCATAATTTTATTGACGCCCGCCTCCACGTGGGTTGATCTGATTTCGAAGTTACTGCTGTTTCGTTATATAAGGAGCCAATATGTATACATGCTTAACTTCTTCTTTCACAGTACTTATTTGCCGCATGATTCATGAAAGAGGATCTACAGTTAAACATATATGCTATTTAAAAGGGTGGAAGTTGCCAAGATTTGTATAACATTCAATCAGCGGGTGGTATTTGTGTGTTATTGTCCTGGTAAAGGAATTTTTACAGAATTTCATCAGGTATACGCAATCCCTATTGGGCCTAGATCTCCCGAATCAACACTCCACACATTTAAATCGAGAACCAGCAACCAAAAACATAACCGGAAGGGTATAGAACATTATAATATAGTTTTTTTTTACTTACAGTTAGCGAAATTGATTGTCTGAAAGTCTCGTTGACAAACTTATTTTGACTAAATTTCAGCTAAAAATGTTAAATTTAACAATTTTTTAGCGTTTTTACCCATTTTAAGTGATTTTTTAAGACATTTGTTGAAATTTGACCAATTTAAGTTGCTAAAAAAAACTTTTTAGCTTTTTGAGTGCAAGGAAATTCTGAACTATTAATTTTATGGCAAAAAATGTATTCTAAATAATAATCTCATATTCAAATAAAGGTTTTGAATTTTACCGTTTTGCAGTTTTAGTCGATTTTTTAGCAAATTTTAATGATTTTAAATACAGTATTTTTCAGCATAATTTTGTACATAAATTTTTGAATGTTCTATTTTATAGTTAATAAACTTTGTTTGAATAATATTATGCCAGAAAATATAAATTTAACAAATTTCAGCCGTTTTTTTAAAACCATTTTTAGTGATTTTTTGAAAATATTTTTTGAAATTTGACCAATTTAATTTGCTGAAAAAATGCTGGCTAACAAACTCATCTTTCCGTTTGGAAATATTGATTTGTTGGCGCAATAACTGAATTTTAGTCTCAATCCTAAGGAGAGTTATCGTCTAGAAGAACACACAGAACACACACACACACACACACACACACACACACACACACACATACAAACACACGTGCACGAACACACACATATACTATTTTTAAACAAAAATTCGCTAAAAACCCTCCTGTTAAGATTTCTTGTTTGCACTCCGTCCGATTCGGGAGTGAACCATCAACGGATAGTTTCAAGTAGAAGGCCATCTTTTTTTGCAATCAGCTTCGAACACGTCATTCGCTTGGAAACCTGTCCATAGGTAGCATTCAACTTCGCATGTCAAAGGTGTGATTGTCTTAAAAAGTTTTCTTTCATTTTAGATGTGATTTTTTCTTAAGAAATAATTCTCACAGTTATTACTATACCTATAGAATTACTATATATGAGAATCATGACATTGTTATTTTATGAAACTGGGATTGAAGGCGGGGAAGGTGATTACCGCTATTGTTCTCAAGTTACAAAATCCGATCGCCAGTTCTCGTCCTCGTGTGGAGAGAAGACGTAGCTAGATTGTTTGGGATAATCGGCAAATTATTACTACGGGGGAAGAGTAACATGATTCAACGTAGAACTAACTTATTGAGGAGACGTTCACTTCTATACGTCAAGTAGTTTCAAAGTGCGTTCAGTGAACGTGAGACCTCTCCTACACAATGTAAACTTTATAAGCCTAAATACTCACAGGGTGAATATAGATAGGGTGCGAGGCTTCACACAACCTTCAAACATGTAGGCAGCTATTCTACTAATGTTGTTTTCCTGTCTTACCGAGAAATGAAATACAAGTACCCAATTTTTTTTATATGTAACCGTGCAAGGGGGAAGAGAATGGAAATTGCCGCACTTATTGTCTGCGTATTGAATTGAGGTATTACTTCCTCAATAATTTTGTTCAAGTACTGTGTTTTGCTTCACCGATTAAATCTCTGCCGTCCATTATGATATGGTCAAATGTTTACTCCATCGGCTCGCAATAACGACACAAAGCTTTTTGCTCAATAGTAGTTACGCCAATTTTTCTCAAATAGCCACTAGTCAAGCAATGATTTCAGCGAATACTAGAAATTGTTTTAAAATAAGCCCGTCTATTTGTACTCTGGCTTCTATTCCATGGTTTAGAAGGTATCTGCGGCAAATTGAAGATGTAATTTCGGTCGGATAGACTCCTGCTAAATTCGTCTTGCCATTCCCTAATTGCTACTTGATGAAGATGATTCTAAAGATCTTCAAAGGGATACTTGCCTTCTTGTTCAGTTTGCCCCAATCGCATAGCTTGGCGTGCTGTATCGTCCGTTCTGTTCTGCCTTTACCCCTTCACAATATCCCTGTTAGCTTCATATTGTATTCAATAAGCCACTTTTCCTTCCATAGTGGAGCCATCAGTATAAGTATATGTATGTAGTTACCTTCATGCCATCGTTCTTGAAATGCAGCTAAAAACCCTCTTGAACGTCCGTGCGGATCTGTCGTGTTTGGGTAGGTGTTGATAAGATCTGGAGGTGGTTGAATTAGTGCGGAATACTCTTATGTGTGTTTGAGTGATTTTGGCGAAGTTGCTAACCAATTGGTGGCAATTGGCGTTCAATCGAAGGAAGCTATCGTGTACAGATAAATTTTTCATGTTTGCCAATATTTTTCAGTTGGCGTCCTAAACCCGAGCCATGAATAAATGTCTCCCTCTGAAGCTAACTTTTGATTGTGTCCCTACAGCTACTAGGGTCTTGATCTAAAATCGCTCGTCCAATCCTCCTGCTTTTTTCAGCAACGTCGGATAAAACACCCGCACAGTGGCAATACTTGATGGAATTGTGTTTGCGCTTGAAGGATAGGGTTGACAAGGGTGAGACCTATCTAACTATTAAATATATATCTGGCATACCTACTATCACCGAGCAACATGGTAACTCTCCATCCGTGAACAATAACTTGCTTCAGGGCTTTCAGCATCCTTGACAGCTTTTTACCCGAATTTACGAAGCCTCAATACAATGTTATCGACCACAGAAAGTCTTGCCCATTTATCAAATGATTTATTTTCTATAAATATTTCTATAATACTTCTATTCTATATCTCTATAATAGATATATTTGTAATCTAAACATTTCTTAATTATTTTCACGCCTCTGTTCCTTTGTCTTGTTTGCATACACTCTACGGTGTTTCCCCTACATTAATTTTCTATCGTTATTTTAATTGGGGATTATTGTGTCTCGATCGTACTAATCACCGAGAAAAAAGATTGTTGTATTTATTTTTGTAATTGCTTTCTTTATACCAAAAAGATAAAATAAGTTCTCATGTCAACGGACAGATATTGTGTTGTCTCGATGAAACTGTGTACGCCCTTTCCATGAAATAAATAAACTAATTGGGATTTGTCATATTTTCAAGTAGGTACTGGTCAGGGCTCCTAGTGTAAAGAGTCAACAAAACGCCTGCCAAGTTGGGTGTGGCACATAGCTTCCTCGTTTACCTATCATGAATGTATAGATCATTGGAAAGTTTTAAATGATCTTGAAAAATTCCATAGCGGAAAGAGTAAATCATGAAGTTGCGTGGGATGTCGTAATTGGTCAATTAAGAAATGAAAAAATGATAATCAATGTAATTTACGTTTGTGCAAGCGCAGAATGGACAATGAAATAGGTACGGGACCGTCTACAACCTAAACCGCGCATTTGCTGAAAATTTCATCAAAATCGGATGAAAACTGTGAAAATTAAGGTCATTACAAGTATATCAAATTGTTGCATGCGCAGAAGCTAATAATGACACAATTGTGTTGGAATTGATATGAAGTAATCAAGTCATCTTCTTCCAACTATCATCCAAAGATAAGCGAAATCGAACGACTGGAATGTGGAAAAATGGAGCATAATGGAATAAACGTTTGCGCATACGCAGAATGAAGTATTAATTTGACAACAATGAAACTGAACATTCCCTGAAAATTCCATCCATATCGAATGAAAACTCTGGAAAATAAGCTTGTTGAAAGGATTTCATATTGGCGCATGCGCAATAGCTACTAATGATGCAACCACGTTGAAATTGATATAGGATTGTCATCATCATGGAGGATTGTCATCTCCCAACTATCATTCAAATTTGAGCGAGATCAAACGACTAAGGCGTGACAAAATGATGCTTGGTCGAATTTACGTTTGCGCATCCGGAGAGTGAGGTATTGAGTCAAGAACGATGAAACTGATAGGAGACTGTTTAACCCCTAGCCCGCACATCCCCTGAAAATTTCATCCAAATCGGATGAAAACTGTGGATAATTAGCTAGTTACAAGGATTTGCGGACATACGACAGACGTACACACACACACGTACACACGCACACGCACACACTCACGGGACCAAAAATGTTCAAAATTGTCTAAAACGTAAAATGCGAGTGGAAATTTTGATTTTGGAGACCTAAAAAATGTTCGCTCCCGAAAGTGAAAACATTGCTTCCGCTACCTTTAGGTAGACTCTGAAGCAAAAATGGTCAGACATTTGTCTCCGGATACGTAGCTCGTCACCTGATTTTGCTAGGATCACATTGATTGGCGTATGATTGTCCAATGCACATATATTGAATCCGATCGAGTTTCTTTGATTTCGTCTCCCATAAGTCCGAATAAAATGTTACTCATTATCCAATTCGTTCAGAACTGTGGCATAGTAGGTCATTAGGATTGTATTCTTAATTTCTCATCACTTCACTCTAGTTTGGTTGTGAGGGAGATAAATTAAATCTGATACTACATATTGATATCAATCATCATGATTCAATCAGTAATCATTTCATCCACAAGAACTCTCATGGTTGGTTTTTTACTATTTGGTGGCCCCCCTGAGATACATAAACTATCGGTAGGAGTGCGAGGTGGATATAGAGTAGAAGGGGGTACTGAAACCCAATAACGGAGGATTAGCTCTCACCGCGGGCCTAATCAAGCCAACCGATCTACAATTAGTATAATAGGGAGATTAACGGTGCTCGTATTGTACTGCTAGTACACTCGGCATGTAATTTGCGCCCTGGTTTGTTATAGCATCAACACCTCTCGTCTCCTAATTAACGTATTCATCCTTCGAGACCTCCTGGATCATTCAGATAGTCAAGTAGACCTGCCGTAAACAGATGCATAGCGCCATCCTTCCCGCTCCGCAGTTGTTGATAATATTGAGGTGGCTAATAAATTCCCCTCGAGCGTTGTTGATTTTGTCTGGCCTGCCAATTCCAACGATCTTCCGAGCTCCCGCGCGCCCTTTCAATTTCCCCGATGAGTTTGTGGAGGTCCGAACTGGACCGAATGCGTTCGAGCTTGTATTAATCAATAGCATGCGCTTGAGGGATATCTTGTTTGAATATATCAACATACATATTGGTTCATAGTGCCTCTTCCAGTTCACTGGGTAGCAATTTGGTCGAAGGTAGATGATTCATTTATAAAACTAATTTAAACAACCATTCAAATATATATCAAATGCTTGTATGCGCATGCATGTATGCACATATATGGATGTATGCATGTATATACCACGATGATATATATGATGGCATACCATAGTGATTACGCCAAACCATGGTCAATTAATTAAAACGGCTACAAATTCATAATCTAAAGTTTATTATTTTGGAGAATGTTTACTCCTCCGTTCTTGTTATCGGCTCATTTTAAGGAGTCTTAAATTTTAATATTTGTATGGGTGAAAGCTCATACAGGATTGTTTGCAAATGAAAGGTTGGTTCAATTAGCCAAACAAAGAGCTGCAACAGGAAGAATATTGAATACCCCGGTCATGACATAGGAACTGAAGCCATTAATTGCCAAAAAAATATAGAGAGAAATGGAGACAACTATATATTCAATCTCACATTGCCCGGTTCTACAAACAAATCCAACACTTCCCACCGCAAATACTATGGTTCTTCAAGAACCAGTTAATAAAAGTCTCGGAAGAACAATATGCAGATTAAGGGTTGACTACGGAATTTGCGAACAATATTTTTACCGGATCCAACAACTAGAGTCACCTGTGCATGTGGGCATAGTGTCACTGCCGAGCATGTGGGCATCCAAATGGAACCCTTGAACTGAATGTACTATAACTCTCCTTAGGATTAAGATAAAAATTCCGTTCTTGAACCAAAAAATCAAACATGCCAAACGAAAGGATGAGTTCGTTGGCCAGCAATTTTTGAGCACATTAAATTGATCAAATTTTGAAAAATGTACTTAAAAAAATCACTAAAAACGGCCAAAAATCGTTATATTTTTAACATAATTGTAGTTAAAACTAAATTTTCAACGATTAAATATGGCATTTAAAATAATTTCTCGAAATTATGCTGCAAAACGTATTTATATTTCATTAATATTTGCTAAAAAGTCTATAAAAACTGCAAAAAAATCTGAAAATCCAAAATCTCCTTCGACTTGCCGAATTTTATTTAGAATGACTTTTTTTTACCATAAAATTGGTTTTTTTAAAACTATTTCTGTCTATTGAAATTGTTTGGATTCTACGCATTTTGAAACGTAAACCAACAAATTTTGAGGTGGAGTTGAAATTGTTTTCGTTTTGGTCGATTACAAAGGTTCATTATAGAAAATAATATACCGAATAGAGTATGAAAACATCATTTCGTCGAGACAACAAAGCACGAAATGTATGCTTCGTTGATCCATAGGCACGACGTTGGGGGTGGAAGTTATATGGAAGTCTTTTAGCGGGGTTCGTTCTGAGCATTTAACAGACAGTTCTAATGATCAGGACGGACTTGACGGGTGAGAGCGAGACGCTATCGAGTGTTCCTCAGTGGCCATTGTATAGAAATGCCATAGCAGCCTACAGCTTCAGAGTCACCTTCACGGCTAACACGGATTTGCACCAGTTGCTCGGGGATGAATCAGATGGGGAAAGTGGGCTGAGGTCAAGAATTAATCAGTCGCGCTGTGCTTCGGTTTTCCACCTCCATTAAATGGAATCATCATGTAGTGGACTAGTGGTGCAATGTATTGTGGTCGATTTTTCAATCAACAAGAGTTTCGAACCCGCCTCAAGCTCCCCAATCACCGCACATTCTGCATTAAACAGTGCGAGTTTTGATGCAGGTAAAACGAGCAGCGAAACACTTGCCACTTTATTAGCAGCGAGTAGCCAATCCAATAGGTAGTACCCGTAACTAGCAGTGATCAGGGCCTATTTCATAAAACAACAAGTTACAAGTGTACAAGTTAACAAGTACAGGTACTTGTAATGTACGGTAAACTAGAACAAGTGTTTTACCAAAACAATGAGACAAGTGTAGAAAAGTTACACTTGTAGAAGCTAAGTTTACAAGTGTAGCGGAAAAGAAAAATGGCGTGTGGGGACAAACGAAATGAACAAAAGTGGGATGCCGGAATTGAAGTTTTGTCAGCGAACCACAATATAAAAAAGGTGATAAGTGCACGACAGGATGTTTATCGTACATTACAAGGTGTAATGATTGGAATACAGACAAATTATGTACTGAAAAGTAGAGAAAGTGTGTACCTATTTGATTTCAACTTAATCGGATTTTTCTCCTTCATTCAGTGGAAATTATTAATCAGTTCATCAAGTCTCAATGCTGCTGGGTCAGGAATGACAATGAATAACTTCGAGATGATCTTCACTCTTCACTTTGTCCTTCAATGATGAGAAGATCCTCAATACCCGATCAGGAGAAATTACACAGATTCACGTACCATTTGAATCTTTCAAGGGTCTCGGAAGACATCCTAAATCTCTCGTTAAACTCAAAAATACCCACTAAATAAGCGTTTATTCGTGGCCGAAAAAAATCTTTGGCATCTTTTACGCTGAATGCTTCTTGTCTGTATTCTTCAGCAGAAGATGATTCCCACAAATTAAACACCGAAAAATTTTCAACACACAATGCTGGAAAATAACAAGTTTACAGGTGAACGTACATAGGTTAAAAATCGGCCATTCTTTAAACTGCAAAACAGTGACTTGTTCAAAATGATGGGGAAACACTTTTAACTTGTCCAAATCTGCCTATACACTTGTTAATTTTCACAGTGCATAACAAGTCTACACTTGTACCTTTATGAAACGTTTGAACACTCTTTTTCTACAACTTGTACATAAAATCGGCTTGTAACTTGTCACTTGTTGCTTTATGAAATAGGCCCCAGGTAGCAGATGATGAGGTCAGCAATGGTCTTTGTGTAATCATTTGCAGCGTTGTTGTCTGTGCTTCGCCGTTGAGCATAGACAACTCTATGGAACAGTTGTGAGTCCTTTCTGGGGGTCAGAATATTGTTCACCCCCTCGACCTTGGCTGAACGACAGTGCCAACACGACGTTAAAGTATCCTGTTGTCCAGTATCCAGGACATATAACTCATGTATAAACTATTCTGTATGCCTTTACATATGAAGAGTACAGTGGTAAAGTGGGCTTTAATGCTTTTTCCTAGTTTGGAGAAAAACGAATTTGAATGAAAAAAACTCAATAAAATGTACGTCTTGCGTTCAAAAATCTGAAATTTTGAAATTATAATATCAACGTAGGTACAGGTTTAAATAATGAAAATGCCAAAATTTTTCGCAATAATATTATTATTATTATTATTAGGTATTATTATTTTTTTTTTTTTTTTTTTTTTTGGAGCATAACGGAACAAAGTGCCAAACATCACAAAAAACAGTGAAAGAAACAGAAAACGCCCTTGACAGCGATTGATTCCCTCACTTGTGGGGTGATTTCTCGAAATACCTCGTTAGCCCGTTTTTTCCTTGGACTGCTCCCATAAGCCCGTTTTTTCGCTGTATACGAAATACTCACCCACTATTTTGAAGCATTTAGACCCGTTCTTTCCATATTTTGACCACACCAGCGTGTCTGGCTACCTCCAAAATATTAGGTACCTTTCTCAACTCACTTTTTATAAAAATCGAGATAGCACGTTCTTCCCCTGTACTCTTCATATGAAATATCTGGCTTCATGTCGTCAGTGTGAAAAGTACGATAAATTTCGTAACGAAATCATAGCTTTTCTAAAATTTGATTGATATTAAACAATGCCCTTGTTGTTTAACCCTATTTTCACAATAGGATTGAAATTGTTTACAATATTGAAATGAGCGTTACCCACGTATTCATTATATATTTTTTAATGAAAATAGAGTCCATTATAAGAAAAGTAACACCATCTGCACTCTCCTACGTAGAGTAATTGTTTTACTATGATTTTTCAGTTTGCACTGGTGGCGTCACAAGGCAGGGGGGTCCCGCCCAGTCGGAAGCGGCGCGAAACTTAGAAATATCATAGAAAGATACTCATCATGGGAGAGGCGGTTGATGCCAAACTTCTTAAGATGGAATCTTCTTCTATTTAAAAATAATTGAAATACCTTTCTTGCACCCATTGGTAACGCTCATTGGTCCCAACAAGGAACTAAGCATCTTTAGAAACTAAATTGTAATATTTCGCATTCAGAATACTATAAAGCTTAACCCCCCCCCCCTCCCCTTTCCCAAAGGCTTGCTTTCTTTTCTTTTGTGAAACCTGTTGGAAAAGATTTCATCGTCGAATTCAAGGGAACGGTCAAGTATTTCATTTCGCTAACTTTTTGAAGTGCCTTCTTGTAGTAGGTAATGTAGTACCTGCCTAACAAATGCCATAGTTCTCAATTTGAGTGGATAGCTAACCAAAGTACCAACTAGGTACTAGGTATCTACGAGCTTCGCCTGGCGTAAAGAGATTCTTTACCTTAGTTTACTTTCATACAGCATCAAAAAGAACCTGGATCATTCAAACGTTGTATCGAAATCTATCAATGAAATTAGTAATAATTAATAGATACAATAGAATAGAATAAATCATAGAATACAAGTTTAAATTGACCAAAAAATTAAGATTTTGATTTGCCTTTAATTAAGATCAAATATATAGAAACCAGTTTATGAGTTCATAATACAGAATTTAAATAATTCCAATCATGCAGCGATATGTTATGAGCGAATTTTCGCTATTCATCTTTTTATTTGAACCATATTGCCTGATACATGAGCACTTTATGAGTAGAAAAGGATGAGGTAAAGCTTTATTCCAACCAAAACTGATCGGAATATATTGAGGCCAATGTACCCGCAGTGGAGACTTTTACCGTTTGCTTAAGCGTAGCGAATAGGGAATTTATATTAGGTATGTGCATAATTGTCCTACCTAATCTCCGATGGGTTCATAAAAAAATAATGCGTTTGTAGTGTAATGTAGTGTAAGTTAAAAGTGATGGTATTCTTCAGTTCAATGTTAGTTGAAAGGATTTACTTAGGTAGGTATCAACCTAATACCTACAGACATGCTGTCGAATTATTGAAAGTGCCCTATAAGAAGACTTATAGGTACCTACCTACCTTCTTCAAGGAAACCCTCAGCGTCTTTTCATAAATATTAACATAGACCTACTGTTTCATTGGTTCAAGTTGATTTAAAATTTTTGAAAATGTATTCAAAATGTTTAATGATGGATAAAATATCTATTTATTCCTCCTGGGAACATTTCCGTAATTGGATTTGCAATTTTTTAATAATTTTTTATAATTATGTTTAGAAAATGGAGAAACTTTTAGTGCAACTCTAGCGCCATCTCTCATCTGAGAATCATACTTGTCACCCGTCCACATTGGCCTTTATGTTTAGGTACCTACCTATACCTATAAGTTGATTCGATTTTGTAAACAAATTTTGTCCAGGTCATTCGACCTTTCGGGAATTCCCAATATTAACTGATGAGACTAAATTATAATTCAAAATACCTAGGAAAAGGAATAATGGTACATAGGAGGCTTTCTCCTGCTGCATATTATCTTGAGGGGGAGGAGCTGTAAAGTCCATTGAAAAGAATAACGGGGTGGAACTTGAGGTCATGTAAGAGCGCTCTAGCGGTTTATTGCTGAACTTCAGCCTTCTGACCCGTGTCTACAGATGCCGTGCGTAGCCTTCTTGTCACCAATCCACTCAACAGTCCTTCATGTTCACCTCTTCTATTTCCCTCGCCCTACCAACTTATTTATGTTGTTAGCACATACCTATAAAATATTTACTACGTTGCACGATTTTTTAATTCACTTTAATGAGAGACCTGAAAATGAAAGGCAATACCGATGGGAAAAAACCGTCTATGATATTCTCTAAGATTCGCGGGATGGGGCAAATCTCGGCATTTTCGTAATAATGACTTAAACTGGAAATACCAACCTAACATTGATTGTGAAGTGGACCCATATGTATTTGTGTAGGCTTGGTCAGGAAGAGGGAGGGTGCCTCCTACCTATCAAGATATGGACCTGAACGCCATCTCATAGCTTTCCTCTGGCTACCTATTTCAATATGTATTTGTGTCAGCATTCATGATGTTACCATCGATAGGTACCATACACATGGAAATAAAGTTTTTCTTCTCGTCCTTTAGAACTTGATCCTATACAAGGTGTCCCGAAACTGATCCACTAAACTTCAGGAGTCGTTAGCAACTAATTTGCAACAAAAAGTGCCTCCTAGACATTTTTTAAGAGTCTTCGTTCCCGAGTAATTTCAATTTTAAGATTTGTTTCGTGTTTTCGAGCTTACACCATTAAAACGGCCATAACTCCCTTAAATTACACTCAAAATTAAAAATAAGGATACCGTTGGAAAGAGCGTAAAGTTTCTCTTTAGATGAGCTCTTGACCAGTCAAGAAAAACTGAACGTTGGAGTCAAACATTTTACGTCAAACTTGAAAATTTGTCAATTTCTGTTTTATTCAAACATTTTGATGATTTTTCCCGGTTAAAGCACGGTTTTGCCAGAGGGACTCAAATACCTACAACATGCTTCATTTCATCAGCTTTCCAACGGTGTAGTCAATTTTTATTTTATTTTGTTATTTGAGGGAGAAAAGTATGTTTGTATGCTGAAAAACGTGGTTCTTTCTATGAAATTAAGGGTTTTTGTGAAAAATGACCACTAAGAAAATACTAGTTTAGGGTCGGTTTCTATGTATTTTTCACGCTGAATCGAATTATAACACTCGCAGATCCCTCCAACTTCGAGTTTCACACTTTAACTAACAAGTTTTTCCCTTAAAAAAAGAAGAAAAAAAAAAAAAAAAAAAAAAAAAAAAAAAAAAAAAAAAAAAAAAAAAAAAAGAAGAAAAAAAAAAAAACATGCAATTGAGCATAACAAATGAACTTAAAACTAGTTTGCTAAAGTGTAAAACTCGGTTGCAACGGAGTTGAAGAGATCTGCGAGTGTTACCATTCGATTCAGTGTGAAAAAATGCGTAGAAACCAACCCCAAACTAGTATTTTCTGAGGGGTAATTTTTCACAAAAACCCTTGATTTCATAGAAAAAAAAAAAAAAAAACACATTTTTCAGCATACAAACATACTTTTCTCTCCCAATTAACAAAGTAAAATAAAAATTAACTACACCGCTCGAAAGCTGATGAAATAGAGCATGTTTTATGTATCTGAGCCCCTTTGGCAAAGACCGTGCTTCAACGGGGAGAAATCATCAAAATGTTTGAAAAAAACGGAAATTGCCAAATTTTTAAGTCGGAGGTAAAAAGACTACTCTAGCGTTCAATGTTTCTTGACTAGTCCAGAGCTCATCTAATGAGAAATTTGACGTTCTTTCCAACGGTATCCTTATTTTTAATTTTTGATTGTAATTTAAGGGAGTTATGGCCGTTTTAATGGTGTAAGGTCGATAACACGGAAAATATCTTAAAAGTGAAATTACTCGAAAACGAAGCCTCAAAAAAAAAGAGAAAAAAAGTCTATTTGGTCGATCAGTTTTGGGACACCCTGTATGAGGCTACCAAAAGATTTTTTCGTAAAATTCACAGGATTTCTTCCAACTCGGTAGGTGCTTACCTCAAACATTGGTAGGTTGATTGACTGTCCAATTGTATTACTGAAATACTCTGTACGATTTGATTATGAGAGTTTAAAATTTAATTTAACTTTTTATCGACATTGGTATAAACTTGCATTGCATGAAAACGTTACAAATTATTTGGAGCACATAACCACTCTTGATTTTGTTGTTGATACAAAATTTGCTAGCAACAAATTTCGAGATGTTCTTTCAGCAACTGTATCTAATCTGTTGAACACACAGGTTAACCAGCAATTGCATGATAATTTATTAAAATAAATATTGATTTTATGTCGTATTGTTGAAGGAGACTCTCTCTCTGTTCGCAGGACAAAGAAAAGCTGACAAATCTGCTTTGAGACACAGTGTTGCTGTCGATCCTGTGAAGTTAGTTCCAGAAAATACTGAGTAAGTACCACAAGGTCTGCTTATTTTCCCTCAACCAGTATGCACCTTGGCATGTTTAATCACATCTTGAAGCAGACATGTTGGGTGTGGTGCATTGCTTCATAAAATTTTAATAAAAAGGCCTTTCTGTCCTTATTTCAGTTCCTTTGTTATTTTTCTCCAACACTCCTCCCCAGGAACTTGGGTTCTTCAGAGAGATGCTGAAAATTAAAAAATGAAATAAATAAATAAAATAAGATAAAATAACAAACATGCTGCTTTGTTGCTTAAATACAACCAATTTAAAATAAAAAATCTCTAAAAAAAAAAAAAAACACATTTTTCTTTATGTTGTTGGTGAAGAAAAAAAATTTAAAAATAGGTTTTTTTTGTTTGTCGTAAAAATCAAATTTAGAGTTGTTAGTTATTATTATGTAGGTAAAAATGTTTATCCGTATGTTACACCTACTTCTCTGGTGACAGTAACTACCTATAAGTTTAGAGTCTCTCAATAAAATAAGAGTAAATTTCGGTTGAATTTTGAGTGACTTTTCGGAAGTTGGTTGAATTTGAATTTTGTATTCTAACAGTTTCTAACAATGTTCTTCTTTGCAAATTAGCTTCTTTAGATTTAAGATTTAGTTCCTGAAGAGAAACGTTGGAGAACATTTAAAATAAAACTGAATCAAGGCCAGATTTTTCAAAATCACTTTTACATTCACTTTGCATGTAAATATATATGTTTAAAAAATGTTTAAGAGGAAAAAAAAAAAAAAAAATTGACAACTCGAAACTAATTTTTATATTTCGGCTTAAGTATGCCTTTTTCAGACTAAAAGAAAAGAAAATTTGATTTTTGGAAATGATTAAATTTGTAGAGAAAATCTTGCTATGGAGAAGCGTAGTTGCACAGATGTTTAACCCTGGAGGATCATGTGCGCCCAAAACATTCGAATGAGCCTTCTTGCACTGAAGCAGCTATTTTATTCGGTTTTAAATGAAAATGCGCAAAAATCGTTTCAGAATGCCTCAAAACGGATTTCAATGAAGAATTCTTTCAAAAATATTGATTTTAAAATTTCCCGAGCCATTGCAATAGCTTCATTCTCTACGAAAATTCCCTAAAACTAATTATTAGTTTGAAAAGTGATGTTTTATTGGTGGTTTACGTCACTCTTAATTTTAGCTATTTCAGAACTGAATTGAGTGAGGTTGGGCAGGTATATTTTATTCCCGGTGGAGTATGGTATCGAATAGATTGAAAAAAAAAAAACTTGTTTTCACCGTAACCAACCATAGGGCGTAGATGGCTCCATAGTTTATCAGGGTGGCCCCAACTGAAAAAGTCAGGGAAAACCTTGAATTGTCAGGGAATTCTTTGCGTCGGGAAAAGGCTGGGAAATTTCAGGGAATTTTGCAAAAACCATCAAATGTCAGGGAATTTAAAAAAAATGAAAACTTGGTGTAATAATTTAAAGCGTTGTTAGGTATACTATAACTTCTAAACTATCAAACTCCAATAGCGTACTTTATCATAATAAGTATATATTATTTCATAGTTGAGTTATACGAATGAAGACAATAATTATCAAGAGTTGTGGGTAAACTGTTCAAAAGTAACACTGCTACACGCACATAAAAAGTAAATGGATATGCCTTTGGCGTCCTTGGTAACTACATCACATAGCGTAAACCATTTGTGAGAAAAATCAATTTTGTATTGAACTAGGGAGAGAAAACCCATCAGCAGAGTAGTGAATTGATCCAGTAAGAGTCCCAAAACTAGTTTGTATACATAAGCTAAGACCTCTTAGGAGGGTTAAGGAGGGGGAAATTGGCCCATTGGAATGTGATGTCATCTGTTATAAATTCACAGAGCAACTTTCCATAGAACGATTTTTGTGAGATGAGAAATCAGGAAGTTATTTATACTCTCTCTGGCAACAATTGGAAGTAGGTGAAAAAAAGCGTGACATTTTTTGCTGTCGGACGAAAATTTTGAATTATCCCCAGAGCTAAGAAATCCATGTAAGAAAAATTTAATTCAACAAATAGCTTCAGATCACAAATCGAGAGACCATAAAATATCAAATAAAAAGTGATGTAGCATGATCGTACGGGTGAATTTTCGTAAATTATCGTATTACATATAGGTTAAATTGTTATGATATTTGAGTACTTCGAGTGCAATGAAGTTGTTAAATATGATTAGTCTATTTTTTTCTTTTTTAAATTATACGATTTTCGTTTTAGAAGCATTAAAGGTACAATAAAATGACGAGAAAACAAAAAAAAAATTGAATTTGATATTTTTTGTCATGGAAATCTGAAGTTCGGCCGTTAATTACTCCTTCGGGAAGTAACTCAACGACTCTTCAGGGAATTGCTGGGGTTGTGAACCCGACTCTCTGCAAAGTAAACCACCAAGTTTAGTCTTGAGTCGTATAATATACACATTTAACTACCGTGCCATGAAAGTTGTTCAGAAGGAAAGGTAACATTCAGAACTATCTATTTTACTCAACAAATTTGTGTAATCTCTAACACTGGATACAACGTATAGTTAATTCATCAGTTTGTCATGAACATGATACATGTTAATAAAAACTGAGTTTTGCGTGTGCCGCATTGAACCTCTCAGGATGATAAAGTTTCATTTAAGTGTGCCGAAAAATCTATTAAAATTCCGAAAAAATTGTTTACCAAAACTGTAATAGTATGTAAAATTACTTTAAAATATCATTAATTTTAAAAAATCATTTTCGCTATGTATTTGGAAGTTAACAAGTTTTCTGCTGACTAACTGCCCAAGTTTCAGAAAAGTTAAAGACAAATATTAAGGGAGAAGTTAAAAATTCGCTCATACGGTTGTGCTGCTGACAGGAACCTGACCTTGATGATCATTTTTGACTTTGATTTTTTGATAGCACTACTGCTATAGTTCTAGAATAAATTGTACAGGCCACTCCAAAACACTTATGGCATTCATCCTTTTGAAATGAGGACCCATCCATCAGTACAAAACAGAAAGATGAAGAAAATACTAACTACCTATTCGGAATATTCGTGTTCCAACGGTAATATAATGTTTATGCCGTATATTTGACTCCAACTAATGTTTGTTTGGGGCGGCAGTTTCCAATGTTATTTCAGTGCTTATGATGGTGGAAGGGATTCAAGCTGGGCTCTCGCAATTATCATGAGAGAACTTCCCATTTTCTGCACATCTCCCGCGTGTTGACCATCTCAGATATTTCAGTGCTCTCGATTTGCTGGAAACAAATAGGACTCCTCGCTAAGTCAAGTTTGAATACTCTAAATTAAGATTCACCGAAGAATTATGATTCATAGAAGTTTTAAAGCCAGCAGAATGGTGCAAAGAGCTACCAAAATGTTAAGTTATTTAATTACATCATTAATTTGAATAACACTTGGATCGCGTTTTCCTATTCAATTCGTCCGAATGTTGCTCAATTCAATCATCGTCTTTGAATAACTACATTCAAATATTCTCTTATATTAACCTGGAAGGCTCTAGGACAGTGTTTTCCAATGTGTGGTCAGCGGACCGTCACGCCAGGGGTCCGCGAGCCTATCCCAGGGTGCCCATGGACAAGTCTGAGAAGTTAGAAGATAAACATTCGATTTTGCTTACAAGTCTACCTACAGGCAATAGGTTTTCACCCCGAACAACTATCGTTTTGTGTCTATCTGTCTGTCTGACTGATTGATTGATTTGTCTTTGAGTGTGTGTCTGTTCGTGTGACCGCAAATCCTTGCAACACGCATAACTTCTAGTTTTCATCCGATTTTTAAGACGATTTTAGGGAATGTGCGAGTTAAGCTGTAGATGGCCCCTATCAATTTCATTGCATACAAATCAATACTCCACTCTGCGAATGCGCAAACGTAAATTTCTTCAAGCACGATTTTCTCACATCTTAGACGTCCGATCTCGCTCAAATTAGGAAGGTAGTTAGGAAAAGATGATTTAAGTACCTACCTCATATCAATTTCATATCAAATACATCATAATCAACTGCTGCGCATGAGCAAATGTGATATTCTAGACAGGCATAACTTGCGATGTGTTCATTTGATGGGAATGAGCGGGTCCGACCGAAAGTGGTCTCCTATCAATTTCATCATTCAAAAATTGGTAGTTTTTACTGCGTATGGGCAAACTTGCAATCGATTCAGCGTCATTATCACCTGTTTGTCCAGTCTCACCTCAAATTGGTATGGTAGTAGGGAAATGATGTTGTGACTACGCGATATGAGTTTAAATCATGATCGTATTATTGGAGAGTTTTTGTTCTTCCCGTAAGATTTTCTCCCGTTGACGCGTAGAGTAGCGTCTAGAGCAAGCAGCTGGAGATGCTAGCTCTTCACGTGATTTTTACGCGTATTTCTACACGTATACGCGAAAAACCAAACGCTATCATCACGCTAACGCCTCTAAAAGTGTTTCAGAAGCTGTTTCGTATTCTTTTCGTACAACCTATTTTTATTTAAATAATTAATTGCTTTATGATTATTTATAAATACATAAATTATAAATACATTTATTGCTTAGGTACCATAAATGGCTGAATTTTGTAACGGAGCATTTCACTATAACCTCTCGATTTGTTGACCAACCAATGTGTTGTTGGCAACCACACTGTGGTTACCTTTGCTGGTAACTGCGTAACTGCGGATACCTTGGTCACACTGTGGTTACCGGCAACTGTGGTTACCTTTGCGTCAGGCTATGATGACGACCCGTAGGCCGAGATTCCAACGAAAGAATTTTTCCTGCCAACGCGTAGACAGGCCTTTTTCCCGTACATGCGTAGTTCTACACGTTGACGTGAAGATTCGCGCATGCGCAGTTGGTATTTCAGTGTTTTCGCGTACACGGGTGGAAAATTACGGGAAGAGCAAAAACTCTCTATTAATAGCCCCTGCACATTTGCGAACCTAAAAGCCTTGTTACAGGCATCGCTTCTACAGTTTTCGTCCGATTTCGATCAAATTTTCCAGTCTTCAAAGATTTATCATTCAAAAAATGTCATTCTAGCAATCATGAAGAGGATACGAGGAAGCAACTTATGTGCCACACCCGTCGAGCAATGGAATAAGTTGGCCACACCCAACTTGTCAGACTTTCTTTTTCTTCTTTGAAGTAGGAAAACAACTAAAACAAGAAGGTGATGGAAATGTATAGGTAATTACACCTTCAAAGGGTAGAGGCGATTAACCTGCTGCAACTAGAGGATATCTTTAAAGATGAATAGCCCAAGGTTGCGGCAGTTGCAAGAATGGAGAAGGGGGAACTACCCATATTCACACACTCCCGGGGTTTCAAAAATGGGGGGGGGGGGGGGGGGGAGGGGGTCTCCAAGTAGGGAGGGCGTGGGTATATGTTTAATTGTTTAGTAAAATTTTAATGTACATTGGCAATTTCGCCTACGGGTGAGGGGTGGGGGAGCCATCAGTACAATAATATAGAGTTTGATGAGGGGTAGGGGGTAGTTTGAAACCACGCTCTGCTACCGCGTATAACAAGAAAGTGGTGGAAATGTGCAGTTACTCCTTCAAAGGGTAGAGGCGATTAGCCTAGTGCAACCAGAGGATATCCTGAAAGCTGAAAAGCCCAAGGATTATCCCAAGATGCGGCAGTTGCGAGAATCGAGAAGGGGGGAACCCCATATCCATCACAAAACTCAAGATTATTTGTTAACTAACAAAGTATAAAACTCGAGTGAGTGCTCTTTGATAATAAATTAGTAATGGATAGAGGGTCAGCGAGGACTGCTTGGTCCGTGGAGTCAATGAGTTTGAGAAACGCTGCTTTAGGAGAATGAATATTTTCTAGAGATACCATTGAAAAGCAAGATGATGCGGCTGATGCGGAAACTAAAAGCAGCATCTGTTCGTCAAATTCCCTTTTTTTCTACTGGCGTAAGGTTAAAATAATTATCATGGTAATTGAGGCATTATGTTATATTATTTACGCTAACATCATATACTTCTTGAAGAATCGATTCCGCCATGGTAACATAATAGGTATATTGACTGTACAATTTACACAATAAGTATGACGAAAAAAGTGAGTAAATCGAGTACCTAAATCACTTTCAGGTCATCAAATCTTATTTCTTTTATGATGTTGTTTCTCGTATTGAGTGATTCAGAGTTTCAACTAATCAATCTTAGAATCATCGAACTGTCGAAGCTGGGTTTACTCAGAGCCTTCGTATATTTTTCAATGAATCCAGTTTATTTCCTATTCCGTTGGTTGAACTACCTTTTCTGCGAAACAGGGAAACGTCAAACGTTCCCGCACCCTTTCATAAAGAGAAGAGGTAGAAAAGGAATTCGGATCGATAGGAATCTTTGGATTTGCTTTTGGCTCGCTCTGGAAATGAGGACGGTCGGAGCAAAGCAGGGAATAAATTCTACGGGATATATAAAGAAAAAGGAATAAGGGCTGGAAGCAGCGTTTATCACTGAAGGCGAAAGAGGGTTGGGAAGGGGATGGTTACTTACTTTCCTTTTGTATGAGCAGGAACCTCGGCAGTCGCCTCTCTGCTGCGGTGTACCTTCAGGAAAATGCGGTCGCATTATACATTTTTATCGTGGCCGCTGAAGCCTTTGGCATGGAAAGCTGCGCCTCCTTCACATTCCGTTTGTATGGCAACAACAAAACACCGCTTCTATTGTACTTGGAGTAAAGCACTTCAGATTCGTATTTATTTAAGAATGTAGTTTTAGCGAATTTTCGTAGAAAATGAAACGATTGCTTTTAGCTCGAAAAATTTCAAAATCAAAATTTTTGAAAAATTTCTTCATTGTGATCCGTTTTGAGGCATTCTGAAATTATTCCTGCAATTTGTGCACTCGCACTCGCTTGCCCCCCCCCCCCCCCCCCCCCCCCCCCCCGCCCTGTTCAGGTTTATCACAACTGAAACATGTAGGGGATGTTACTCGCTTCGCTTGCAAACGGTATATCGCTATGGGTAGGCTTGACGCTTTTAGGGGATGTTGCTCACTCGGTATGGCTGCTTTGTGTAGGAAAAACCTCGTTGAAATCCGACGTGTTTAGGGCATGTTACTCGCTTCACTCGCTCGGTATGGCTGTATATGTGTGGGAAAAACCTCGTTGAAGTCCGACGTGTGTAGGAATAGTTGCTTGCTTCGCTCGCTCGGTGTGGCTGTGATAGATGTGATGGTCTTTTACTGTCAAGTGGGACTTGTAGAATGGTTGGAAACGGTAGACCACTATGATATGGTTTAACGTCTGTGGGGAATGTGTGTCGGTATGGGATGTATAGATGCGATGGGACATATTGGGATATCATCGAGACCTACAGCCCGTGTTACAATATGTGAGGAAGTCATACTGCTCCCCCAACGGCAGACGTTTCTTTCTGTTGGTTTTTTCCTACGGACTCGGGATGGACTACATCCCATCGCATCTAGACATTCCACAAAGAGCGTGCGAAGGGAGCGAGACAACCCACCTTAAACGAGCGAATTGAGCAACATCCCCTACACACGTTAAACCCAATCATTCCACAAGTCCCACTCGACAGTACAAGACCATCCCATCTATACAGCCACACCGCGCGAGCGACGCGAGCCGGAGCAGCTAGCATTTAAGAAATCGAGATTGTCGAAATAAACTTCTCTTGGTATAATGTTCTATAATTTTGATTCAATCATATGACCCAACGCCTTGTTCACTGAGTGATGATGATTCATTTAGACAGCATCTTGAGCTATCCGTAGAATTAATCAAGTTGTAGAGTCTCTTCCATCTGCCTGCCACTTGCGGGGCTTAGTGGGTTCTGCGGTGCGGCGAGGGGGCGAGGTCGTAAGTGCCCGAAGCGCTCCCTCTGTTTTCCGATGTTGCTTAGGAAACTTCTTGCTTTTCGCGGGTCCCACTCAGCTCAGTTCCATTACCACCAGGCGTAAAAGAGGCTTTTTCCTTAACAGTTTTATCAAACAAATTAAAAAAATTAGAGAATCAATACTACCTAACATTGGAACAGAAACTTTTTTTTTTTTTCGTGATTTATTTATTGCAACTGAAACATTGTACACTTCATCTAGCAATATTTCATTTCATGATAAGCTCACTAAGGGGGGAGGCTTACAGCAAAACCTGGCCCATACTTGTATCAAGAACAGTTAAAAACACTGGATTACACTTGCACTATTTGCACAGCACAATTAGGTCCAGAGGTTTATTTCTGTTGAGTCGCCGAAGTTCTCCTTCGTTGTTTAAAACGCTGAGCATCTCCATGTTCTCGTGTTTGTGAAGGCGATGTTCGTGCTTCCTTGCATATTTGGCGATAATTTCGGTGACCGTTTCTACCCTCAAGTTTCGATGAATATCATCATTCCGCATGAACCAGGGGGCCCGAACTATACTTCTCAGTATTATATTTTGTCTGGTTTGGATTGTTTTAATATTTGATTTTTTTGCACAACCCCAGAGCTGAATCCCATAGGTCCAGATAGGGCGCAGTATCTGTTTATATATGAGTAATTTATTGTGTAGTGAGAGATGGGAGTTCCTTCCCATCAACCAGTACATATTTCTGAACTTGATTTTTAGTTCCTGATTCTTTTTTTCAATGTGATATTTCCAGTTAAGTTTGGAATCAAGGTGCATCTGGAACAGAAACATGAAGAATAGATTCATGGAGATTTTGGTACTAGCAAATCAAGAAATTTTTTATTTAGGATTCCGAATTTCAAGACTATTCGCCCTACTTCCTTAATTCTTTTAGGTGTCGTTGGAATGGTTGCGTAAAACATTCAAGCAGGAAAATCTTGACAAGGAATATCTTCTATTATCTTGAGTGCGTACGAAATGTATGCGTACCAAGCTTAGTGAATATCGCAAACGGCGTAATGATTTTCGAAGGACACACAGAAATTTAGATTCTAGCAGATATTTTCTAATGATGGAATCACCAAGGCTAAATTGCAAAATTATCTACCTGAATACGTCAATAGGTGCCAAATCACAGAATGATCCGGGCAGAAACATTGTGAGAACGTTATTTTAACACAAGAACTACACGAACTGCTGCAAAACCAGAACATCTAATCCCTTATAAAACTAGTGTGTTGTGTTACTCCCTGATTTTGGAATTAGTATGTATACAGATTGATGCACTCTTGCTTACCAGCATGGGCACTTCTTTGGATTAGACATACAAACCGGTAGGGAAGGTAATTTTGTAAACACGAATTTTAGGGTTTCTACTATTCAAAAACGGTCGTTATAAAGAAGGAAATTAATTCAAACACTAAGGTCAAACAAACATCTGCACTGAAGTCTACAAAGGGGCTTTTATGAGGTTTACTTGATCTCTACCGTTCGGTTGAAGTAACGCAAACAGAGTGGAGCTAACTTTCACTGCATTTCCAACTTTCCTCAACCTCGTATCTACGGAGAAACGTTCCGACCGGGGTAACCCTTTTCAACCCCCCGTGATTGTCATATTTGCTGGAAACTGCAAATAGAAGCGAGAGGTGGCAGAAAGGAAACGAAAAGCCGATGAGGGGAAGGCAACTCCACAATTAACCCTCCAGAGCCAATCTAATTAGTGGGAATGAAAGTGGCGAGGGACTTCCCTGGAGCAATTCAGCGTACAGCTATTGCATTATCTATCACGGCAGAGCTGGAGAGTCTGAGATATCAAGGGACGATAGTTAGTAGGTACCCTGACCACGCATATTATGAGGATGCGAAGGGAAGCCCTTCTACGAGTCTTTCCCTTCCATTTAAGAGGCGTAAGAGATTCGCCGAATGAGGCAACTTTAATTAGAACTCACCCATCTATTTACGGTTATTACCGCCGTCTTTTATGGTTATGTCCGCCGGTCCCAGTAGTAATCATCAATATTTGATAAGAGGCTAGGGGATTGGACGTTACTATTGTTTCTTAATGAGTTGGACATTATGAAGGAAATGCGCAAAGCGAAACGCTAATAATTTATTGTTATTAATAGAAGAGTGCGCAAATACCCTTTTCGCTCTCCCATTCTTCTTCCGAATACTATTCAAAATTCAATAATCAATAATATTTGTGATATTTAAAAACCATGCAAATTATTACACTCCAACAGCTTCACAACGCGGCAGTTTTCCAACACTTGAACGATTGGTTCGGTTCGCTAAAAATTATTGCCAAACAAATGGATTTTCAACTACTTTTGGAAAATCCTGATTTAGCTGCAATCAAAAGAAACCTACCAGGCTCTACACCGCATTCCAAAGCGTCTACAGAGAGAAATTGAGGAAGATGCGAATAACTCTTTGAAATCAGTTTATTCTCCTTGTTCCTTGTTCTCTACCGTCACACCTCTGTCTTTAAAAAGAACTGTAGCCAGAATATGGGTACCAGGAAAGAGAACAGCAAGCATATCGTTGTATATTGTTCGTATTACTTTCGATAACTACAAACCATGCAAGAGCTGCAATTTCCTTGGTGCTCGACAAGCTTTTCGTCATGTTTTCGCAGAAAGTGTTTCCTTCCAACGATAAAGGGAGCATATGCTTCGGGAGGGTGTCTTGGGCTATGAACAAGCTTTATTTTAGTACAACGTAAGCACCAGAGAAAATGCCAAAAAGCTCTTTTTCTTTTTGTTTACCATAGCGCTACGAATAACCCGTTAGGCATTGATAAAAGAAGCTTTCCTTAGTTTTTTGACAAATGTGAACCCTAACCATATAAGATATAGCTATTTCTATCCATAGCTATATAATATCTAACTAAGATCTAAGATATAGCTATATAATATCTAACCATATAGATATTGTCGATTGACAAATCCTTTTACCGAATGAATCAAACCTTTTGCCAAATGAGTTAAACCTTTTTTTCAAAATAATTCACCCTTTTCTCAAAATAATCAAACCTTCTCACAATAAAATTAAACTTTTTTTCCAAAATAATTAAACCTTTTCCCGAAACAATTAAACCTCTTGCGAGAAAAAATGACGTAAATGACGTATGTATAGACACGAATTTCGAAAAGTTTAATCAATTAGAAACTACAGAAAAACTTGAAACGAAGTGTGCAATCTATGGGTCAATGAACAATCACCAAATGTTTACCCCCCCCCCCTCCCCTCCCCTTACAATTTGTTGGCTTACATATCAAGGTACATAGATTCCAAAAATCGAATTAAGAAAACATATACATATATACCTTAGATATAAATATATATATAACCTGTCCGTCCACTTTAATTTTTGCTTTGATTCGATTTTTGGAATCTACTAATGCAAAATGTAAAACAACGAATTGTGAGGTAGGGGGAGGGTAAATTTTGGTGCAATGTTCATTGACCCATACACTGTGCATCACGCTTTTTTCAAGTTTTTCTGTAGTTCGTAATTGATTAAACTTTTTGAAGTTCGTATCTATAAATACACAAATACTTTCTCGCAAAAAGACTTAATTATTTTGGGAAAAAGTTTAATTGTTTTGGGAAAAGGTTTAATTATTTTCGGAAAAGGGTGAATTATTTTGGAAAAATGTTCAACTCATTTGGCAAAAGGTTTGATTCATTTGGTAAAAGGTTTATTTGAATCGGCAAATGCTATAACAGTTATCTGCTTACAAGAGAAGATTTTGTTGTTTTATTTATCTATTTATTTTTATTTTTTCTTTATAAATGTTAACTTTGTTACACTCTCCTTACGTTTGTGAATTATCAGTGTTGACACACAAAATTGTATTTCCAACCTTGTAATGCCAATAGGCGTATTCAATAAATTTCTAAAGAAACGAACAACTGGAACTAAATCTTACCTTTGAAAGCAGAAGCTAATTCAAATGTGTACTACTCTGATTACTGAGGTTTCGAGTCTGATGAATATTTAAAGGTGTGAATAATGAATGCAAGGGACGTTTTAAAACGCCTTTTCCCTTCCTCAGCTGAGGAGCAGTACATTTTCTTACGCTCCCCCAAGGCACCGCAGCTGACATGTGAGGGTGATCAGTGTTCGGTTCCTGTGATGTACAGGATCGGCTAATGGGGATGGAGTGCTCACATTTCGTGCATCATCCTCACCCCTCTGCTACTCGCTCATTTCATTCCGCCCTTCGCCTGCTATTTCTTCCATTAGCGACGCAGGGCTGCTCCCACAGTTTGGGCCTATGTGTTGAGTTTGTATATATCTATCAATCATTTGCTTACCAAGATAAACAATCAGATTAAGTGGACGCTGCCCAATACTCATCAGTAGGTACAAATTGACCTTAAATAACGTTAAACAAAAACCAACTTGAGAAATTAGTTTTTGGCATTTTGTGTATTTATTTTGGCACATGGACTCGAACCAAAAATCGTTCACCATTCGTTGGAAAGCTCTCGATTTATCACGCACGTATTCCTGGTATTTATGTCGCCTTTTTTTATTTATTGATGTTATTAATGGATGTAGTAAACAATGCCGCTTGTTTTGTTCTGATGATTATCGCTTACAAACAAATCGTTACTAAGAAACTGTATTTTCGTCATTAATCATCGTACGAAAATCGTTCACCAGTCGTTGGAAAGCTTTCGATTTACCAAACCGTATTATGTTAACCAGCGCAGTGCGTGGCCAACAATCTGAGGTAAAGCGTGGTTGTCTGAATAATTGTTTACACACAGGTCTCAGTTAATTTTGTAAACATGATTGCAACCACTATTAGAGTGGAAAGAAATGGAAGTTCAAATTTGATATGGAGACTCTGTGGGACATTAAGAGACGATTGAAATGATGGGCTCTTCCCTGTATAGCTGAGTGAGCTAAATTCTCTCCTCTTCTCCCTACTAAGTTGAAATTTGATGGGGAGACTCCCTGGGACATTAGGAGACGATTGAAATGATTGGCTGAATAGAAAGAGAAGTTCTCTCAACGAGAAAAGAGTCCAAGGGGGGGGGGGGATACATAAAATGTCTAAAGGTCTTGCACACTCGTATGCAAGATTTTTTATGTTTACGTTTAGATTTAAATCGTATAGCAGCGGTAAAATCAGTTTCTAATAGAGTAAGCACGTGTAACACATTTTATCGTGTGTTCAAAAATGTCATCGGTCAGGTGACCGTTTTAAGATGTTCCTGTTTTTTGTTTTTCGCTTTCTCACTAACAGAGCCAGAGAAGTTCTGTGTTCGTGTGAAAAGTAGAACAAATTTTTGTCTTCCAAAATCAAAGTTCCGAATTTATTGTTTTTTTTTTTTTTTTTTTGCGTTTCAGAGTTTGTTGATTCTTGTCTGTCGGCTATCTGATGTTTGTCTCTCTGTCTTTCTGTGGTTAATCATTTTCATGCCCAGAACTCTTTCCGATTTTCATGACATTTACTGGGATGGTTCGGGTTAGTTTTTAAATTATGACCTATAGCATTCATTACCTTTGAATTAATAGCAGTCTGTACACATGCACATACGTGAATTTCTTATAACTTTGATTTCTCTTGATTAATCACTCCGGTTTCGTTCAAACTTCAGGAATTGTTGGGATGATGCGTTTGGTTGAGTAATAACTACTGCGAATGCACAAAACAAATAAGTATTGATTGACACTACAAGACTAATGGAGCGATTCGGATGAAATTTTCAAGGATTATGCGGGTTAACCTCTAAAAATAGCCTCCCAATTCCATCGTCTTATATACAGGGTACGGCAGAAAGAATAAGGAATGCTAATTTAAAAAAAGTCGAGGTACAAATTTTTTAGTAATTCCTAAATTCTACATGTAATGCAGTTTTATTTTACGTGGTTTTAAACATTATGTCACATAAATTCTTTCCTCCTCCGCCAATGCACAAATTTAGTCTTTCACTAAACTTTCCAAAGAAAGATGCCAAGATAACGACGAGAGGTGTGTGCTGGTGCTTCATCTTGCTGTAACCTCACATTTCCCTCTCCATATTCAGCAAAAGTGTCTCAAGAAAAATTTTCAGCAAGCCACAGTAACGATCAGAGGTAACTTATAATAGACCCAAAATGTTATTGCAAAGGTTCGTTAAAGGTTACATTTTTGCATTGCCGGTGGAGGACAGCATTTAAGTGACATAATTTTTAAAACCACTTAAACTAAAACTGCATTATATGTAAAATTTAGAAATCACAAAAAAAAAACTTGTATCTAGCTACATTATTTTTATACATTTGATCATTCCGACACGTACTTTGTATTAGCATTCCTTATCGGCGAGCTCTTTCTGTCGGACCCTGTATACATTAGATATATATGAATACCTACCGTTGGATTGAAGGTAAGGTATGTGCGTGCGCAAACATCATTCATGGCTCTAAACCGTAAGTTAGCATGTATACACGTATGTTTTATTTTGTATTTGGTCATTACGACACGTACTTTATTCTTCAACTATTTCTATACATCCATGTTACAATAGGTTATGTTACAATGTTAGCAGGCTTTTTCTTTTCTTGAGCCCTCCTACGCAGTTTTTTAAAATTTGAACCTAGACAAAAAATCAGTTGTTTATCTTATCTAACAATGGAAAATGTCTTCAACATCTACAAACCACCCTCCAGTCCCGCTTAAAAAGTTTTGAATTAATAAAAAAGTTAACTCAAACTAACATTTTTGTGAGGCAGTTTTTACTGGGAGGGTTTCTTCTGAGATTCTTTTCCCCTTTCCTAGGGCGAGAAAAGCAGGTAAATATTTAAGTAGGAAAGTTTCGTTGAGCGTAATTCACAAGACCATCCACCGAATACTCGGTTGCTAAGGGAGCTCCTCCCCTTCTTAATTAGATCAGAACAAAAACCTCCTGCCAGCCGATTGTCTCGTTGGCAGCTCCTGAAACTGAGAGCTCCTCTGGCGGGTAGATAGCCTCTAACTGGGGTAAGTATAACAATTAACAGGTAATTATCATGTTCATCGTTCACGCAAGTTCAGGAAAGGAGGGTTGGAAGGAAGCTTCGAGAATTGCTTCCCGAACTCACGCCGACCTTAGCTTTATGGGGCGTTCACCTCGATTGTTGTTGGTTGGGTCCAACCCCAAGTCTTATTGCTTTCATCCAACAGCTCTATCACGAGCTGAATGCTGGGTGAACAGTTAACCGCTTTTTCAAATTTTAACATTTAATTATATATACTCGAATATTTAAATAGGTATATCTGTTTCCGTTAGAACGGAATTAATTGCTGCCAAATTGATCCACCAATCCTCGCCAAATCGGGTTCTTATGTTTATTAAGCACCTTAAGAAATATAAATTGAACTTGCCTTTTTAGAAACTTATATTAAAACCCTTTAGAATTCCAGATTTGTTGGTATTATAAGCAGAGCTCATCCGTAATATGATCGTACCTGTACAAAGCATTTGGAATTATTTCATAAGATCATTCGGGCAGGACTCTCATCACCGAATTCTATTTCAAAAGGTAGTGGAGGAGTGTGACATCGCATCATGACGTAGATTGTGACCACTAAGAGTCTGAGGACAGTGCTGCACCACATTGTACAGGTTCTCACCTTTACCCCGGCAGGCATGGCAAAGGGTGTCCACCGTTCCTTGACTTCCCCTTGAACACCTCTCCAAACTCGCTAGCGTGGCTAACCGGACGGCGTGTAAATGTCGATGGTTGTAGGCCAGATTGCCTTCTGAAGCCCATTCCACCAACTGGGAAGAAAAGGTGGACTCAGAGCATTGTCGAAGTTCTATACCATCTGCGAACTCATGAAGAGCAGAGAACACAGCCAAATGAGGGACAACACCAAGCCCACCGGCTTTGCCTGGTTTCTTGGATGTAGGCATTTGGGACACCAGTTGGGAAGTCTAACCAAGTGTTCACAGCAGAGCGAGCTTCACGATCAAACTCAAGCAACCTACCGCAATAAGCCTGCCTAAGACTAACCCACGGGTTATCTTTGGCTGTGAATACGTGTGAAGGAAGCGCAGCTTCTGCTGTGTCTTCAATGGAGCCTCGATGACTCGAGCAAATCTTCTATCAAGGTCCACACGGCATGTGGCTACAGTGGCCACACCCACGAAGTCGACATGGATCGGACGGGTGCTGGTGTATGTTCTAAGACAACCCCCCCCCCCCCCCCCCCAGCATCTTCTGATCTACCACCTTCACCTTAAGCTGGTGGCCTGATGTGACCAAGGAGACTGATCCACACTTAGAAGGGTTGACCACTAAACCACACCTGGCTAACTGCTCAGCAAAGCATTAAGGGCGATCTGCAAGTCCTCATGGGCTTTTGCGAGTACGATTACATCATCTTCAAAAGCCAAAACACCTACTCACAACCTAGGCGCGAGATCAAACTCTATTTCAGCCGGCAGCTTACCCTAGGCTGTATCCACGACCAGGTTGAAGGGGGGGGGGGGGGGGTGAAGGTTGACGACAGCGTTCCCTGACATCTTACTATCTACCTTGAGGACGCCTTCGTGGTGTAGACAAACAATACACTCAATTAAACGACACCACGAAAGCAATCGGTCAGGGCGATGGCTTACAGTGTCAAAGGCCTCAGCGACGTCCCGAGTGGCAAGATGGCGGTGCCGTTTCTTGATGCTGGCCAGCTAAATGACCGTATGTAGGACTGTTAGTTTTTCCGATGTGCCATCCGCTGGACAAAATACCCTCTGGACATCACCTATAACACCAGCCACTTAAAGGCGAGATACCAAAATTACAGAGATGGGCTTCCACCCTAATTGCAAGTTGGTCATTCTGCCACCCTCTGGTAAACCAGAGGGTGCCCGGGTTGCACAATGGCGACGTATGACCATTACTTGGGTAGGTAAATGAGGAATCTCCGAAGAGATACACACCCCCAGTTGCCCCACACCAGAAAACAACCGCCACAGGTCTCAGGAAGGTGGAAAAGGTTTTACGCCCATGCCAAAAGCTCCGGTGGTCGCCAAAAATTTGTTTGAAGCCTCCTGAAAGTAAAAAACTTCAGCTCCAAATCATAGCTGTTCATATGCCATAAAAAACTCACTTTTAGCTGAAATTTTTACAAAATTCGAAAAAATGTTTAGTTCTGCAATGGGCGCAAAAAAAAAAAAAAAAAAATATATATATATATATATATATATATATGTAACTGTATACATGTACAAACACTTGCACCTATATATTTAGAAGTAGAGAGGAGGAGAATGAGTCAGATGAGGATGGTAGGGGAGGACCTGGTTGTGAAAAAAATACATTATATTCGAATTGATTAATTCAATTTTATTTTATGTATGAACAATAATGAATTTCGATGTTGTCAGAATTCAGATATGCAAAGATGAAAATTCTACAACTGCTTCTCCCACTTTAGTGACATAATTCTAGTCAAACATATTATTTAATTTGCGGCGATTCCAGAACTTGTTCCGACCAAAGACCCAAACTTTCTTCACTGAAACTCTGAAAATCCACGTATACTTAACTCATATTGAACAATCGCTCGAAGTATTAGACCAGGAAGAAGGATTGGGTCTTTGGTCGGAACAAGCTGGGGAATCTATCCATCGGGAGTTTTTGAAGTTCTGGAATCGCCGCAAATTAAATACCTAATATGTTTGACGAGAATTATGTCACTAAATTGGGAGAAGCAGTTGTAGAATATTCATCATTGCATATCTGAATTCTGACAACATTGAAATTCATTATTGTTCATACATAAAATAAAATTGAATTAATCAATTCTAATATAATGTATTTTTTTCACAACCAGGTCCTCCCCTACCATCCTCATCTGACTCATTCTCCTCCTCTCTACTTCTAAATATATAGGTGCAAGTGTTTGTACATGTATACATGTATATATATATATATATATATATATATATATATATATATATATATATATATATATATATATATATATATATATATTTTTTTTTTTTTTTTTTTTTTTTTTTGCTCCCATGGCAGAACTAAACATTTTTTCGAATTTTGTAAAAATTTCAGCTAAAAGTGAGTTTTTTATGGCATATGAACAGCTATGATTTGGAGCTGAAGTTTTTTACTTTCAGGAGGCTTCAAACAAACTTTTGGCGATCACCGGAGCTTTTGGCATGGGCGTAAAACCTTTTCCACCTACCTGAGACCTGTGCCGCAGACACACACACGTGCACAGACATGCTCCTATTATTCATTTATTTTTATCAATTTTTTTCTCGCAGATTCGATCTTAAATTGTTCTGAAACGGATTTGGTACCAGTTATTTTCTCTCGAGCTTGGATTGTCCCATACCTCCCTGGATCAATTATAATATGCATCCCTCTCATTTATGAAGCCTATGAGATATGCTTCAGACGGAAGTACTAAAAAAGATTTTGGATTTTTAGCAAAATCATTTTTATATATAAGTTGACAACCGCTAACTATTTGTATAGCTAGAAATTACTAAGGGGAAACTCTTGTATAACTATAAATTACTAAGGGGCAACTCTACATTAGTCGTTTTCCCTTCGTAATTTCAGTGTGCTATAGCAATAACAAGTGCCGAGACTACCACGTGTAGAACATAATGTGTCTTGAGATTCCATTAATTACAGCATTTGGCGAGTTCTGTTCTCGAAGCGAGGCCTCGAGGAATTTTACCAGCTTGCTTCCATTATTAACACTCAACTTAATTTGCTTCTCTGGCTTGGTCGTTTATTGCTCGGTTATTGAGTTGGGAACTCACTTAGGCATTTCGGGTAAGAGTGTATGGAGGAGTAAAGAATGATTTTGTTAAGAGATTTGTAAACAAAACAAAATCCTAGATTGATTACAGGAGTTAAACTGGTGAGTTAGGATTTGAGGAATTCATCGAGACCGGGTAATTTCTCAAGAAGTTGACAAGGTGAAATAGTTATAAAAGAAAATATCCCACTCAACAACTAACTGAATAAACCAAATATTTGAACACAATTTACTACCTATGGGAACTCAATATCGGCTGAAGCCTAAGCATCCCGACAAACTAAGGTCGCGAAATTGTTCAAACTGCTTTGAAGCTCAAAACCCAAATAAATATTTGAATTAAGGGAAGAAAAATATTCCTCTCTCAATGCTTTCCTATCTTTGGCAGAAGAGAGGCAAAATTGAATTGTTCAAAATTTGACACGCCCGATAATTTTCAAGTTTGAACTTATTGTACATAACAAAGCCACGCAAAAAAGGGATACTTCCACGCGTCAAACATTGGAACTCTGGAACGCACAATGTCAGTAAAGTTTCCGGTGGAACTTTTGTTGTTTTATGAAGCAGTGAAATTGGAGGATCTGCCTCCCTCGTCTCCTGTCGACCCCAATATTCGTTTATGAGTACGTCCCTGTACCAACGCGATGCTTGACAGTAGGCCTCTTCAGAACGTTTGAAATTCTCCTTGAAGTCAAGAGTACAATACAAAACGGTCTCAAAGGGAAGGGGACTCGATGATACGTGTTTTGAGACCCGTCTACACAGAAAGGCCCTTTATTGGGCATCGTCCAGTATTCTAGTGGCCGTGAGATTGGATTCTTTTCAAGTTCCCCTCACAATCACTATTATTCTCGTGAGAGGTCCTAGCTATGTTTATATATACCATGTATAAAAAAAAGTATTGTATGCTTGTCCATTGTTTGAATACAGCGTTGATAAATGAATTGTTATGATATATATATATATATACATAATTCACTTTGTTTGGCTCTACTGGAGCTTGTATATATAATAAACAAATAATAGGAAACACTGAAATTAACACACACACATTTGAAGGCTTTTCGAAAAATAATTCGTATTCTAAATAACAATCTCATATTCAAATTAGAGGTTTTGACTTTTAATTTCTTTTTGCAGTATTTATCGATTTTTTAGCAAATTTTAATTTTTATGTACATTTTTTAGCATAATTTTGTACATAAATTTTTGAATGTTATATTTCATAGTTAATAAACTTTATTTGAGATTTGAAATATAAATTTAACGACTTTTATCCGTTTTTGCCATTTTTAGTGATTTTTTTTAGTACATTTTTTGAAATTCGACCATTCAAAATTCGATATATATATATATGTATATGTGTGTGTGTGTGTGTGTGTGTGTGTGTGTGTGTGTGTGTGTGTGTGTGTGTGTGTGTGTGTGTGTGTGTGTGTGTGTGTGTGTGTGTGTGTGTGTGTGTGTGTGGGTTGCTGGGGTAGGGTAACTGTTGGTGTTTTTATCTCTTCGGAGCTCCTTCATATCCCTACCCAAGTCATGGTCATGCGTCCCCGTCGCGCAACCCGGGCACCCTCTGGGTGAACAGAGGGTGGCAGAATGACCCGCTGGCGATTAGGGGGGAGGCTCGTGTCAACGAGTCTCCTGTCCCTTTTAAATGTGTCTCCCCGTTATGCAGTCAAACTACGACGAGCCTCATAACCCCCGCGGGCCCATTGGCTCGCGGGGTTCTAGGGGAGGCGCTCGGGGGCGCCCCAGGCAGGGGCGTCGGCCATCCTCTCCCTCTTCTTCATCCTCGTCTTCCTATCCCTCATCCTCTCCCACGACCCCTGTAAATACCCACCAGTGTTCCCACTGGGAGAGAGCCTTCAGCTCCAAGCGTGGCCTCAGTGCCCACGTCTGGCAGAAGCATCCTGTTCAGGCTAACGCTGCAATTGATATAGAGCGAGAGCGGCCGAGGTATGCTTCTGAGGATTTGCGGCGAATGGCAGCAGAGGAGGCAGAGGCTGTGCGTAATGGGGTACGAAATATTAATGTATTCCTTCAAGCACGTTTTCCCATGCGCACGCTTTCTGCCATTCAATCTCTTCGCCTGAGGCCCCACTACAAGCAGCTTGTCCAGGATGCGATCCTGGCAAATAGCCGTGGGGCCTCTCCTGCATCTCCTACAGGCGTGGGGCAGCAGCCTGCCATTCAGCAATCCTCCCCCGGGACCTCCGGTCTTCTTGTAGACTTGAAGACCGAAGTGTTGAGGCTCGGGGAGCAGGTAGGCCGTATTAATGGTTATGAGAGTGCCTACCTGCAGGATCTGGCGAGGCGGGCTGTTGAGAGGCATGAAGGCTTGGAGGACGAGGTCGCAGCCTACATACAGAGGATCTTCCCACGGGTTGAGGAAGCGACCGTGACGGAGCATCAGGGAGCCGTTCCTCCTACTTTGGTGCCTCGTGGAGGTCACAGAGCAGCATTACAAGCAAGAAGGCGAGAATATCAGCGGGTCTACAAGTTGTGGAGGAAGCACCTGGCTTGTGTGGCTGCGGAGGTACAGGAAGGAGCTGGGGATGTGCAAGTTTTGCCCCCTCTCCAGGAGTTTGTGGACTATTGGGAGCCACTCTTGAGTGCTCCCATCCACAACCATGGTGAGCCGGTGGAACTCCCAGCTCCCACCAGTGATTTCTTACTCAGTATTATGTGCATGCCGGTGATTCATGACGAGGCACATAAGTGCCGTGTCAAAAACTCCACCTCTGCTGGACCTGATGGTATTTCTGCCCAACGTTGGAACAAGACACCAAAAACAGTCAAGCTGCTCATCCTCAACCTGCTGCTTCTATCATGAAGACCCCCGAAAGCGTTGACCCGCGCCAGGACAGTTTTCATCCCAAAAAAAGGGTTAAGTGGGCCTGGAGGCTACTGCCCGATATCTATTTCGTCGGTGGTCTTCCGCCACTTCCAAAAGGTTCTGGCATCTCGCCTCCAAGTGGCTGGTGTCATAGGTGACGTCCAGAGAGCATTTCGACCAGCGGATGGCACAGCGGAGAACCTAACAGTTCTCCAAACTGTCATTTCGCTGGCCCGTATTAAGAAACGGCAACTCCATCTTGCCGCTCTGGACGTCGCTAAGGCCTTTGACACCGTTAGCCATTTTGCCCTGACCGATTGTCTTCGTGGTGTCGGGGCACCTGCTCGTTTAATTGAGTACGTTGCTCGCCTGTACCACGAAGGCGTGACGGTCCTCGAGGCACGAGGTGAGATGTCGGGGGATGTTGTCATTGGGCGCGGGGTACGCCAGGGGGATCCTCTGTCGCCACTCCTCTTTAACCTGGTCGTGGACACGGCCTTGGGTAAGCTGCCAGCTGAAATAGGGTTCGATCTCGCCCCTGGGGTGCGAGTAGGTGCACTGGCTTTTGCCGATGATGTGATCCTACTCGCCGAAACCCGTGAGGGCTTGCAGATTGCCGGCGATGACTTTGCTGAGCAGCTAGCCAGGTGTGGTTTGGTGGTTAACCCAGATGCGTGTGGGTCAGTCTCCTTGGTCCTGTTGGTTCACCAGCATCAGGTGAATGTGGTGGATAAGGAGTGTTTTGTCATAGGACAGTCACCCATCCCCACCCGATCCCTGCTGGAGGTTTGGCGGTACCTTGGAGTTGACTTCATGGGTGTGGCCACCATTGCTGCAAGCCATGTGGACCTTGGTGGAGCACTAGCTCGTATCACCAAGGCTCCATTGAAGCCACAGCAGAAGCTGCGCCTCCTTCGCACGTACTTACTGCCAAAGCTAACCTATGGGCTAGTCTTTGGTAGGCTTACTGCGGGGAGGCTGCTAGAGTTAGATCGCAAAGTTCGCTCTGCTGTGCGCTCTTGGCTAGGCTTTCCACCTGGTGTCCCAAGTGCCTATGTCCACGCACCGGTCAAGGCCGGTGGGCTCGGTATTGTCTCTCTCTCAGCCAGCATCCCATCAATACGCCGCCAGCGCTTGCTCGCCCTTAGGGGCTCGAGCTGGGAGGTCGCCCGCACTGCTGCTGACCTGGACTTTGTCAGGCAGCAGTTGTTGTGGTGCGACCGAGCAACACCAACTGCTCCAAAACCCAGCTCATCTGCTGAGTTCGCTGCTGCACTCCATGATTCAGTAGATGGTAAAGAACTCCGACAGTGCTCTGAATCCCCCATTTCTTCCCAGTGGGTGGAATGGGCTTCAGAGGGCATTGGGGCCCGCGACTACTGCCGTTTTCATGCTGTCCGAGTGGCTACACTAGCCACCTCGGTGAGGTGTTCACGGAGTAGTCCTGAGACAGTAGACACCCTTTGCCGTGCCTGTCGGGGTAAAAATGAGAATCTATATCATGTGGTGCAGCAGTGTCCTCGTACTCACGGTGGCCGCATACTCCGTCACGATGCGGTCGCCAAGCAGATAGCAGGCGCTTTGTCATCTAGCGGTTGGGATGTTGAGAGAGAGAGGCTATATCATATGCCGAGTGACCGGGGCAAGAAGCCGGATATCGTTGCCGTCAAGCCCAATGGGTCTGCCATAATCCTGGATGTCCAGGTTGTCAGTGGCAGCATGGACATGGAGCAGACCTGGCGGGCTAAAATAAATAAGTATGACAGAAATGAGCTGTGGCAAGCGATTTCCGAGCTAAAAGGAGTGGCGAGCAATAACATCAAGGTCATGGCTGCGACCGTGTCATGGCGCGGGGTGTGGTGCGGGAAAAGTGCCACGGAGTTACTCGAGTTGGGCATCTCGGCGGGAGTACTCCGTGGTATCACCACCCTTGTCCTGAGGGGTTCTTACTTGAACTGGTGGTCGTTTTATAGGGGCACTTCCTTTCATCCCATTCTTCCTCCTCGTCCTGAAACTTCCCTTATCCCTAGAGCCGGCATCGGGTAAACCTGGGCGTCCTCCCCACTTTTTAATTTTATTTGTTTATTTTTCAATTTAATGGTGTGCCCCCTCCGCTTTTGAGGGGAGTTTTGTAAAAAAAAAAAAAAAAATAAATAAATAAAAAAAAAAAAATAAATAAATAAAAAAATAAAAAAAAAAATAAATAAAAAAAAATAAAAAAAAAGTGTGTGTGTGTGTGAAAAAGTGTTAGACTCTCTCTACTACCAAAAAACGGATTTCGATGAAGAAAATTTTCAAAAATATTGATTTTAAAATTTTCTAAGCCATCGCAATAGCTTCATTTTCTACGATAATTCGCTAAAATACAGTTTTGTCAACGAAATCGAGGGGTTTCGTAAAAAATTACCCTACATAAAAGTACATTTTTGGGGTCGGTTCATTTTATGTTTTTCACTGAATCGAATTTTAACACTTCTTCCTAACTCCGTTATAACATAGCCTTACACTTTAAGTAACTAAAGCAAATTAAATTGAGCATAGCAAATAAATTAAAATTGAGCGAGTTAGTGTAATACTTGGTTATAACGGAGTTCCAGAGATCATATTTCAAGAAATAGTAATATTTTAAGAAAACCCTCAATTCCATTGAAAAAAAAAAAAAAAAAAAAAAAAAACAACCATGTATCATGTTTTCTCCTCGATATTGATTCGAAATTCTATGAAAACATCAGAAATTAGCAAGCGGTTGCAATCATGTTCACAATATCAATTATTGAGAATGATCACCTGTGTGTAAACAATTATTTATATAACCATGCTCATAACTCAGTTTATTGGACACGCACTTCGCCGTAGTTAACATAATATTGTTGGATAAATGGAGAGCCTTCGAACGAATGGTCAACGAATTTTGTGGGATGAAAAACGACGAAGTACCATTTCCCTAGCAACGACTCGGTTGTAGGCGGAAATCACTGTAACACTATATGTTTCGTGCGCGGAAAAAAATTGACTCGCAAAATTGACTCGCGAAAATTGCTAGGACCCCAGGGCTAAAACATGATACATGTTAAAAAAAAAAAAAAAAAAAAAAAAAAAAACGACTCGTAAACGAGTTCCACTATCTGCTTTACAAGCAGATACCATGTTACATGGATATGTCTTTGATTGGGGATTTCATAAAGGTTGTCCTCGAGAGTTGTAAACAAATCCTTTAACTTTAAACAAATCCCTGGGCCGCATCCCGACTAATTCCAACAAAACAACGGTTTACTTATAGAAATGTAAAGAAGAGGATGAAAATGTTTCCTATGGAGTGGAGTGAATGATGCTATTGCTTTACGTTAAGAATATTGTAACCGGCTTATTAAAATTGTTTATAGTCCAATCAACTTAGTTTAGGAATGTAGCCAGGTACGTAAGGAGGGGGAAATTGGTAGCTTGAGATGTGAACATTTATCACATAAATCAAGCGCTTTCCAACGAGTGGCGCACGATTTATGTGCGGTGAAAACTGCGGAAGTTCCATTCCCCTAGCAACGGCTGGGTTGTAAGTGAAACACTGAAATTGTGACACAAATTTTGCGTCACGGAAATTTTTGGTTGACCCCCAAAGCAACGCAAAGAGCAAGGCAAAGACATATCCATGTAAAACTCGACTTGTTGACCAACCAACGTGTTGTTGGCAACCACACTGTAGTTACCTTTGCTGATAACTGCGTAACTGCGGTTACCTAGGTCACACTGATTACCGGCAACTGTTGTTACCTTTGCGTCAGGCTATGATGACTACCCGTAGGCCGAAATTCCAACGAATGCATTTTCCCGTGCACGTGTAGATAGGCCTTTTTCCCGTACACGCGTAGTTCTACACGTTGACGTGAAGACTCGCGCATGCGCAGTTGGTATTTCAGTCTTTTTACGTACACGGGTAGAAAATTACGGGAAGAAACACACCAAACAATTTTAGAACCAGCAAAGTAGGTAGGTATATCAATTTTTCAACTTCAAAATCTGAAACGAATTCTAGGCCCAATTAGCTTCCTGTTTAGTTGTATACTTATTTCGTGTAGGTATAGGAACCACAATTTATTAGAAGCCAAAACAAACTCGTGGGTAAAACGCTTGCATACGAGTCTGCAACGCATTGGGACATTTTCATGTGTTTACCTATGAATGGTCAACGTCATTTCTGATGGTCATAATCATCGTTGTGGCCACTTGGGACAATTTTTTTCGTGACGATTTTTTTGTTACGTGCCATATGAAAGACATGAAAATGTCAAAAACTCTCTAATATGATTATTCCAATTACGTATCAGTAAAAAACTTTCACAGAACTTTTGCTTTCCGCCAATAGTCCATCGTACTTGTAATTTGCTAATTGGGAGAGACAGTTTTGTTTAATTGTTGAAAAACGTGTTTTTTCACATTTTCATGTCTTTCATATGGCACATAACAAAAAAATCGTCACGAAAAAAATTGTCCCAAGTGGCCACAACGATGATTATGACCATCAGAAATGACGTTGACCATTCATAGGTAAACACATGAAAATGTCCCAATACGTTGCAGACTCGTATGCAAGCGTTTTACCCACGAGTTTGTTTTGGCTTCTGATAAATTGTGGTTCCTATACCTACACGAAATAAGTATACAACTAAAGAGGAAGCTAATTGGGCCTAGAATTCGTTTCAGATTTTGAAGTTGAAAAATTGATATACCTACCTACTTTGCTGGTTCTAAAATTGTTTGGTGTTGTTCTTCCCGTAATTTTCTACCCGTGTACGTAAAAAGACTGAAATACCAACTGCGCATGCGCGAATCTTCACGTCAACGTGTAGAACTACGCGTGTACGGGAAAAAGGCCTATCTACACGTGCACGGGAAAATGCATTCGTTGGAATTTCGGCCTACGGGTAGTCATCATAGCCTGACGCAAAGGTAACAACAGTTGCCGGTAATCAGTGTGACCTAGGTAACCGCAGTTACGCAGTTATCAGCAAAGGTAACTACAGTGTGGTTGCCAACAACACGTTGGTTGGTCAACAAGTCGAGAGGTTATAGTGAAGTGCTCCGCTACAAAATTCAGCCATTTAAGGTACCTAAGCAATAAATATATTTATAATTTATGTATTTATAAATAATTATAAAGCAATTAATTATTTAAATAAGAATAGGTTGTACGAAAAGAATACGAAACAGCTTCTGAAACACTTATAGAGACGTTAACGTGACGTTAGCATTTGGTTTTTCACGTATACACGTGTAGAAATACGCGTAAAAATCACGTAAAGAGCTAGCATCTCCGGCTGCTTGCGCTAGACGCTGCTCTACACGTCAACGGGAGAAAATCTTACGGGAAGAACAAAAACTCTCTATTAATGAAGGGTGTATGCAGCCATTTGAAAAGTCCAATGATTATGGAAAGTGAGAAAATCTCAATTGCAGACCTAGATTTTCCCGATTGAATGAGCCTAAAACTTTAAAGAAGGAAAGAAAATCGAACTCTCATCTCAACGGTGTGCATAATTTTGATTTTACAGCGATCCTAGGAGAAGTTATGATAGTTTTTATGTCATAAGGTCATAAATAATATGAAATAAATAACTTGAAGTGTAATTACTGTAAAACAACGCGTTACACTTCGCGCCTCGCCGGATCTTTTCTCTTTTCTACTGCGTAGAAAACGAGGATAATTTGCTATGCAATTCTTAGCCTGAATCAACTTAGTTTCGGAATGTAGCCAGGTACGTAAGGAGAGGGAAATTGGTAGCTTGAAATGTGAACATTTATCACATAAATCAAGCGCTTTCCAATGAGTGGCGAACGATTTTTGTGCGATGAAAACTGCGGAAGTTCCATTCCCCTAGCAACGGCTGGGTTGTACGTAAAAAACACTGAAATTGTGACACAAATTTTGGGTCACGGAAATTTTTGGTTGACCCCCAAAGAGCAAAGACATATCCATGTAAAAAAAAACACGTTTTTCAACAATTAAACAAAACTGTCTCTCCCAATTAGCAAATTACAAGTACGATGGACTATTGGCGGAAAGCAAAAGTTCTGTGAAAGTTTTTTACTAATACGTAATTGGAATAATCATATTAATGAAGGGTGTATGCAGGCATTTGAAAAGTTCAATGATTTTGGGAATGTGAGAAAATCTCCATTGCAGACCTAGATTTTCCTTATTGAATTACCCAAAAACTTGAAAGAAGGAAAGAAAATCCAACTCTCATCTCAACAGTGTGCATAATTTTGATTTTACGGTGATACTACGAGAGGTTATGATAGTTTTTATGTCATAAGGTCATAAATAATATGAAATTTTCGCCCTGTTCACTACCCCGTGTGAACCCGCCTTAACACAATCTATACGATCTAGCTTCAGTGGATCGTACGATAAACTAATTTTCTCCGCTCTCACGTAAAAGCATTGAATCATGGATATATTATTTTGCTACGAACAACCAAGTCTGTAACTAAACATCAGAAACACCATTTCGACGCTTGCATACAAGTCTGCAACACATTGGGACATTTTATGTCTTTAGTTGCAGACTCGTATCATCAAAATTTAACAAGCGGTTGCAGTTATGTTCACAATATCAATTATTGAGAATGATCACCTGAGTGTACACAATTATTCAAATAACCATGCTCATAACTCAGCTTGTTGGCCACGCACTTCGCAGTAGTTAACATATTATGGTTGGATAAATCGAGAGCTTTCGAACGAATGAACAACGAATTTAGTGAGATGAAAAACGACGAAGTACCATTTCCGTAGCAACGACTCGGTTGTAAGCGGAAATCATCAGAATATTTTCGTGAGCAATTTCCGTGACGTTTTTTTAGTTTATGTGCCATAGCAAAGACATAAAATGTCAAAAACTAGATTCTAGAGCCACTCAGCTGATCTGGGATCGATCAGTTGTGTTCAGAAGTCCCTCAAGGGCCCACATACCAAATCTCAGAATCGTGGGATCATTAGGGAAAAAACTGGATTCTAGAGCCACTCAGCTGATCCGCGATCGGTCAGTTGCGTTCAGAAGTCCCTCAAGGGGCTACATACCAAATCTCAGAATCGTGGGATCATTAGGGAAAAAACTGGATTCTAGAGCCACTCAGCTGATCTGAGATCGGTCAGTTGTGTTCAGAAGTCCCTCAAGGGGCTACATACCAAATCTCAGAATCGTGGGATCATTAGGGAAAAAACTGGATTCTAGAGCCACTCAGCTGATCTGGGATCGGTCAGTTGTGTTCAGAAGTCCCTCAAGGGCCCACATACCAAATCTCAGAATCGTGGGATCATTAGGGAAAAACTGGATTCTAGAGCCACTCAGCTGATCTGTAATCGGTCAGTTGTGTTCAGAAGTCCCTCAAGGGCCCACATACCAAATCTCAGAATCGTGGGATCATTAGGGAAAAAACTGGATTCTAGAGCCACTCAGCTGATCTGGGATCGGTCAGTTGTGTTCAGAAGTCCCTCAAGGGGCTACATACCAAATCTCAGAAACGTGGCATCATTAGGGAAAAAACTGGATTCTAGAGCCACTCAGCTGATCTGAGATCGGTCAGTTGTGTTCAGAAGTCCCTCAAGGGGCTACATACCAAATCTCAGAATCGTGGGATCATTAGGGAAAAAACTGGATTCTAGAGCCACTCAGCTGATCTGGGATCGGTCAGTTGTGTTCAGAAGTCCAACAAGGGCCCACATACCAAATCTCAGAATCGTGGGATCATTAGGGAAAAACTGGATTCTAGAGCCACTCAGCTGATCTGTAATCGGTCAGTTGTGTTCAGAAGTCCCTCAAGGGCCCACATACCAAATCTCAGAATCGTGGGATCATTAGGGAAAAAACTGGATTCTAGAGCCACTCAGCTGATCTGGGATCGGTCAGTTGTGTTCAGAAGTCCCTCAAGGGGCTACATACCAAATCTCAGAATCGTGGGATCATTAGGGAAAAAACTGGATTCTGGAGCCACTCAGCTGATCTGTAATCGGTCAGTTGTGTTCAGAAGTCCCTCAAGGGCCCACATACCAAATCTCAGAATCGTGGGATCATTAGGGAAAAAACTGGATTCTAGAGCCACTCAGCTGATCTGGGATCGGTCAGTTGTGTTCAGAAGTCCCTCAAGGGCCCACATACCAAATCTCAGAATCGTGGGATCATTAGGGAAAAACTGGATTCTAGAGCCACTCAGCTGATCTGTAATCGGTCAGTTGTGTTCAGAAGTCCCTCAAGGGCCCACATACCAAATCTCAGAATCGTGGGATCATTAGGGAAAAAACTGGATTCTAGAGCCACTCAGCTGATCTGGGATCGGTCTGTTGTGTTCAGAAGTCCCTCAAGGGGCTACATACCAAATCTCAGAATCGTGGGATCATTAGGGAAATAACTGGACTCTAGAGCCACTCAGCTGATCTGGGATCGGTCAGTTGTGTTCAGAAGTCCCTCAAGGGGCTACATACCAAATCTCAGAATCGTGGGATCATTAGGGAAAAAACTGGATTCTAGAGCCACTCAGCTGATCTGGGATCGGTCAGTTGTGTTCAGAAGTCCCTCAAGGGGCTACATACCAAATCAACGTCATTTCTGATGGTCATAATCATCGTTGTGGCCACTTGGGACAATTTTCGTGAGCAATTTTCGTGAGCAATTATTTTCCGTGACGTTTTTTTAGTTTATGTGCCATAGCAAAGACATAAAATGTCAAAACTGGATTCTAGAGCCACTCAGCTGATCTGGGATCGGTCAGTTGTGTTCAGAAGTCCCTCAAGGGCCCACATACCAAATCTCAGAATCGTGGGATCATTAGGGAATCTCCGCGTAACGCTCTCCGCGTAACGCTCTCCGCGTAACGCTCTCCGCGTAACGCTCTCCGCGTGACGCTCCCTGCGTGACGCTCCCCGCGTGACGCTTTTTCATTTATGTGCCATAGTAAAGACATGAAATGTCAAAAACATTAAAAACCAAATTTCAGCTATAATCATATAGGTACCTACCTACCTCACTTCTACGAATCATAATAATCATTGAGCATATTTCGTTACGTAACGTAACATAACGAAAATTTGGTTGTGTGCCATAGCAAAGACATGAAATGTCAATAAATAACTTGAAGTGTAATTACTGTAAAACAACGCGTTACACTTCGCGCCTCGCCGGATCTTTTCTCTTTTCTACTGCGTAGAAAACGAGGATAATTTGCTATGCAATTCTTAGCCTGAATCAACTTAGTTTTGGAATGTAGCCAGGTACGTAAGGAGAGGGAAATTGGTAGCTTGAAATGTGAACATTTATCACATAAATCAAGCGCTTTCCAACGAGTGGCGAACGATTTTTGTGCGATGAAAACTGCGGAAGTTTCATTCCCCTAACAACGGCTGGGTTGTACGTGAAAAACAGTGAAATTGTGACACAATCTATAGCAACTACTCAACTACTCGGTTGTACGTGAAAATCATCGTTAATTTCGTCACGGACGTTACATAAAAAATTATTGGGGGTCGGCCTAAGAATTGCATAGCAATTAATATATATAATTGCTATGCAATTCTTAGGCCGACCCCCAATAATTTTTTTTGTAACGTCCGGAACAAAATTAAAGATGATTTTCACGTACAACCGAGTAGTTGAGTAGTTGCAACTATTTCAGGGTTTTTTTCACGTACAACCCAGCCGTTGTTAAGGGAATGAAACTTCCGCAGTTTTCATCGCACAAAAATCGTTCGCCACTCGTTGGAAAGCGCTTGATTTATGTGATAAATGTTCACATTTCAAGCTACCAATTTCCCTCTTCTTACGTACCTGGCTACATTCCAAAACTAAGTTGATTCAGGCTAAGAATTGCATAGCAAATTATCCTCGTTTTCTACGCAGTAGAAAAGAGAAAAGATCCGGCGAGTATATATATATATATATATATATATATATACATATATATGAGGAACTTTCTGTTGAAAATAAGTTATATAATCGATCACTAGAAAGTTCTCAAACAAAAGATATTTAAAATTGTGGAATTATTATTTAAAAAATTGAATAGGTAATTCGTATATTACCTAGGTATTGTGTACACTCTTTTTATATTCAAACATATTACCAATTTTTAAAAAGTAATACTAGGTAATTAAAAATACAACACTAATTTGTTTCCTAATCGGCTAATGATGCTGAAACCTGAAATGTAGCTTCTTTTTGGAGATCAGGAATACAATTACAACTTATGGAGGGATTCTGATCCGCTTCGGAACTTCTGAGGCTAATTTTTTTCCTAATCGATTCACGGTGCTGTTATTTAGATGGAGCTCCAACAAATACGGGGGCGCACTGATCAGCTGAGGGCCTCTGAACTTCCGTTCTTTCCTGAGACTGTAAAGGTGGGAATCCGTTTGGGAGGCCCGATGCGCCATATATTATATGATCAGAACGTGGCTCATCGTGCCTCCCGAAAAGATTCACCCTTTACTGTACATATTTGTTGCGGGGTTTAATAATTTATTATAGACTAATGATCTGCGTTGAAAGGCTATCTAACATAGAAATAATAAATTTTTGTGTAATAATTTGCATCGTTCACAAAATTAATTACATATATTTGCTAAAGGACACGAATAAACTTTATAGCAATGTGATGCTTCATTTTATCGTGCTATAAATAATATAAAATCAATAGTTTACGTACCTACGCGCACCTGGGATAACCCTCCAAACTAAAAGGGCAAAGCAATCAAACTGGGAGGGTCAGGCGAAAGATGCGATGTCAGCCGTTGAATGCAGGCGTTGATTTAATATACAGATAGTTTCAAACGGCCGATCTCCATCCCTTCCAGAACTCGATCAGTCGATGAAAATACGATCTAATCAAAATAACCGGCGCATGCCATGGGGGAGCGGGAAATATCGGCGGAGAACCTATTTCCGTGAAACGGTCTGTGACCGGAAAAGAGTAAGGGGAGATCAAAGATTCCATGATGTCATTTTCTTCGCTGAACGGAAGAGACACAATCGACTATATCGGAGCCCTTTTATAATCTTCTCGCCTTTCTCCAGCCGTAGGGTCATTTTTAATAATTTTCCTTCTAAAACCCTTCAGTCATGAGATTTCTTTATTTTTCATCCGACCTGGTCACAGAAACTTAGCTATACAAAGGCGATCTTAAGGACTGCCATCACGTTTGCGGTGATCATAGGGATCCAGCTTAATAACTAGGTATAGTTCAATATGCGCGACCCTCATAAAGAGGCCCAGTGCGATAAGCGTGGCGATTGTAAAGTTCAACATTCACATGTTGTTCATTTCACATGAACATGGAAAATGTCCATTCTCTACTTAACCGTTTACTCTCTCGATATTCTAACCCACAGCTCACCTCTGCTTTCTTTCAGATTCTGATCTATTCGTCAAACTAATCTACATTTTAATGAAATAGTTAATTTCTTATATTTTTTCATTTTCGAAATCAGATCTTACGAGCATTCAGGTAGTTCGGGAAGTGAGGAGTTAACGATGACCGGAATTATGTTGCGCTTTTCTGACTTTAATCGTAATCTTTATACTTCCTCGAGCTTTTAATTTGTGGATTTCCTACAGCTGTTTAGATTTTCCAACTGCGCACTCACTTCATTAACGAATTACCGATACAGCCTTTCGAAATCGGCCAAGAAAATACGAAATTGCTTCTCTTCTCCAACACACCCTTCTACCAAAATTTTCGTGTTTTATGTTTGAAGATACGTAGATTTTAGAAATTAATTTAAAAAATCAGCCCGAAAATAATCCCCTCTCTCTCCCCATACCTCCCTGGGGACCCCCGGACTTTTCTCAAATTCTTCTGGCGAAATATCTAAGAATTTGGCACAAAATCTACAAATCTGTTAAGAATGTGCCCTCAGCCTCGGTATCTCATATCGAGTTTATTAATTAATTATCTACAGAAAAATGGTATTTTTAAGATAGTCGTTTGCGATCTTGATTCTATAGCAAATTGTAACCTAATAAAGTTGTTCGGGTATAAATATAGTGAAATCAGGCGATGGTGTGTACCTATAGGCCAGTGATCTGTAAGGGAAAATCTTTCAACGGAGAAATAACAAACTGCTGTCTTAACGCGCTACGCTTTCCCGTCGACTTATAAGTTTGATAGGTTGCTTTCGGGTTAACCGTATAGTCTGCTACGTCCCTTAGTATACCAAAGTTGTGAATCAGCTTTTTAGCAGAAATAGTTGCAGCTTTATCGCAGCTATTATTGCAGATTTACTAAGATCGTATGATGATGCACCGGTAACCACTTACAAATGTGCATATTGATCGACAAGATGTAATTAGCATATCAACAACCCGGGCAAGCGTAACGCTTCTGCGGTGTTATAGATCAATCAGTAGTCGGCGATTCTACCATGACACTATTGCGCGTGGAATCCGTCTGGACAGCAATACTGAATTCGAAGATTATACGTGGGAATGAAGATAGATGTTAGAGGAAGGAAGCATAGCAAAAATAAACATGGATACCGAATAATGTCCAAAACTTTATTATTGCTTCATGAAAATTTCCTAACAAAATACACTGCAAATAATTCAAATCTAGGATTAGATTGGCTTACTACGATCATACTGATCTGATTACATGTTTTGTCAGAATAATTGGGTACCATTCAATCGTGAGAACAACATCCTAAGTGCACTAGCACTAAATACTAAACTAAACTATAAATATAGAACAGCACAAGTGAGATTCAAACATCAAGTAAGTTTTATAATTTCTATCTCTGACATAAACAAATATTATAACAGCTGGTCACTCAGCAACGTAAGAATAATAATAAATTGTCTGGGTCAGCCTAACACTACACTAAGCTTACAAGGTCTACAAGTTGTAGGAAAAAATACATAAAACATGTCAAGACAAATACCGTTATTAAGTAGGTAGTATTGCTATGTACTGGAGAACATTTTGTATTCTTCCTTAGCCTTTCGGAGCTAGAAAGTAGTTCAGAGGTAATTCATTCCTACTAAGACCACTATAAATAATACTGAAAGCTGTTAATGAACGGACTGTACCATTGCAAGAGCACAAACTCCCCCTATCTTTCTAGGAGGAAAATATGACTTTTAAGTGGCCTACACATGCTCAGTTTAACTGCGCTGTTTCCATGAGGACGAAACTGAGCAAAAAACTATGAGTAAACGGTATACGGTTGTCTGAACTGAAGGTGTGGGGGCACCTGTCGGTTTTTGCAGTTTTCTACTCGTTTTTGGCTTAGTTCGCTTAGTTTTTTCTAGTATAGAGGGTCTCCGTTCTAAATTTGAACGTGAACTCTTTGGGAACATCAGTTCGTTCAAATACCAGAGCAAAGGAACGTAAACATCATAACTGCCAGCACCCGACCTCTTGGAATCGTTCACCTTCAATTCAATTTTATTTGGAATTATATTACATCATTCATATCATGACAGTGCATTCTGATCTACAAGAAAGATAATTCTTCTTCCTCTACATCTACAAGAAACTTAATTCTTCTACCTGAAAGTATAAACTAATTCTCTACCTTCTTTAACTCTTTTCGGAAAGTAGATCGAAGGTTGTTGATCTTCTTCACCATTGTCTCAGGAGTTGAGTCTGGCTCACACATTTTCCGTTTCTCAATTGGAACGTCGTACGCCGCCGCTTTTTTAACTCGATTCGAATAAGCCGGACATAGTCGGTCCCACATTCCGGCAGATTACGATAGGCTCGTTTGACTGAATTCACCTTTATTTACATAAATACAAGGACGGGTAACACGCGAATGTTACTTAGACGTCTCGAGTAGAAAAGTTACTGAACTGAACGATTAACTGAGGAAACTAAGCAGTTTATCGGAAGAAAGTATAAACTATGGCCCAGTCCGATGGTCGGAGCAAAAACCTGCGAGAACTGTGCAGTTTTATCAGTTTGCTCAGTTAAATCGCTCAGACATGACGTCACACGTGATAAACTGCGCAGGTAAACTGAGGCCCCTTTAGTGAGGATGGTGATTGGGCACGGGTGCTTTAGGACACATTTGAGCAGGATTGAAGCCTATACAGGTGATCCAGTGAACAGATTGTACGAAGAGGAGGAAAAAACAGCCTCCCATCTGCTTCTCGAGTGCCTAGCAATAGAAGCCAAACGATTCAGAATCTTTCGGACGCTCGATTCGAAGTAGATTCCAGACGATTCCTTGTACCGGGAATCCCCAGATTGGTGAGAGAGGGGGATTGTCTCCAGAATTGTTATGTCGGAAACAGGGGGATGTACTGCGGAACGTTAAACAAATCGGCTTGGCTTCGGAGACCTACGAGCTGTATAGTATGTTTAATATGGCCTTGAATGGATTCACGAATTATATGTCCATAGGATAGTTTTCGAACCGAAACTAGAAGATAGAACCCAAAGTTAAACTCTAAACCCAAAGAATATGCATGGCAGTAAGCAGCTAGTAGGAGCTTGGGAAAAGTAGATTAGTGTTGGTTTAGTGTGTGCCCCAGCCTTCCACGCTTACGTGTGACACCCTCCTACCTAACACAGGTCAGTTTTCTGGCATGAAGATGAGAGAAGAAACAATGCCGACCCACTCTAGTGATGTTTGGAAGAGGTAGATCAGTTGTTTCTTAGTGTCTCAACTCACTCTAGTAGGGGTTTGGGAAAGTTAGATTAGTTCGTTCTGTGTGTGCATTTCCATGCAAAACGGTGAAATGGATTTGGAGGCCTATGAGCTGGTCCTCATGTTTAACATGATAATTATAATACCTATATCGGTCTTCAATGAATTCATAAATTACATTTACGAGTATTATACTCTGAAAGTGTAATTGTATGGACAAGTACATTAACGAATTTCACAAATAAAAGATTCCGCCAAATGTTGAGTGATATTCTCTGGATTAGTCAAGGTATTTCAGTAATGAGTTATGAGAAGAGAAAGCAAAAACAGAAATCTAGTTAAGTTTGGGTATGCAATAAGTTAATGCATAATCTCTACTTTTCGAAGATCCCCTATATTCACATGGAATGGCAGATAAATGAGTGTAATGTTGATACAGTTATACTTTTTTTTTTAATTTCTATGGCTTTGACAAAGTTGGGTTAAAAAAAATTGTTGCTTCTGAAATATAAATATTGGCAAAGAGAATGGGAGAATATTTCTCTGGTAGTTGAGTTATTTTTCATCTCGTAACAAGAGGCTCTAACGATGGAACGGGCACTTGTAACGACTGATGAGGGATGATTGATCGATTTCTACAGCCTTTTGGGAGCCCGAACTGAAGAGGATGGAATTAGGGTGGCTAGGAAGAGGAGAACCGAGAGGAGCATTCACACCGATCCGATCGTTGCTTGCGAAGAAGATGTGAGTTATTTCGAGTCAGATTAAAATCGCTCCTGGTAAAATGGCACATAAGGTACACAGATTGTGGGTATCGTCTTGCCATTACTACAAATAACAATATAATTTACTAACTGTAGTCAATTAGACGGTGGGATGTATGAAGTGAATGGAGTGGGAAGTTGCTTGAACTGTAACCAAATAGATCAATTTTGAGGGAGTTTTTAAACATATTTCAAATTTCATATTATCCAAGTGAATAAACTTTTCTCTTTTATTGAATGAGTCTGAGTAGGGTGAAATGATTATGAAAAATCATCTGTTCTCTAGGGCAATTTAACGGTAATTCCAAAAACGTGGGCGGAGGTTGAGAAAAGTTGATTTTGAAGGGGACTTTTTTTCTTTTGTTTTCTCGAGAAAAAACTCAAAAAATCATCTCTTATCAACAGATTGATATAGAAAAGTGCGGTTGGTGTCATTTACTCCATTTTATTAGGTATATAGTAAAAAATAAAAGAGCAGTACACACATTAAACTCGAAGGTACTGTTGAGGTGGTAATGATATTACCAGAGAAATCAAGTGGGTAAGCTATTCATGTTTCAGCTGAAATGCCTGGTTTCGAACAGTTTCGTTTTTTTCATTTTTAGTTATTTATATGAGTTATTCATATTTGGAAATCTATGTTTCTTACTTCGGTGAACTAAATATGTTGATTGGAGTAGAAGCTGCCTATTTGACGGACAGTTTCAAGCAGCACCAATAGAGGAACTATTTATTTTATGTACGAACGATGTCTGCTCCGAACAACAGGCTGCAATTTTGGAGCTATCGACATGAAATTTCGCAGACAGATTTTTAAGACACCCAGAATACGCTATATTGCTTTAGGTGATGATCCAACACAATGTCGAACGAAACACTTCAGAAACACGATATGGATATGGACAATATCGAACACAAATCTCAGTATACCTTTTTTTTTTTTTTTTTTTTTTTTTTTTTTGTAATGGATACACCCTGTTCAAAGCTCTATCTTCATCTGTTCTTGAAATATTGTTTCAACGCTAGTTTTGGAATGACGCCCAGCCATAAGACTAAAAACCCGACCAAATGAGACTGTGGATGACGTTCATGTGCTGATGTTGTTAGATGCTTATTGCCCGGTATCGGGTCGCATTCCATCAATGTTATTAACGAAAATCTAGATCTAAAAACTATACTTCGTCGTTGTCAGATGAAGCCAGCGATCTCTAGCTGTGGAACTCACAATATCTAGATTTCAAACGTACAGATTAGGTCATTAGCCACCTCATACAACCTAATCCATATTACTAATTTCGTTATACTCGTACTTAAAATAATAAATACGATTTATTTATTGCGATCGTATATAGTTACGAAATACGATCGTATATAGTTCCAAAGCTACAAGTTCAACAGCCATCGTATTGATTCTGGAACGGTGTTGGTCACAGCTTCTCGATAACGACCATCGCTAACGATCTGAAGAACCCCACCCTGGATCACGAACATGCACATCGACTGGGAGGCATAACGACCTCAAGAGGACAACCTGTTCACCCAAACGGCCGGCTGTAGACGGTTTCCGTATTTGCTCAGCGTTACGAGATCTTTCCTTCTGCCAGCAGGTGCGTGGGAAGTTATTGATGGTATTTCCCGAGTTTTTCCTATCGGCCGCAATGACAGTCGTTTCTCTCCCCAACCTCCTTCGATAGCCTCTCACCCGACCAACGGAGAGCGGGGAACAGAAAAAGAATTATGATACACGATGTTTTTGCTCCTTTCGTGATTTATTTCTCTCTCGAAAACGTTTCCGATCCCGTATTAAAAGTAATCTGTCATCACTCTCGTTCCCACTTTTTCTTTTGCAGTTGAAAAAGACCGCAGATTATTGTGATTCTCCAAGGGTTTGAAACTGTAGTTGTTTTTCATAACGCCCGAGAACAACAATTCCAATTTCAATTTCCTTTCTTACCCTAGGGAATCTCTTCAAAAGCCCTGGAATTAGATTGGACAAACGCTCAAAACTCGTTCGATATGAGTTGTGGACAACCTATTTCTATAATTAAAACAGAGAGCTCTAGGAAATTAGGGATCGGTAATAAATTTAACACAAACATACGTACCTAAATGTATCTACATATGGGTGTCCCAAAAGGAACCACCCCCCCCCCCCCTCCAATTTTACAATTGTCGAGCATTTTTTGGGGTGCATAATGCAAAGTTTTAATAAAAAAATCAGAAAAAATCCAAAAGTGTTTGGAGTATCCAGAGGGGGGTATTGGGTACTTCGAAAACAAGTTTTCCATTTTTTGGCAAGTGACACCTCATTGAAAAGAAAATCGCGCTTCTTCATGGTTTATCAGCTCCAATCCAAGAACGGAATAAGATATAGCAATTCTGAGTTCACCATCTTGTTCAGCACTAAAAAATCTATAAAATAAGGTGTCACTCGGCAAAAAAAAAAAAAATATATATATATATATATATATATATATATATATATATATATATATACCAGTCTTCCTCTGAACCCAGTCACGTAACCGTGTGTTCCTAGCCTCCACCTGTAATTTTCCTATATAAATAAATCGCAACTTTTTTAAAAAGCGATTTATCCTTTAACCTATCATCACTGGCGCAGTCTATGAGGACGTGAAGAAACCAGGACCTTTTTGAGGGAATATCAAAAGGACCCGGACTCCACCAGACCCTACTACCCACGAAGAAGGTACCAAACAGGCACGCAGAAGGCATCAACAGGACCCGGCGGACAAATTTCAACAGAGAAGACTCCTCACGTTGGCAGATGACGGCTCCAGCGTGAGTAAACCCAAATCAATTAACATATTAACATTTTCCCCGAATTTGGAAGAAGAAAAAGCATATTTCTTTTTCCCAACTAGTGAAAAGCACATTCACTCTCCCAAATTTCACCGTCACAAAACCCCATTCGAAACATTTCGAATCAACCTTAATTTTCAAATCGTTCGAGAACGAACGTATCTCAAACAATAAGTCGCGAAGACTAAAACATTTTATCGTCAACTTGAAGGCATATCAAGTTGTCACCTCGTCACCTGACCCGCACGCAGACCGCTCTTGCTATCTGCACGTACACCCGCTTGCCTTATCAAGCCCTTTAAAAATCCTCCGTAATCTCTACCAAGAATTCCCGGCTGGAAGAAGACGCTCTCGGATCTCTTACGACCGTGACCTTCAGTTTACAAATAAGACATCTAATTTTAATTTTTCATTGTCTCATTTGCATGATTAATTAATGAATATTATTTGTATATTATAATTTTTGTATTACAGCTACAAACTAATCAATAACTGAAACCCATTCGAGTCGATTTATAAGACGAAATTTTCGTCTGAAAAGATAAATCAAAATTCCAAAACACAACAAAAAATTCCCTCACGCCAGCTTCCCCTGGCTTGATCTAACACTCTTTCCTAGAAATTTTCAAACGATACCCGAAATGGACGGAACTTCAGGAACCCAAAACGTTCAAATTCAACCGACTGACTATGTAGGAATTATTAACCACCAGACGGAACAGATAGGCCAACTGACCGCCCTAATACAGAATTTACTTGTAAACCAGGTGATTTCGCCTAGGGAACAGAGACCCACTAACAATGACTTACCCACTTTGAAAAAGGAACATTTGGACCTGATCCCGACCTTTAAAGGTTCCCCTGAAACACTAAATCATTTCTTGGAAATTACCCAACAAATCCACAATAAATTCTTTAACAACAATGACCCTCTGGACTTTCAAAACGTCATGGTCATTAACGCCATCAAAGCGAAAATTTCATCCCCCGCCTCTGAACAGATTTTTTCGGCTAACCTCACGACGTACGAACAAATCAGACAGGCCTTGATCGAAACTTACACGGATCGGAGAGATGATGTTACTCTATTAATAGAATTGGTCACGTTGAAACAAAACGAAGGGGAATCACCCTTCAAGTTCCATGACAAGATCACCAAGACCCTAAATCTTCTAATTGCATACCTTCAAACTCACGAAGTCCCAGATTCCGAAGCCCTAATCACCAATTACAAGAAGGTAGCACTTCGCTGCTTCTTGCTACAATTGAAAGAACCTCTCGGTAGCATTCTTAGAACTAGGCAACCCGCCGATCTGAATACGGCGCTATCATGGCTAACAAATGATTATCAAATGCTTTGCAACAACAAAACTAAAACCCCTCAAAGTTCTCAAAATTCATCGCAACCCAGGTCATATAATCAGAACAAACCACATCAAAATTTTTCACGCCCATCGCCAAACACCTCACAAAAACCTAATAACCCGTCAAATTTCAGACCAAATCACGGTTATTCAAGCCAAAATTATTCCAATCGGAATACAAATAACCAGAACCAAAAATCAGCCCCTCAGGCAAATTCCTCAAAACCAAACTCGAGCCCTCAGCCTTCAAACCAAAAACCAAATGCACCGCCCACGAGACAAAACGTCCCTAACCCATCAGGAAAACCGACACCCATGTCTTGGCGCACATCTAATCCAAACTTCAACAACGTTGAAGTATCCGATATACAATCTGACGACCCCGAAATTTGCGAAGACACAACTTACGAAACGGACGTATACCAACCAGTAGAAGAAAACGAATTCGATAGCCCCCATTTTTTAGAGGAAAGCGACCCAGAATTCCCCAATACGACTTAATGAACTTAAACAAGAAAACCATTAGTGAACTCCCGTATATAGACCTACCAAACTTCAACTTGAAAATTCTAATAGACACCGGAAGCACAACCAGTTATGTTAACCCTGAAATCGCAGAATATTTCTTCCCAAATAAACGCAAATTAGAGCCATTTTTCGTCAGAACCGCCCACGGTTCTTCGCGAGGCAGCCATACTACTCTAGTGCCCTGCGGAGACGCTTTCAGACAGAAAAATCTAAATTTAAAATTCAACATATTTAAATTCCACGACAAATTCGACCTCTTGATAGGGATAGACAACCTGAAAGCCATAGGAGCAAAAATCGATTTAGTCGAGGACTACTTACTCACCCCGTACCTAAATATCCCGCTGAAATATCTAGGCACTGAACATGCGGAAACCCACATGATAGATGCTAGATCCATCCAGCAAATCAAGATTAGAGTCAAAAACTTCGAACAAGGAGATGCTGTCCTCCCCTACTTAAAAATAGGAGAGATGGAAATCCCCGAGTGCTTGGTTCACGTCAAAGACTATGAAACCAACGTGCGAATTTTAAATCCAAAACCAACTTCCGGCAAATTTTCCCAAATTTCCCCCATAGGAGTAGAAACTCTAGATGAAATCCCTGTAGAATCACTAAACAACATTTTCGATGAAAATTCTAAATTCACTTTTGACTTATCTAAATTACGCCTAAATCACATGAACGAAGAAGAAAAAGTAATGATCACAGATTTAGTTAACAAATATTCCGATGTTTTCCATCAAGATAATGAACCCCTATCTTTCACCCACAATATTAAACATGTAATCCGAACCACAGACGAAATACCCGTTCACGCCCGTAACTATCGATTCCCAGAAATCTATAGACAGGAAGTAGACAAGCAAATCGAAGATATGCTAGAGCAAGGAATTGTCCAACATAGCGAAAGCCCCTGGAACGCCCCAATCTGGATCGTCCCCAAAAAAGCTGACGCTAGTGGCAAACCTAAATTTCGAATCGTGATCGATTATCGAAAACTCAATGAAAAAACAATTGAAGACAGATACCCGCTACCTCAGATTTCGGAATTGTTAGATAAATTAGGCAGATGCCAGTACTTCAGTGTGATTGATCTTAAATCCGGATTTCACCAAATTCAAATGAGTCCCGAAAGTATTGCAAAAACAGCCTTCAGTACACCTACTTACCATCTTGAATTCAATCGTTTACCATTTGGCCTCAAAAACTCGCCAAGCACATTCCAACGACTGATGGATAGTGTTTTACGTGGTATCACGAATGAGTACTGTTGTGTTTACCTCGACGATATCATCGTGTACAGTACTTCTTTGCAGGAACACATCACCCGTCTTGAGGAAGTATTCAAAAGATTGCGCAAAGCGAACCTCAAGGTACAACTTGACAAGACCGAATTCCTACGCAAAGAAATTGCATACTTAGGTCACATAATCACCCCAAACGGCGTAAAACCGAACCCCGACAAGATCAAAGCCATTCAAAATTATCCCATTCCAACCACCACGAAAGAAATCAAATCATTTTTAGGATTACTAGGGTATTACAGAAAATTCATTAAAGATTTCGCGAAAATTACCAAACCCATGACAAAATGCTTAAAGAAAGGAAGCAAAATTGATACGAAAGACCCCGAATACGCGGAATCATTCGAAACCTGCAAAAATTTACTGACTAACGAACCCATCCTGCAATACCCAGACTTCTCAAAATTATTTCACTTAACAACGGACGCAAGCGGCATTGCGGTTGGAGCAGTGCTGAGCCAGACGGTTGACGGACACGATAAGCCGATAGCTTACGCGTCAAGGACTCTCTGCGATTCCGAGAAACGCCTCTCCACAATAGAGAGAGAACTCCTTGCAGTCGTTTGGGGCGTACAATACTTTCGACCGTACCTCTACGGTAGAAAATTTAAAATTCACACCGACCACAGACCCTTGCAATGGTTATATTCTATAAAAGAACCCGGCTCTAAACTATTCAAATGGCGCACAAAATTGTCAGCTTACGACTTCGACATTGTTTACAAGAAAGGAACGTTGAATTCCAACGTTGACGCCCTTTCTCGTGTTGAACTACTGAACAACAACGAAAACGAGCCCATTGAAGCCGACAAAGCAGTCGACGTATTTTTTGAAGCCTTAACTCCAAAATCCCTCCTCCGAATGACAGACAAGGACGTAGACACTCCCGCTTCCATAATCGTAAATTTTGACTCTGACGACGAATGCAATGATTCCCAATCCAACCCTAGCAGCACGATTCACTCTAACGCCATAGGTCATGCAATCGTAGCTATTCCAATTAGAGACGAACCAGTCAATAATTGTAACCACCAAGTCGTAATCAACTTAACGAAACTCCCGATGAAAGACCCTGTCAAAGTCGAAAAAATATTTGAAAATAAGAATAGAATCACCGTTTACTTAAATAAAAATAACTTAGAATCAGATACCATAAAATTCGTAAAAGAGTACATCCTACCCAAAATTAAATACGGACTTTATTTTACAGAAGACATTTATGAACAGTTTACGAATATCATGACGAAAAATTTTGCCTTTTCGGAAATAACAATGACAAAATACACCAAAAAATTAGAGGACATAACCGACGAAAACAAAAGGTCAGAAATAATCAAAAAATATCACGAAGGCCTAACCAACCATCGTGGCATTGAAGAAACCTACAACCACCTGAAGCGAACTCATTATTGGCCCAACATGAAGGAAACCATTCAAAGATTTATCAACAACTGCACCATCTGTGTAAGATGTAAATACGATCGGAACCCGATCAAAGTCAAATATAATGTTACACCAACCGCTTCACGACCTTTAGAAACCATACATATCGACAAAATGACCCTAGAAGGCTCAAAATTTCTAACCGTTATAGACTCCTTCTCCCGACATGCACAAGCTTATAACTTAAAATCATCGAACGCCTTAGACATTGTGGACGCACTACTAACTCACTTTACCAATTATGGAATCCCCAAAACCATCGTAGCAGACAACGGCCCAGAATTTCAAAACTCCATAATCAGAGAATTTCTGTTACTACACAACATAAACATACACTTCACATCTTCCCAACACCCAGACTCCAATGGTCTGATCGAACGTTTCCATTCCACTCTAATAGAACACATTAGGATATTGAATGAAAGAAATGAGCATAAAAAATCGACTATGAACACCAAAGTCAAATACGCCGTACTGGCTTACAATAACTCAATTCACTCGATATCCAAGTTAACCCCTTTCGAACTGTTATACGGACACGTAAAACCGGACACCTTACTAGACTTGAACATAGATCAAATCGTGGCTAACAGCTATCTTTCTTCCCACAAGGAAAAAATGAAAGCTCTATACGCCCAAGTAGGTGAAAAACTTCATTCTGCAAAAGAGAAATACATAGAAAAGAAGAATGAAGGCCGCGAAGAAATTCCCGCAATTCCACCGGAAATCTACGTAAAAACGGTCCAAAAACAATCCAAAACCAGACCGAAATTCAATCAGGAACACGTCAAAGCAATAAATCCAGAACTTAAAACTGCATTAATAATTCCCCGTCATCACAATACCCAAGAGAAAATCCACATCTCAAACGTACGACGCCCCAAAAAATTTACGGACTCAGTAGCAAACGCATGGGACCGTAAACTAGACAAAACTGAAATCCTTGCAAGTAAATTCGGACTAAAGGTGACACGCGAAGACTTGATAACCCTAAAAGACAATAACTGGCTGAATGACGTAGTAATTAACATTTACATGGAACTGATAGACGAACGAAGCCGACGCAACGACAACCTACCAAAATCCTACTCTTTCAACAGCTTCCTATACGTATCCTACAAATTTGGCGGTTACGAACGAGTTCGAAAATACACCAAAAAGTCGGACATATTTAGCAAAGACATAATCCTGATCCCCATTTTCAAATCCTCCCACTGGAGATTAATCGAAATTAAAACAAAAACAAAACAAATAAACTACTACGACTCTTTGAACAAGGACGGAACCGAAATTTTACAAGACATAATCTGCTACTTAGAAAGTGAACACCTAGACAAGAGGGGAACACCACTAGACACACAGAACTGGAAACTTTCGACTCCACCTAACACACCCCAACAGAACAACGGAAACGATTGTGGCGTTTTCCTATGCCAGTTCGCAAAACTCCTTACGATTAACGAACAACTTCCTAAAACTCTAGACGCCCAAACATTAAGAGAACAGATCTGTTACGAAATCCTAAAAACAGACTTACTCTAAATGTTACAGGAAAACCTTTTTCCTCGTCCATGGATTACTCGTCTTTCTCCTCGGACAGACAGACTCGACAGACCAGACCATCAAAAACATAACCCTCAACCCGGGATTACTAGCCAGCCGTCTGGGACCGACAAAAATAGTGGAAGGATACCACACACTCACACACCATTATGACCTAACCGAACTCATTTCTAGAACACAATCGATGAAAGAGACTTACATAAAAACCTTGCAAAAATCGACACAATCCACACTAGATCACAGTCAAACCCAACTCCTAATGCACACAATAAACTCAACCCTCGAACTAATTGAACAAAAACTGAGTGACATTCACATCCCGTGGACGCCCAAAAGAAACAAACGTGGACTAATCAACGGATTAGGATCATTGGTTAAATTCATAACAGGTAACTTAGATGCACAAGACGAACAAAAGTATAACTCCATCCTGGAACAAATTCAACGAAACCAAAAGGACTTCCATTCCCAACTAGAAGCTCAATTTTCAATTAACACCGCGGTCCAAGAAAATTTTGATAAAATAGTTGAAGCCATTGCCCAAAACAACGTTGAATTAAAAAGGGAACTGATTTCATTACAACATCAAAATCCAAATTACTCGACATTAGCGATAACCAGAGCGACGTTAGAACACCATCAAATAGTACTCAATATGATTGCCGATATAATTCAAGATATAGAAAATTCCTTAACAGCTTGCAGAACAGGTTCAATTCACCCTAGCATAATTAAACCACACTTACTTTTTGACGAACTTCAAAAACTAAGCACATATTACGGCAATAAATTTTTAGATTTCCAAGGAAAAAATTTGTTCGAAATCCAAACACACATCAGAGTTCGATGCTACGTAGGCATTGAAGAAATAATCTATTTTCTGGATATACCCATAGTAGACCCAAACGACTATGAGATGTACAGCATAGAATCAATACCCACTTTCATTGATTCCGAATATATGACCATAGTACCCACTCTTAAATATCACTTAAAATCAAGTACTAGAACCTATCCGTTGTCCCAACCATGTCCACCTGGACATATACGATTATGCCCAAACTTTCTAATTTCACCATTTCACCCCGAATGTGAAACAGAATTCCTCCTCACTGGTTCCACCACTAAATGTCAGTATGTAAAACTTATTACCGATAACAACCATGTCAAGCTCATGCTAGATATAAACAATTACCTCCTATTTTTTCCTAAAGGAGATGTTATTAGCATAGCCCAAGACAACACAGTAGAGACCAAAACCCTCCACGGTATTTACCTAGCCTCACCGGGTAAGCACCACTTGTCTTACCAGAACCAGACGCTTTTCGCCCCCCATAGTGAAACAGCCGGCCGACCACAATTAATTGTAGACGCCCACATAACGCTTACGGACATACAACGACCGACTAAGGAAATTCAATTTAAAAACCTAGAGCTTAAAAACATCAACCTACAAGACGTCCGCCCAATAACTCACTGGAGCTTAAAACCTTACTCGATCCCCAGTATTTGGACAGTACTCCTGTATATCATCGTAGGATCAATAATATGCCTAAACGCAGTAAAGTACTACCAAATCCTCAACAGAAACTCTAATAGCTAAATACCTAAATTGCTGTACAACGTCCATTTAAATAATTATGATTGTTATTCCAATCATTGTATTGTACTGTTATCCTGATCGTTGTATTGTACTACTATTGTAGTATTGTAGTATTGTATTGTACTATCAATTGTATTCTTATAATTAATCCATGTTCATATTAAGTAAATCAATTTAATTCAATTACTTTTTACATTTTTACTTATCATATTGTAAAACACACGGATTAGGTAAACTTGATGTGGGGTTGCTCAATTCAGAAAATTTAAAATTCAATCAAAATTATAGAGTCAGATCCTTTTCAGCCTAAAATTTCATCCTAGGGGGGACGCGTTACGTAATAATAAACCGCCTCTCTTGAAATAAAACCTGCTGATGTAGGCTTCACCCACATCAGCCGAACCAGAAGCTATAAATAGGAGACACCGAGCGCGACTCGTCAGTCTTCCTCTGAACCCAGTCACGTAACCGTGTGTTCCTAGCCTCCACCTGTAATTTTCCTATATAAATAAATCGCAACTTTTTTAAAAAGCGATTTATCCTTTAACCTATCATCACTTATATATATATACTCGGCGCTTCGCGCCTCGCCGGGGGGCCTCGCCCCCCTGGACCCCCCGGATCTTTTCTCTTTTGTACTGCGTAGAAAACGAGGATAATTTGCTATGCAATTCTTAGCCTGAAAACGATCAAAACATAAAGTCGTTTTTTTTCTCTTGTGTACATTTTTATTCGTTCATTTTACATTAAAAAATGGATATAAAAAAATTTGGATTTAAAAAAAATGTTCAAGCCTTGCTGGGATTCGAACCCACGATGCGAAAAAAATGGATATAAAAAAATTTTCAAGCCTGGCTGGGATTCGAACCCACGAACTTGCGCTTCGCGTCACGTACGTTCCGAAAAAAATTGTTGGGGGTCGGCCTAAGAATTGCATAACAATTAATATAAATAAAAAATAAATAAATAAAAATAACAACAATTTTTGCAAGTATCCAATATTTTTTGGGTAGTCCAAAAACCTTTGGATTTTTTCGTGATTTTTATTTGCTTAAAACTTGGTATTAGGCACCCCTAAAACGTTCTCCGAGTTTCACTTAGTATTAGACACACCATAAAAGCTCTCAAAGTTTCACTTCGAAATCTCAAAAATTGTGGAAAAAAAAGTTAGGGTGGGGGGATTACTTTTGGGACACACTGTATACATAAAAGTGTTTATGTATTACATACTTATGTGTACGTATATAAATGTAAAAGTGTGTATAAGTAAAATGTAATGTGGTGTGTGTGTATACGTAAAATGTAGCATATATTTGAATGGAACTTTTCAATTCTGATTGTTCGATTTGACTTTTCACACTGCTCGTCCAAATGAGAGTACAAGATCAGCTGTTCTGAATAGCTCAGTCTTAACTCATGATCTGAACATTCTTTTTTTTCAGCTGATCTGATGCTTGATTATTGTATCTGACTGTGCCATTCTATCAAGGTGCATTTTGATCTCATTAGATTATCAATTATAAATACGATGTATCCTGTAATACTTGCAAACGTGAGACGCAAGGATTGGGTAATGTGAATATGAAGTATGGTGAGCAATTCATTCTTCTGTAGAATTCCAGCAAGTGGTGAACAATTTTTGAGAGTTCATTGTTGTGGAAAAAATCGTATCCTAATATTAAACCAGCCCCTTCGTCTCTGGGATCACGTAACTTGAATCAATATTAAATTTTTATTGATGGTAGGTTTTGATGTATAAAAGGTCGTGAGTTAATTTCACGATAACAATAGAATTTTTCCTCAGAAATTGTGATTTATTAGTGCGATAATTGTTCATTTCCGAAATATTGTACGTTAAAATTATGCCAATTATGCTCGGTAATGTGTAGCAGAAAGGGCTATGATTAAAACACTCTACCCTTTTTCATTAATGGAGACCGCTCTCTGTAGAACAATCAAGGTAATACAGGGAGGGAGTTTCGTCAGAATTCAGCCCTTCAACATGTTTTGCAATCAATTAGCTCTCGAAGCTTTTATGAGTGCTATTTATTGAAGGGGAGAGCAATATGAGAGAGTGTGTATTTATGTGACTCCATATTAGGGGCGATCGTACGTGCTTCGGCAGTTTTAGGGACCAATATCTGAGTACCAATTGAGTGTGTACATGTACGTATAATATACGCCTCATCATTCCTGTCCAATGAATATGGATGTCCTGCAATATAAGCCTTATCGTCACTGTGATCACACCATCCTTATTTAACTGAACACTGTATCGTTATTGCATTTAAGCTGCTATTTATCCAGCAAGCAATCACTTATTTCTATGCACTATTGTTCTAGTTTTCAGAACCAAAGCAAAAATTGTCTTTCGTCTCAATTCTTGAGAATTGATTATGAATTATACCTAATATGCACAGATAATATTTATTATGTACGAATAAAATATAAGTATTATGGATACGATGGTCTTACTGGATTGCCACTCACTAACTGGAGCCCTTCTTGATTTTATTAAAACATTTACTGGTTATTCTTGGTCCGAAATAAGTCGACTCATGACATCTGCTCCGTTGAACGAGCCTCCGGAAAAGGCAAAAATTACGAAACAGTATTTCCATGTCCCAATGCCAATCATAATCGAACTTTTAGGAGTTTTCCTGCATAAATGTGTTTTGAAATAATTGTGTACGGTTTTTTTGCAAAACATCCCTGGAAGTCCAGAATAAAATATCAAATAAAAAGCTATCGGTAAGTAGATTTTTCCTTGATTTTGTACGTTACGGTTTTTGGCACTTGTTGTTTGTTCAAGAGCTGAACATTAACATATTGTGAGAACTGTGGACGATTAAATTGAGAATCAGTTTTATATAGTCTATTAACAAAATGAACCGGAAGTAGCCTTAAAATGTCCAATTATTGGAGTATTATATTACAATGGAAATATGCGTTTTCAGACCGGTAGGGATTTTAAGGTGCTCAATATTTTTATCTATGTTTCTCACATATGAAATCGATTTGAAATTTATTCATCAACAGTTGGTTACTCACTAGGAGTTAATATACAGCCCTTGAACAATCGAGAAGACCCAAAAATCGTTATGTAAAAAACAAAGGAAACCCTCCTTGCCGTTACTCTACTGCTTAATATTTTGTTCTGGCCTTCCAGCGATGTTTTGCGAAAAACCTCAATACATGTCCCTCATATACATTTATATAGAAACACTTCTGAAAATATGATTGCGATAGGCAACTGGACTTGGGAGCATTAGCTGTTCGTGAACACCATTTTCAGGTATTTTTCAGCCACAATTACAGAGTCTTTAAAAGCCGTTTCGGATCCGGTAATCGCTTCCCAAGCATTTCAGTCTCCAATTTCATTTCACTAGGTATTGATCACAGCTTCGTGGAACATCTTTTATTCTTAGCTTCAAGATGAAGTACTGATCCGCATTTTAACTTAAGTTTCTGTTATCAGGAAAACGTCTAAGAACCAAACAAATTGTCTTGGAAGAGACTTTAAAACAGCTTGTTATACCTACTCGTCTAATGTTCCCCTTACCTCGACAAACTTGGGGAAGCATTTCGCGTTTCGCAAACTATTCTGAGAAAATACGAGATATTATAGAACAGCAACACTTTACTTTGTGCTTCCTGGGGATATACATTTATCGAACTTGACAATTACCTTTTGGAAACATTGACGACGTAGTTGCCTACCCAGATGTTGAGCATTCAGCTTCTACCTTTGAGTATATTTACAAACGGTGTGGTAACGTGTAAATCATACTGTAGTTTGTGTGGTTAATGTAATAGTGTTTGGGAAGATCTCTTTATGTACTTAATTACACACGTATTTGCCTCTCCCAATACAACAATATTGGGTGGGATTCAGCTTAAAATACATTTTTGCCAGAGAAGATGAGAAATGTGAGCAGTCAACATGGAAATCTTCATATGGTGATAATTATGTTTCTAGTGCCCCAAAGTCTCAAGGCAGTAACTTTAACACTGTTTTGTGGAGCCGTTCATGCCTTAGGTATCTAACCCTGCTGATACTGATGACAACTTTTTACCTTGAGGTGTCTGTTGACAAAACATTTAAGGATAAATGGTTCAGACTCGGATGATTAACTACAAGCCATGACAATTCTGGAAGGCATTAATATTTTGTCAATCAAACCAATTGTAAAGGGATATTTCAGTAATAAACCTGTGAATCTCTATTCATATGTATATGATTCAGACGTGGATCACTCAACCACCGCAGTTTAGACTTGAGCTTTTTGAGTTGCACTGGACTGGACTAATTGGGTGCATTGTGCATTTTCGTCAATACTCGGTGTTGTGCATATTCGGTCACTATGAGATCTCTCAGCGAGTTAACGTTTATCAAGGGATGAGTTCTGGTGTGCCATAGGCTCAGGGCTTTGTTGGAACTTATCAAGCCGTAAACGTCGAGCCCATCCAACTTTATCCTTTTGTACACAGCGATGTCTTGCGGTGCAAATAACACAGTCTTGTGAGATTCCTTTGTGCAGTTTTTACTCGAGTCAGTCGAGCCTCACCAGACCCGACAAACGTTTATCGGTATTCAGCGTTTCCGCCAACTTTCCGGGGAATATTTCAGTAATCAAAAAGTGAATCTCTATTCATATATTTGATCATTCAAAGATTGAATGATTCAGACGTGGATCACACAACCACCGCAGTTTAGACTTGAGCCTTTCGAGTTGCACTGGACTAGACTAAGTGGGTGTATTGTGCATTTTCGAGAATATTCGGTCAGTATGAGAGCTTTCAACGAGAGCTGTCATTTATTAGGGGATAAGTTCTGGTGTGCCATTGGTTCAGGGCTTTGTTGGAACCTATCAAGCTGTAGATGTCGAGCCCATCCAACTTCACCCTTTTGGATATTTTCACAGAAATGTCTTGCGGTGCAAATAATACAGCTGCGTGAGATTCCTTTGTCCAGTTTATACTTGAGTCAGTCGAGCCACACCAGACCCTCCAAACTTTTGTCGGTATTCAGCGTTTCCGTCAACTTTCCGGGGAATATTTCAGTAATATCATATACATGAATATTCATATATATGATCATTCAAAGGTTGAATGATTCAGACGTGGATCACCCAACCACCGCAATTTAGACTTGAGCCTTTCGAGTTGCTGGACTGGACTACGTGGGTGCATTGTGCATTCAATATTCGGTCAGTATGAGAGCTGTCACGAGTCAACATTGCCTAGTGGAACCTATCAAGCTGTAGACGTCGAGCCCATCCAACTTTACCCTTTTGTATATTTACACAGAGATGTCTTGCGGTGCAAATAACACAGCCTTGTGAGATTCCTTTGTGCAGTTTATACTCGAGTCAGTCGAGCCACCCCAGACCCGACAAACGTTTGTCGGTATTCAGCGTTTCCGCCAACTTTCCGGGGAAGATGAGAAAACTCTGAGGCACACCCACGCCCGCCCCGCCCCGTCCCTTCCAGCCTGGGGCGAGGAAAACAATAGTGAACTGCGCAGAGGGAGCTTGATGCGAGGGGACCAGATCAATAAGAAAGCGGTTTGAGGCAGAGGGAGGGACCGCCAGTGTTGTGCCGCCACTGTGACCGCGCAGATCGTGTGCTGCTCCAGCCTCCTTCTCCTTCCCCCTAAGCCTCGGAAACCCCGCGATCTCAACATGCTTCTTCCCTCAGGTCAGATGATCTCCCCGCCTATTCGTATATTTACTATATAACACTCATATGCATGCTCCGACATCCAAATTTACAGCCAGCAACAGATACTGCGAAAAAACTCCATTTTTAAAGATCTGTGTCTAGCATCGTTGATGCCAATACGACGGATAGGGTAGCGGATGTCATCAATCAATCGAACCTCCGGAACCGGTAACTCGACCATAGTAATTTACCACATGTACAGATCCTGATAATATAACTACGTACATGTTTCGCAAACTAGTGTGAATTTGTTCATGAATCATGTAAATTATATTTATGGAAATCACCTATGAACATAATATCACCTATGTATAAACATCTATAACATATTTTATGAAGAACGTTCAGCTGTATATATGTATATCCCTACTATTACTAATGTGTTGCTTCGTTGTGATACCCTATCACAATTCACACCTCTTCATCGTCATTTGAGCAATGTAACACAAAATTTATCATTGTTGAAACATATCGCTTTGGTATTGCAGCTTATATAACATTATCTAAATTTATTTAATTATTCAGACACTAAGCCTTAAACTTTTTCAGAGCAGCATGTGTATAGAACTGTATATTATGTTCTCAATAGAATTATGAGACTGGAGATCGGTAGGTGTAATATTCATTTAGATGTACACACAAAGAACGTGAAGTTATTATACTTTATAAATGAACTTCACGATAATGGGTGATGAAAGCATACATCTAATTTACAAAAACCTGTTACGTGATCTTTGACGTATATCTTGATTCCATCTAGATTTTCTAGTTCTACGGCGAATTTAGCTTCTGAAGTTTACCACTACCGCTCCTTGTAGGTGTTTTCTACTTTATTTATCTTTTTAAATACTAGGATCAAAGCTAAAACGGAATGGTTGTATGATGAAAAAACTATAGGTTTTGTAACGAATTCGTATTTCTATCAACCAGCATGCTTGCACATCATATACATAGTGTACCCATTCAATTAGAAGCCTAGAGTCCGCTGATTTTAATTTATTGAGGATGACGACAAATGTCTGAAGCTGAAATTAAGAAATATTTATCATCGTTGTATGGCAAATTGTTATCCTGCCTGAAGTCCAACTCAAAAGTGGATAGGTACATAGACAAATGGTTTTGAGATGGTCGTGTTACGAAAATTGCTAACGCTGGGGGTGAATTGCTTGACCCTGTGTTTTGACCTCGTCTCTGCGCTGACACGCATGCTACAAAATACTAGCTCAAAAGGGTCGACCGGGGGCTAGTAAATGCGATTGAAGCCTTTGACCTACGATGCGAAATGCTGAATGATTGATGTTCTAGTGTCGCACTCCTGCGATGGTCTGTTATCATTACTTGACCCTTAGTTTCGACCCTAAGCAAAAGAACATATGCAACTAACTGTTAGATTTACTGGATCTGGATCACTGTATACTGTTAGACAAACGACCAGAACAAGGGTCAAACGAAATTAATTATTGGGGTGGATCTTTCGGTAATCGAGTATTCAGTTTACTGTGATTTAAAATTCCGCTGACGGACTAAGCGAAGCGATTTTCCAATGAACGAGAGCTATCAATTTAGGCGAATCTAATTTATTAGAAGGTGCTTGATCCTGGATTTTCCACATTTGATTAAAAACGGGGGACTACAAAAGCCCTACCTCTCACTAAAGCGGTCGTTATCTCATATCTCCTGTATGCACCATCGAATCTATATTATCAGTATAAAAAAGACCCTCCGGTCACAACAATGAAATAAATCATCACTGAAAGCATACTCGTACACCGTTGTTGATTATGTATGTTCTACGCGCAGATTTCCTCAAAATTTCTATTGAATAGAAAATCGAATTATGGTTACTTTTATAAATACCAACAAGTTGTAATATTTCAATCAAACCTTAAAGATTTGCATTACATTCAATGTAACGAGCATAATTATCAGGATTCGGCAAGACCTCTGAAGTATTCTCCAACACTATTACTTGGAACGTTACCTTCTTTTGATAGGTCCAATTAATTGTAACAACTGGAATGAAAATGTAGTGGTCCTATCTGTAATAATTAATTTAAAATGTTGAATGGGATTAGACAGACAGTGTCAATGAAGAAAATGGAAGACTGTCAATGAAGAACGCTGTATATATTTTCCTCGAAAAGAAATAGGGCGCTAGTTCGGTGTTCGTTCAACCGTTGCGCTTCTAGTTCCGATTGCGCTATGTCGCCCCGGTTCAAGTTCGTTGTGCGTTCTATGTATGGATTGTGGTTTGGTGTGCGTTCTAACACCACGAATTCAATGTAAATGACAATACATATTGGTAAGTAATGCATGCATTAGGTACAGGAACGTCCCTAACCCCCCAACCCCAATTAACCCTCTCCACCGTCAGTAACTTTGAAACTTCCAAGGATCGGACAAATAATAAAAACTGTCACGAAAATCAGATGAATATAGTCAAAATTTCACGATTTATTGCTATTACCCCCTCCATTACCCCCTTCCATCATGAAATTTGAAGCACCTGACATATTTTCCAAAACTAGAACAAATTAATAAATGAACAAAAAAATAACTACAAAAATGTGACGATAATAATAGTTGAAATATCAAGATTTATCGCTATTACCCCCTCCATTCACCCCCTTCCATCATGAAATTCAGAACCCCTGACATATTTTCCGAAACTAGATCTAATTCATAATTGAACAAAAAATGAATCACGAAAATAGTTGAAACATCATTATTTATCAGTATTACTCCCTCCATTCACCCCCTCCCATGGTGAAATTTGAAACTACTCACATATTATGTTCCAAAAATAGATCAAATTCTTGATGAAAGTAAATAAGAATCACGAAAATTGGTCAAAATTCGTAGCATCGGTAGCGCTTGAAAGAATTGGTAATTTCCGATTTCCTCCACCACGACAGCAAATCCGAAATTCCCAAGGTTCGTTGCACAAATAGACTAAAATTGGAATCGAACAAAGTAAGAACCACGAAAATCGGTTGAGAGTTGTTGACCAAATTTGGGTGGCTTAGACAAAATTTGTTGAAAAAAAGCCTTGTTTTTGCTTTTCTCCCTCCATTCGCCCTCTTCCATCACGAAATCCAAAAGTCCCAAAGTTTGTTACAAAATACTAACATTGGGATCAAACAAAGAATCTCGAAAATCAGCCGAGAATATTGTGGTCTGGGCAGCGACGACAAAATTTGTCACACACACACACACACACAGAAATAGACCTATCGCTTTTTTTTCACACGGATTCGGTTTTAGAATGGTCTGAAACGCATTTGTATGTGTTTATTTTCTTTTCATGCTTGGGTTGTCCCCCACCACCTGGATCAATTCCAATAGGTCGTTCTTAAATTAGGCCTTCCCTGTATGACCTCACCTCTGAGGGACGTCCTAAAAAGTCATCAGAAGCGATCCTACCTTATGCGCAAATGCTTCTGATGTCTTCCCACAGGGCTACGAAGAGGTCAGGACTGTCTGCACTGTCTGCACGATACACTTTCCAGCAGTAGTGATCGAGGTGTGACTGCAAAGAGTACTGAGGAACCACTCTCATTTTCTTTATTATTTTAACTTTGGCGTCTAACCCACAACCTTTCTATGCTTTGGGTGTGATCTCCAGCTGCTCGTTCCTAGACGGAAGTTAGTGAAAGTGCTGGATCCAAGTATGCTTCTTTGTGGTGTACTGTCTTATGCACAAACCCGCAACTGCTTAGGCACATATATGCAGGCCATTCGTCTGGATGTATTTCCGACCCTGCTTCAAATTCGCGTCCAACTATTGGAAGAAGAGTGGCCTTGTCGCGCCGGGCAATATAAAATAATTAACGGCAGTCGCATCCATTTACTAACCCAAATATCCACGGTCCATCTACCAACAAATTAATTTTTTTCTGACTTTTTACACGAAATGTTTAGAAAGATGAGGGTAAAGACTAATTATCTTATTTGTACAATCTTACATCATGGCATCACGTACATCTTTTCTTAACAATATCTATCCCAATCTATCCTTACCCATTTTTTCTTTCAACGTTATTATTTGATTGTCTTTAGTTGGTACATTTTCCAAAATTTATAGCGTATGAGATTTCTTAGAATTGGTTTTATTTCATTCATATTTCGTTGCTCCGTATTACCCTACTTTTTCAGTTTTTTATTTATTTTTATATAGGTAGGTAATTTATTTATGTTCATATCCGTAATAAACATTAGTCAAGCTTTCCGACCGCTCTACTTCGACTTTCACCGGTTCGCAAGTACATTCTCTCATTACTATTTCCTCCGTCAATTACATCCAAGATCCCGTATGAACCGTATACTTTCTACAAAACGTAGTATTATTGCTATTATAAACCACGAAAACGACGTGGCGAGATAAATGACGATAAAAGTTTTCCATCCTGGCTGTAATTATGAGAGGTAGGTAGTGTTCAGTCGGAGTTGTTGCTCTTCTTTTTTGCAAAGGTTTAGCTCTCTCATGAATCCTTACTGTGCGGTGAAAGTACCGGGATCCTAAAAGTTAAAAATATCACTAAAAAACGAGAGTAAAATAGCGGCGGATCTCATTTCTTTGCTACTCAACCTATGAAGTTAAATTGAAGAATAGTTGTATGCATCTAAATATTATCAACTTCGCCTACTGGATCGAATTCAAATCATATTGTAAGCAACGTCTACGTTTAATCTCAAAATCCTTTTCTGGAGTTGGAAACTCAAATCAAAACTTTCTGTGGTGGCACTCATAATGGTTAAGAACAAACATATCATGGTTATATTATGGCACTCATACTGTTTCTTGCGAAGAATCATAAGTTCTACTAAATAGAACACCCCAAGTTATCTAGTACGATAAACTGAAGTATTTGAGTTGACTGTGCGTTGTATAGGTAGGTGATGGTTTAGCAGTGAAGTTAAATTATTGGTTTAAATGGTAGATGGTCATATTAGTGTTAGCCTTAGGAACAACCGCTCTCCTTTCTTATTTAAAATATATAAGTATATGCATCGTAAATCCTCGTACAACGGATATCCAAGTTGGTAAGTGTAATTTATAAGAACTTTTTGAACAAAGTAATCCTGCAAAATCACTTCAACCACATAACCAAATCCACTTACAACTGGTATCAACCACTTTTCTACGTAATTCTTCCCCGTTAAGTTTGACGAGAGGGGCCGCAAAAGCTCTATAACTGGTTAGGCTTGCGTTTACGAACCCTCCCAGACTTCTTATGAGAAAAGCAGTAAACTACCCATAAAACGGACCAGAAGGGCCATGCAGCGTGGAAAATTATTTATCGGCGATTACGACATGGCGCTACAACTTCGCTTGCACATGAATTCCGACTTCTCTATCACGATGTTCGACGCGTGGTATTCATGAAGACGTTTCCTTCATTTCGTCGTACTAAATTTCATTTTTTATACTCTTTTTATGTGGGTAAATCGTTCGGAAATTGAAGGCTACGCTAGCTAATAAACTTCGCCATTTATGACCTTGTTAGACCGTAAAATGCCACACGTTTTCAAGAAAACTAATTTGCCCATTTTGTCTGCCCATAGCGTTAGTGGTTTCATACTACTATTATATTATGAGGCGACGTAGTGTATAAATGTTGAGAGCTTGTGGCTGATTATTTTCTCCATTTATTGACTACTAGCCGATTACCCGAGCGCTGCCCCGATCGAGGTGTATAAATAACTCGCTGTAAAGTAGCTGGTTTCACTCTGCTGATCAGGGTGGCTCCGAACCTTGTCATTATGACCCAGCAGTCCAAAATAGGCTCCATTTCAAATTATAAATTAAAATTAAAATCCGTTAAATTAAAAACAGTGAAAATAAATCTTCAACGGCTTTTTCTCCCTCAAAATTTGAAATGAAATGTATCAAGGATCTAGGTAGCTCCCCAGAGGTGCAGTGGGGTCCTAAATCCTCGACAAAGAGGTAGAGGAGGATGACAGTATCCCTTCAGAGAGATACCCACTCCTACTAATAGCAATAATGCTCTATGTTCGGAGTAGATTGGATTTCCAGGACCTGGATCACCCAACCACTGCCAAACTCAGCCACTCAAGAACACGGGAAGAGGTGTGCGACGCCCGTTGTTTTCCAACGGAGCGACGGCAGCGCTTTCTCTGGGATTTTGACGGGAACTCTGTCACACTCCCCCCCTTAAAGACATACTTGATTGAAGAGCAAGTATGTTAACCAGGTGGAATAGTTTACTGGCTGAGAACTGATGCTCATTAATAAATAGCTGCATTGGCGATTGAGGATGGGAAAAGAGAAATTAAAACAGGATGGATTGTCAATTAATCTTCATATGAAGTATTCATTAGGTAATTAACCCCCAATCAAAGATTAGAACAATTGGGAATAAACGGTGGCTCAACATTGGGGACTTAAATTGGGAACTAAGCCCTGGAAATTGGGAACAATGCCCTTGAATAATTGGGAACAATGCCCATGAATAATTGGGAACCATGCCCGGGTATAAAGAATAATAATAAAAATGGCAATGGCCAGGTATACCATAGGTATGAAATTGAAAATAAAAAGGGGAATAAAAGAGAAATCATTAGTCAAAGACCAATGAAATTATTTACATACCAAAGGGTGATAATGGGAATTCCTTCTGGAAAACCCGGGCCATGTTTCTTCTGAAATATTAACGCCCCAAAAATAGTGGATCGGATTACTAGGCGTCAGCCATCCATAATCCTAACCACGCTCGCTCTACCGAGGAGAGTGTGACAGACAAAAAAAGGATCCCCTTACTAATAGCACGTAATGTGCTAGTTCAGGAAGATTGAAATCCCGGAACGTAATGTGCAATGTTCCGGGAGTAGATTGGATTTCCAGGACCTGGATCACCCATCCAACGCCAAACTCAGCCTCTCAAGAACACGAGGAGAGGCGTGCGACGCCCGTTGTTGTTTTCCAACGCAGCGAAGGCAGTGCTTTCTGTGGGATTCTGACGGGAACTCTGTCACAAATGAGAGGAAACCGTTATCACTATACAGTGTTGCCAGCAATGTATGGAATACAGCGCACGGAGTCTTTGCACTCGGCGCCACCAAGCTGTTTGTATACGATGCTTCTCTGGTCAAGTGGCCGACTGAGATAGAGCCCTGACTTGAAAGCAGGCGTTCCAGGTTCAGGTCTCGAGAAAATCACATATTTTTAGAAGTAAATAATCAGGGTGGCTCTCTACCCTGCCATTATTACCCAACAGTCCTGAAGAGGCTCCGTTTCAATTTTCAGCATCGTGGGATGAATAAGAAAGAAATTAGCCTCAGGGCTCACTCTGCTGATCAGGCTCATGACTCAAAACTTTCACGCGGTAACTTCCCAGTACCTAAAGAACATCTGTACCAAATTTTGTCGAAATCCGTCAAACGGTGTGGATTTTTATGAAGAAATACGTACATACACACAAACTTTTCACATTTACATATATATATATATATATATATATATATATATATATATATATATATATATATATATATAGAAGATAGTGAGCAGATAAGTAACCTGTAATATTCTACTAGCAACCGAATTTCTGACTTTTTTTCTACCAATGGTAATCAAATGAGTTAGTTCGAAGTAATTCACTGCAAGCCTGCGTTTTGGCAATCGTTACACGCTTCAAACTTGGCAGCACAGGTCCCACTAATAGTGTCTTGAAGCTATAAACTATTTTATTGCGAGAGAGGTAACCAAACCAAATGTGCATGCTGGTATATTTGAAGTGTTTCAAGCTATGATAAACATCGCAGTTTGGAGAAATGGGTGAAGGAGACATTTTGTTTAGAAATACGCATTTTTTTTCCTTCCTTCTTTCACAAGAACAGATATTTTTAAAAAATCTGCTAACGCCAAAATGGTCCTGAAAGACTACTTTCGATAGATATTATCATAGAGAATCCGTTTTGAAGCATTGTAAAACGATTCCTGATGCTTTATAAATTTATATATTTATGAATCCTTATCACCCAGTTGAGCTCAAATTAAATAGTGAAAATCTGTTCTGTTTATTGTTTATGTTAAGGCAAGAGGGGTTGACGAAGTGCCACCCGTAAGCGGGTGCCATTTTGTACGTGAGAAATAAGGGTAAGGGTGCCACAATGATGGAATATATATATATATATATATATATATATATATATATATATATATATATATATATATATATATATATATATATATATATATATATATATATATATATATATGTGTGTGTGTGTGTGTGGTGTGCGGACGTGTGTTTGTTTGTGTGTGTGTGTCTCGAACTTTTGTCAATTCTGGATAAATTTGTAGCTAAAGTTACCCCATGTTTATTGGATTCGTTTATAAGCATTCAGATTAACAATGTATTGTATTGAGTAGAAGCTTGTTCTTATCGGTAACTATTCGAATCGAACGGAAGAAATTAATCGAATTACAAATTGAAGTTACCTGCTCTTTTCGTTAACAAGGCTGTGAGCTTCAGCCGTCACCTCCACTAGTTGGTTCGCACGTAACCTCTTGCCGATGGCTGAGCGGGTTAAATGAAATATTCAATTCCCCGTGAGCGATGAACCTACCAGCCTTGTTGAAGCTAACGATTGGTGCGGATCGTTAAATTCGGCAAGCCTTTCACATAGCTACACGTTAAGTACACATGTTCCGTGGTTTCCTGTCTCAACGCAATAATAGTCTAGTTCCATACCTGGTTTCCTAACCATTTCTTGGTACTAACCTGAAAAAACGTTTAGTGTGTCTAATAAGGGTTTCGACGCACGAAACTATATTGAAGCGTACTAATTTTGAATGACTAACTTCTGTATTGGATGACCTGCAGCAGAAGACTGCAGTTCTTTTGTCTGTTCACGTCAGGCCTTCGTTTATAAATATTATATTCATATATTTATTATCATACTAATATTGGTTCTGGTTCAAAACATGGGTTTAGTTTCGCAAGAGTCCTACTTTAGATGTAAATCTGTCATTAACCTATCAAAAAAATGAATTTGACGACTGTTTCGGAAATACGAACTAAATAACTCGCGATGAAGTTGTGGAAACCCATCTCAAAATGGAAGTTAGTGAAAAACGTTGTCTATTTCCACGAAAAATAAAGAGTTGCAATGTTAAATCGATTTCGATGGTTAGGCCATCGTCAGTAACAAACAATAACTATTGTCGAAATCGATTTAACATTGTAACTCTTTATTTTTCGTGGAAATAGTCAACGTTTTTCACTAACTTCCGTTTTGTTTCGGAAATCCCCAAATCTCCTCTTTTCCATGGATTCATGATTAATCAACTTTATCCTTTGCGTACGTGAGAAATCGAGAATTGAAAAAGTGACTAGTCAAAAACTTCCGTATGTGTCCCCACAGTATTTGTGCGTCATTAAGTTGAGCAATGAATCCTAAAACCCTTTTGTTGTTGATTTCTGACTAAACAATGTTGATGTTTATGTTGTGTAGGATGATACAGACTCTTGAATAAACATGCATATTATAGCTACCACAGACTAGGGACCCGACGGAGAGTCGGGCTCACCTGAACTGGGCACCAGCGCCAACTAAAGCATTTGAACTGGGGACTTTCCAAATCTTAGGTAGGAGGGTCTGCTCCAGAATTATTAATAAAGTACTTGACGTTATGTATTTTTGAGATGCGAACATCCAGACCTCAAAACCATACACATCATTCTGACCTATATGATGTCCAACTAATTTGAATTTTTACTAAAGGATTGACTACTTGATGTTATGCATTTTTGAGATGCGACCTTGCGCGCATCAAACCACCAAACTATATACATCCTTCTAATGTATTTACGCGCTATATATATATATATATATATATATATATATATATATATATATATATATATATATATATATATATACAATTAATAGTGGGTGTATATCATCTAATCAAAACTATTATCCATAATATCTTGAATCATCTAATTTCTAAATTAATAATCATTTATATCATCTAATCAAAATTATCGACTATAATATCTTATATGTTTCAATATCTGTCCTTTTGTTTGTATGTAAATGATGTAAATGTTGGTAAATAATGGGAAAAGTAACAACCTAACATGGAAGATGGCATGTATATGTAATTGAAAGAGTTTTATCGCTGAATACCTCACGAAAGTTAAAAACGATGTAGTACATGAGAAAGTAACTTTTTGGGAACAAGAACAGCACTCATGAGTTTGCCAACACGTTTCGTCTCTGTGCAATGTATATGCTGGTGTCGTTGATGTTTTTCATGAAGTGCTCTCAGCTGCCTCGAGGGAGCGAAACAATTCAAGCTCCCCCACTCAGGTTTTCTGTCTTCCTTCTCCCACCTGATTCTACCGAATCTTTTCTCCGTCGTTTTGTGTGTGAAGTATAATCTCACCCTTCGAAATGAATGCTCACTGAGGCTCTTCATCATTTTAGAAACAGAAGCTTCCCCTTTGCATCATTCGAAATTAAATTCTTTGGAAGTTTCTAAAGAATCTATCCTTCAGAAGCCGGACGAAAAGGATGGTCCCGTTTCACTTGGTCTTTTCTGACGGTGTTCCTATACCACTGGACTTTCAAACAGAATTATGTGCTTTGTGCTTCAAAAAAAATATGCTGGGTTCCTTAACAAGTGTTGGCAAATTTCACGAAGTGTTGTGAAATTTGCTGAGGTTTTCTAGGATTTTAGCTGAGATTTTTAACTCCGCTAAAATTTTCAGAATTTTAAACATATTCAAGTGTAACAAATGAATATTTTATCGGTCTAAGTTACATTTTACTTCATTATCATCCAACTCACCATATTTATAAATCGCTTTTTTAAAAACTTTATTGGCTTCAGTGCAACTATTCAGCCTATCATACCAGAGAAAATTTACAATAGTAAATATTTCAAATCTTAGTTGATTGAAAGTAACAAACGAGTAAATAAATAAATAAATAAATAAATAAATATATATATATATATATATATATGTATGTATGAAGTCAAGAAGTCAAATTACATTCCTTACAAAATTTAAAGATGGCATCGTAATGAAGGACGTCTTGAAGTCGGAGGATCAGATCAAGATTGAAAGGCTGAGGGACTGATTTAGAGTAGAGGTTCCTTCGAAGAAATATTTTCTTACAGAAACGATACGTAGGCATTCCATCAATATATGTTGCTCGTCTTCAACCACTGAACAGAGCTCGCACAGTTCGATGGTCGATCTTCGAATTTTGAAGAGGTAATGTTTGGTACAGCATACAGTGATCTGTTCTCAGGCGCGAAAGGATTTTGAAGAACATCTTAGGCTAAGAAATCACTTGTTAGAACTTCCATATATATATATATATATATATGACTCTTAAGAATTCCTCCTACACAAAATGGCGAAGGGGGGGGGGGGGTCAAAATACTTTCCTATATTGCGGTAGGTACGTAGAATGCATTCTTTATTGCACAAACATATATGAGCTTCTACTAGAAATGCTTATTTATGGGTCCAAATTAATTTGCTTCAAGAGCGAAAACGAGTTTTCTAACAAGTACTAAATTTGAATGTTCAGTTTTGATTCTCCCTTAGACGAATGATAACGCGCAATAATTTTCATTCATAACCTTTTTTGGGTTTCAGAGAAACGATATAAAGAGAGTATAAAAATGTTTCTGTTCAGTTTTCAACTATAATATATTAATAAATATGTTTAAAATTAATAAGAAGTAGATACCTAGTAAAACTAGGGGATATAAATGAATTTACTTATTATTATTATTCTTTTTTTTATTTACTTCAATTTCTTTATTGGTTTTTGAATAAAGATTGTGATTACATTGTTTTATTTATTTTTCTTCCGAGTCTACTTTACGGCTGCGGAAGCATTGTTTCCACTTTCGGGAGAAAAAAAATTTTTGGTTTCCAAAATCAAAATTCGCGCTCAAATTTTACGTTTTTGACTATTCTGAACAACTTGTCTGTCGTGTCTGCCTTATTTTCCACAGTTTTCACCCGATTCGGATGACATTTTCAAGGGGTGTGCGGACTAGGGGGTAGACGCTCCCCTATCAGTTTCATCGTTCTTGACTCAATACTTCACTCTGAACATGCGCAAACGCAAATTGTACCTAGCATCATTTTCTCACGCCCAAGTCGTCCGATCTCGCTCAAATTTAGATGATAGTGGGGGGATGACAATTTGATCATCTCATATCAATTTCAACATGATTGTGTCATTAATAGCTTTCGCGCATGGGCCAATTGAAATCCTTGTGACAAGCTTATTATTCACAGTTTTCATCCGATCTGGATGAAAATCTCAGGAAATGTGCGGGCTAGGGGGTGGACGGTCCCCTGTCAGTTTCATTCTTGACAAATCCATAGTTCACACTGCGCATGCGCAAACTTAAATTCCTATATGCTCCATTTTCTCATGCCCTAGTCGTCCGATCTCGCTCAAATTTGTATGATAGTTGGGGGATGACGCTTTGATCATCCCATATCTATTTCAACATGATTGTATCATTAATAGCTACAGCTCATGCGCCTATGTGAAATCCTTGTAACGACCTTAATTCCCACAGTTTTCAACCGATTTTGATGACATTGTCAGCGAATGCGCGGTTTAGGTTGAAGATGGTCCCGTTCCTATTTCATTGTTTTCAACTCATCAGTTCATTCTGCGCTTGCACAAACGTAAATTACATTGAATGTCGTTTTTTGTTCCTTAATTGACCGATTATGACATTTCACGCTACCACTTGATGATCTATACATTCATGATAGGTAAACAAAGAAGCTATGTGCCACACCCAACTTGGCAGACGTTTTCTTCTTCAACCTAGTTCAATTGAAGCAATGATTTATTTTTTATTGGCTAAATCTGTTCTCCGACTGACAGCCCTTGGAATTCCTTTTGTTTTGTTTCATAAATTTGTGGCTTTAATAGAGCTATTAGAGACTCGAACTAGGAGGAAGTCTTCCCGGTTGTTTTATCACAATGGTTCTATTATTATGTTAAACGTGGTAGGTATCTTATCGGTGAAACCTAATGACTGATCTCATTTTCTGTAATTTGGCCTAGAATTCATCAAATGACCATTTGATAAAATCCTACTTCCTCGTCATTTCAGAAAATGTTACAATCAAGTGCTAAGAACATAAAGAAACCAATAAATAGTAATATTATCATAAAATTATTTTATAAAAACGTGTACAATATTAATTTTCTCCCCCCACGAAGTATACAATATCAATCATTACATTAATAATACTGTTAACTCGTCCTTTTACAAATCAGTGTACCTACCTCGAGTTTGTACGTAAGTTCCGCATTTGGGCTATGCAGATGGCTTAGGCTAACTATTCTTCGTCGACTATCGTCGTGTTTCTCAAGTTTTAATCACGTGCCTGTTGTTGGGAACGTGGGTTGAATGTAGGAGTCGGTTAAGGCAATGTGCATCCTCAAGAAAACGGGCGAACAATAGAATCATCTTAACCGTTATGAATCTGCTTATTAAACAGACGAAACACATAATATTATGGATGCTTCATTGAATTAGTTAAGAGTAACAACGACAACTTTGGAAAAAAGCAAATCCTCTAAACCTTCAAAAATTAATTTTACAGATGAGTTTTTTATTGGAAATGACATTATTGTTATTATAAAGTATTTCGTACTGAGACCAAACACACAACATTCCCAATTTTCTTTTATCATTTCCATTTTCATTACAATCAATAATACTACTTTATGATTCACCAGGGTTATCAAAACTCAAATTCCCTGTGTTCCCGTTTCAAGACATGTAGCTAAAATAAAATTTAATTAAACTATAACCTGACCTTCAAATTATAAACCGTTTGTTGGGTATTTTTCCTTATCTACGGAAGAATGTTAAGATTTGTCCTGTGCAAGGAAATGACAAATTTTTTGTTCTTTAACATTTTTTATTTTAAAATGATCGTAATGCTTTCTCAAGAGTGGTTGACTATCTAGATCTATGACTAAAACTAAATTAGTGGTAAATCGAACTCGGTATTCTTATAGTGGTAGCCATCTATTCCCGAAGGATTATTGAAAGGATGGTGGGAGGTAGGCGGTTTCTTCCTTTTATATAGTTTCATTTCACAACTAGTTTCTCCCAATTATTTTAGGACTCATCAGGTCCTACAATGAAATAAAAATTTGGTAGGTTTACAGAGGAGTCTACTTGTAGAGTAAGTTAATATAATTAAATTGTTAAGAAATATTTACAAGAGTGGGTGATTGCTTATTCCATACAATGTTAGAGGTATGCCACAAACTTGTTTAAGTAGAGCTGTACCTACATAATTCAGATTCATGCGTAAGTGCAGGATTTTATGGATTTCCCCAATGAAGGTAAGAATCTCAACCTCCACATCATAACTAAACATAGCTAACTCCCAACAAATAACTTTCACTTTTACTCATTAATTTCATCTCAGACACCCTCTCTGGCTCCAAATAAATTAAACAACCAACTAACATGTAAACAAGCAGAGTAAAATAAACCATTTGCGAATAAGCAACCACCCACCCTTCTTGTATTTCTTGGCTATTTAATTAGATAAACTTACTCTATATGTAGATTCCTCTGTAAACCTACCAAATTTTCATTTCACTGTAGGACCTGATGAGGCCTAACGTAATTGACCGAAACTAGTTGTGAAATAAAACTATATAAAAGAAAGAAGCTGCTTACCTTCCACCCTCCAGTCAATAATCCTTCGATAGTACTTGGGTGCTTAGTAAGCAGCAATTACAGTACAGACTAGGTAGGTCGCAGTACCCACCTCAGTAACTTTTTCTGTGTGAGTAATTGTGGAAAGAACGTTGTTTTATATTTGCTTCGTTTTCCTTAGCAATAACGAGACTTCAAGAGAAAACTCTCAGTAATAAAAAGTCCGGGAGGGAGGTCGGTTTAGAATAATGAATGTGAAAAAAGGGGGAAGGGAGATGTGGTTGAGTGTTTAGAGCGGACAGCACGAACGGAAAAATTCCCTCGAAATCCTCTTGAATGCCGCCGGCGAACGGGGCGGTTTCTCTTGACTGAACAGCTGTGCGGACTTGCTCAATTGGATGAATGGCTGGGTCGAGTAAAAGCATTTACCATCGGCGACGCTCGACGGAACTGGAGGGCAATAGGGTGCTCATGCTCGCTGCTCATGGCAACCTGATTAGCTCAATGGTATCTCATTGCCCGGTCGGTCGGCTTGTAAGAATGAGTCCGTACGCTAACCAGATGTGGGGCGAAAATTCAATTGTCCCAAAGATTTATGTTTTATGCCACCTCAACTCTCAACTTCCTAAACTTCGGAAAGATCATACTTTTATTTTTGCGAATAACCAACCATTTCCTCAAAATCGAAGTCTATACTCTCATCCTAGTACTCCAGGAGCCTAGGCCGAAAATAGGTGGTAATATGCGGAGAAGGTTGTGACAATGGGTGACCAATTGTGAAGAATTTAGTACCCAGTGTCCAAGCAGAGTTCTGCTACCACTGGTGCAATCTCCAGAAAAATATTACCTAATAACCTTAACATCAACGAAAATAAGTAGGCAGGAACATAAAACTTGATAAATAAGGGTCAAATAAACTGTACTTGTTTGAAAAAAATAAAAAAATAAATAAAAATAAAAAAAAAAAAACCAGAACCTCTGGGGAAAAAAGGGAAATTGATCTAAAATTAACAAGAAAAAGCACAATGCTGAAAAAGAAAATTGAATTAGCTCAAACCTGGCTGTTGACACTGATGCAAAAACCAGGTGGCGAAAATAAATGGAAAATAAACACTTTCACTAAACTTGGTGAAAAGGAAAAGAAAAGTAACACTAGGCTATATGAAAATCAAATATGGAAAAATGGAGGAGTTGGCTTATTAGGCACGAAACTTGTTAAGATGGCTTCAGAGAAGAGAATGGGGAGAGGAAATATTTCTCATACAAAAGGATCCCTGAAGAGGGAAGGGGACGAAACAATATAGCCAACCTGTTAACAGAAAAACTATCCAAGACACCGCCAGGTCATTTTGAAGGCTATGTTTGGAGGAAGTTCATGGAACCTGGAACAGTGAATCCATGACAAGGTTTGAGATTAGATTCTAAAAATTTAGTCCGTTCTGAGTGACAAAATATTTAAGACCGGTGGTGTCTTATATTGGTGCTCCTGCCTACAAATTGGCTATAAAAGTCAATATTTTATTTAGAAACAAAATCAACTTTTGGCCTTAACATACTGTACTCAATTCTTATGATTCGGTCTCCAAAATTAAGGACATTCAGATGCCTCCAAATGCTAAACTCGCATCTTTTGACGTGGTTAGTCTGTTCACCAATATCGATGTAGCTAGCTAGATGTGGTATGCAGGCTGGTTCACGCATCTAAGCTTAATATTTTCGAAAAAGATGAATTGTTTAATTTGATGTCTGTCTGTACGGATCAAAATTACTTTTAACTTGAGGGGCAATGTTATACTCAGACAGGGGTTGCTATGGGTTCTCCGTTATCCCCTCTGTTTGAAGATATATACATGGATTATCTTGAGCAACAAATATTTACAACTTCTAACACAAATAATGTTCTCTATTGGTTCTCTAGAATGGTGATATGTCGGTGATATCACCATTCTATGGAAGGGCACAGAAAGACATCTAAATTCTTTTCATGAAAAAATCAATAAATTAGATCCCTTTATCAAATTCACCCTCGAATTCGGCGGGAATAAACTAAATTTTCTTGATCTGTCCATCTCTTTGGTAAACGAGAAGCATGATTTTTCAATTTATAGAAAAGATACGTATAGCGATATAACGATCCATAGTACTTCAAATCACCCTTTAGTCATAAGCATGCAGCTTTCCATCGTATGATTAACCGATCACTATCTATTCCTATGATTGAATGAAATTTATCAGAAGAAAAATCCATTATCAAAAGCATAGCAGCTTGTAATGGCTACAGAGGAGATCTCGTTGATACCATATAGAATAAGGTTCTTGGAAAAAAGAGTAGAGATAGTTTCCAATCTGGTTAGGGAAGATGTAACTTTAGAAGAAAATGTCTGATAAAATTGGCTAAATTCTATCATTGGGGGGTTGCAAAGTGGGTTTTAAAACTTGAAATAGTCTTAGAGCATTACTAGGTTCCATTAAAGACAAAATTAATGTTCAGGATAAAAATGTATTAAATATAAGTAAATAAAAGTATTCTTGCGGCTACGAATATTGCGGTCAAACTGATAGGAATTTGAGGGAAAGAATAGAAGAGCATCAGGAGGATTTCTGGCAAAATAAGGGTAGGTCTACATTTGCAAAACATCTTCAGGAATCCAATCATAATTACAATTTTGATTTCACAGATTGACAGTTTGTAGAATTTCTTCATATTTTTCCCCTCTTCACTTTGCTTGCACTTGATTGGTAGTACCTCTAGCCCTTCTGAGTGTTCAGTTATTGTTTGTTACTGATGATTGCTTAACCGTCGAAATCGATTAAACATTGTAACTCCTTGTTCTTTCGTGGAAATAGACAACGTTTTTCACAAACTTCCGTTTCGAAATGGGTTTCCACAACTTCGTGGTGAGTGATTAGAATCGTAAAGAGATTGACGTAATCATTCAATCCCAATCCAACTTCATTCGAAAATGTAGTAGTAGAACTATAATTCTTGTAAATTAGGGTGGATTTCTCCAGACAGAAGACGATCTGCAAAGCTAAAAGGCGATATTCTCGCAAGGTGTATATTACCCAACTCATTTTCACTTAACTGTTCCTTCACACGATGTTGCGTGCCGTGGCGCCAACCAGCATCTTCCTCTCAATCGCGTCATCCCGGTTATTGAAATGGAAATCTTCATGAGATCCAACTTCGTGTAAGAAACAAGTTTCAGGTACCTGTTCGATGCGTGAAAATTTTCCAAATTTCCTTTTCTCTTCAGTTTGAACGGTTCCCTACCTGAGGGTGGAAGAAAGGAAGTTTATAATAAAAGTTTACCGTATCTACCTCCCTTCATATTTCCTAAGTCATGAACTTCTGCTCGCTTGAACTCGAGTATGTATAGGAATAAATTTACAAGGGGAGCCTGAACTTTACGTGGGATTAGGTGACGTTTCTAAGCTTTGGGATTTTATCATTTCCATTGGATTTCTCGCAAAGTTCATCAGCTGAAACAAAGTTTTCGATATGAACCAGTATTTTCTTTCCGCTACACATTTTAAAAACCTTAAAATATATATTTAAAAGTACGTGTACTCAACTGTCCATATTGATCATGGAGAAGTTAACAATTTGAAATTAATTAACGTATAGTCAACCATTTTTCATGAAGGAAACGATTGTGCCGAAGCTTCACACTACTTTCACTGAATACATCCAATTTTCACGGGAGCTAGAGGTGTTTCCCTGAAAACTTGAAAGTTGCTTTTTAGAAACATTTCAGTTCTCCTAGAGTCTTTTACAGTTCGGTGAATAGAATGGTGTTAATAGAATGCAATGTGTGCACTACCGCACACCCCTGATCTTGTGGTCTCCACATCTACGAACTGTGATGTACACCAATAAAAGTTACACAAGTAAAGTAACATATAAACCATAGAAGTAGTTTGGGAGTAAATTAAATGCCGGTCGTACAACATGACCATGTGAGCAAATTTTCGTATTCATTGCATTATTTTAGTTTGTATACATCATTGAGTGCACAAAAACCCTATACCACCCTATTATACGTTGCCTATAAAATTTATGAAAGAACATTTTTTGTGAATTGACATGGATATGTCTTTGCTCTGGGGGGTCAACCAAAAATTTCCGTGACGCAAAATTGATGTCACAATTTCAGTATTTTTCACGTACAACCCAGCCGTTGCTAGGGGAATGGAACTTCCGCAGTTTTCATCGCACAAAAATCGTTCACCACTCGTTGATTTATGTGATAAATGTTCACATCTCAAGCTACCAATTTCCCCCTCCTTACATACCTGGCTACATTCCTAAACTAAGTTGATTGGACTATAAACAATTTTAATAAGCCGGTTACAATATTCTTAACGTAAAGCAATAGCATCATTTACTCCACTCCATAGTTAACATTTTCATCCCCTGACAACAGTCGACTGTTAACTCATTGCGTCTATATTGGAGAAATAACTTTAATTTATAGTATGCTTTTTGTGCCTCCAAGAATGATAAAATAAATTCTTTATCCTACATTTCGTCGCCTACAGTCCAAAGCTAAAGGATTTGTTTACAACTCTCGAGGACGACCGTTGTGAAATCCCCAATCGAAGACATATCCATATAACATGGTATCTGCTTGTAAAGCAGATAGTGGAACTCGTTTACGAGTTTACTTGTGACTCGTTGATTTTTTAGCTTCCAAAAATTTTAACACAGAATGTGTTTTAGCCGTGGACTAACTAGCCGAAAATGGAACGCGGGATGGGAACGAAATGTGTGACGGATGATTTTCACGTACAACCGAGCCGTTGGTAGGGAAATGGAATTTCCGCCATTTTAATCGCACAGAAATCGTTCACCATTCGTTGGAAAGCTCTTGATTTATCACGAATTTATTTCGTTTTTTTTTTTTTTTTCGTAGTTTCATACTATAACTATATAAATTGATGTTATAAATGAATAGTAAACAATGACGCTTGTTTGGTTGTCACTTGGTTGCGCGACAACGCAAACACATTCTGTGTTTCAATAATTTCGTCCGAAGTATGTAAATAGAGGTAACCGGGGGTCCAGGGGGCGGACCTTTTCCGTTAATTCACCACCATTCATTCATTCTGACCTGTATGACCAACTAATCTGTATTTTTTACTAAGGGATTGACAACCTGATGTTATGTATTTTTGAGATGCGAGCTTGCGAACATCCAGACCACCAAACTATACCCATCATTCTGACCTACATGACCAATTAATCTGAATTTTTACTAAGGGATTGACAACTTGATGTTATGTATTTTTTAGGAGCGAGCTTGTGAGCATCCAGACCACCTAACAATACATTGCATTCTGATCTATTTTACCACAGTGGACGTAAAAATGATTGGGGAACAGTTTTTGGAACAATAGAACATATATCAAGCGGCAGTGAATTAACGGAAACCAATAAAAGGGTTGGTAGTGAATTAACGGAAAAGAACCCAGGGGGCTTTTTTTAGCACATTTTTAATTCAATTTTTCACAATTATTTTTTTTGTTCCACTTCAAAGCTTAGATTGTTATAATCTTAACATTTTATTTTCATTTTCCGGTTTTTGCCATTTTCAAAGCCTATTTCAATCAAATAAAAAATTGTGCACAAAAAAAAGTGTCCTCGTTATTGTGTGACAAATCGCTGCCCGACAAAACTCACCCTTTCTTTTGAAATTGCTTTTGGAATGGCTTTCTACAGCCATTGTAATACCATCATTTCAGACAGTAGGGCCCCGATCCTCGACCGTGACCTTGTTTTTTGTTTACTGTTCTACATTTTAGTGATTTAGATGTAGATAGAAGGTTTCTGCTATGCTGTACATATTTTTAAAGTTTTACATATCATGTTTTTTGTACAGTAATACACAGTTTTTTATGCTGAAATATTTTTTTCTTGTTTTCGCTTCATTTTCAGCCTGTATTTGGGTTTTCTGCAATTTTCGCTATCCGCGCTGCCCTTGCCACCCGATTCCGCGGATAGTCGGGGCTGTACTGTATTTAATTTGTTTACCAGTTTAGGAATCTACTGAAAACTAGAAAAATGCAGACAAAGTAAAATTTTAGTTATGTACATAGTAATCTATAAAAGAGGTAATATTATATGTTAGAATTCCAATTGTACTTTGTCATTTTTCATTGGACAAACAGTCAGATCATTTAATAATGATTAATTTTACACATTATTAGTTCATTATGGTTACTTAGCAGTATTAGTTTATAACTTAGCTTAGTAAATCAGCTTTCCTTGACACTATACAGAGGCTTAGGGATTATGAGATGTTGTGATAAAATGAAAGCATTCCAAAAAGTAGCGAACGATTATCATGCTATGAAAACTAAGGGAGTTACACTTCCCTAGTAACGCACTTGTGGTACGTGAAAATCAATAGAAAATCAATACTTTCACCGTGGCGTGACGTCCGAGGAAAGTAGAAACGTTCTGTTATTCATTATTAATAATGATAAAATCCGAAAATCGGGATGGCCGAAAGCTTATTGTTATATGATATTATATCCCTCCGTAATTTGGTAACTGAATAATGACTTTTGTCTGGGTTGAAGGTACAAAGTTTCTGAGCAAGTTTCCATAGTCTGTGTTCTACATCTTTACTGCCACAGGGCACCAGCTCGGGTTCTTGGCAAACTGTTAGACCTGTCAAACTTTGTCTTGGGGAGTAGCCAAATTCGGAAGTTCAACTCATCAATCCAGAAGAAGAAAACCACCAATATCCTTTCTCTCGACTGCCTGCTACTCATTGATTGAGGATGGAATCCCTTCGGCCTTGTTATAAATTATGGTTTATCGCACAAAGGATTATAATTTCTGTACCAGATAATCCTTCTATGCAAATATTAGTAGATATATTTAAACGGAGCCTGTGGTACACAATTATCCAACTGCAACTATGGATGCTTTATTTAGTCCGGGGATCCTACAATCCCAATTAAATAATATGATATCCATATTTGAAGATTGGTGAAATGACAATGACATGTGTTACTACTCGTTTTGTTCAGGAGTCTGAAATATAGCGAGCTGTTGTTCACGATAGAATGAATTCAGAATAATTGACAGTGATAGCTGTCCGTGCAATGAAGATATTCACAGACATGGGAACACATATTAATGTACTGTTTTTGTTTTGAGCCACAGCGTTTGTTTTGATAATAGCTTATCAGAAAAGTCGTTGTTAGGAAATATTGGTGGGAAACATTAGAGGATTTTCAGTTTTTATTAATTCTATGAATTTTGATTAGATTCTATGATTTTACCTTGATAAGTGGTTCGAACTTGATAGGTAAGTGTTTCGATCTGGATAAGGGGTTCAACTACTGCTCGCGGTCCTGCAAAAAATCAAATCACGGACCATCCTAAAGACATGAAACATGTCAAGAAAAAATTAAAGGACCTTACCTCATACAAGCGAAATCCACGGACTATTCATCAAACACCACGTCTATAAACGTTTTGGAAGTCATTGTTCTTCAACTCGAATAAAATATTCTTATGTGTATAGGTACCTAATTCTGCCTAGTCTTGCGATCTTGTTCTCAGGGGTACAGGCTCGCTCTTTTCGCACTCAATTTTTTAGGAGTGCCACATTCTCTCTTCTAGTATTCATAGTTACTATTTTTGTCCACCACAGGTGGGTCTTTTTTCTCCATTTTTTGGACTCGCTCTTGTACAGTACACGGGCATATTTGGTTCCGATGTTCAGGTAAGCAAGAGATTGACAAGAAGAACCCAACACAATCTTGATATTTCACAAATGTGTAGAGGCCCAAAGCCGAGTCAATTTAGTATTGAGCTAAAAAGTGACCGTGTGGAATGTCATAGTACCTATACGAAAAATCGTTGAAATCTAGGAGTCGAGAGAATGCCTCAAAGTAGATTTTAGCGGGAAAATTTTGGAAAAACTTATTTGAAATTTATTGGAGGCATTTTTTCACGGAATTCTGATAAAAATTCAAAAAATTCTTTCAAATCCTAGAATCGGTTTTTATATTAAATCGTTATTCAGGACGAGCATGCTAACATTTCAGAACAATTTTGACTTAAATATAATGGGGAAATTTACGAAAATTCGCTCATATGATCATGTCGCATGAATGGAACTTTTCTTTTTTAATCCGTTTACTATGGCTGGAGGTTTCCCATATGCCAGAACGTTTACATAATTAATGTTGACAATTTTGAATTATATAAATCATAGAATCAACTTAGTAACTTCTGAAAACTTAAGTATCTGTAAGTAGTCTTTTTTGTTCCTCTTCTTCAGCAATTCTACCATTGACCCATTGTGTTTGGAAATGGCATCCCCAAGTTTCTTCCTCATATCTGCTGTGAGATGACGTGTTCCATGTCCTCGAGGATGTCACATGCTAAACATAATTGACTGTCAGCTCGTTCTCATAGGTTCATGGTTATCCTGACATTTTCATGGTTGGTCCGGAGTCTAGTGAGTTGTATGCATTGCCGGCGTGTTAGTTAAAGGCCATTCCTCAGGTATCCATGGCTTCAATTTGACCTTCGGGAGCACAGAATAGTGAAAATGACCATTCTCTACAGGAGTGGAACTTGTTAACAAAAAAAAAAAAAAAAATAAATAAATAAATAAACCGACTGCGCATCCAAACCATGTAGCAAATAATTATTATATCGTGCAATGTAACTTTTTCAGTAACTGACGTCAGCCTTTGAAACACGTGCAGTCCTCGTGTTCCGTGACGTAGAGGCTCTGTGCCACATGTCCCCACGATTCACACGGTTGTTTATAATTCAATACTTCCCTTCCGCATCTCGGAAGAAACGAAGGTGAGAATATGCTAGTGGCTTCTGCACATTTTGGGAGCATCTTGATGTCGCTTACTGGAACGCCGTAAATTGAAAATTAAGTATGACAATATTAGAGGTGTTATAAATTATTTCCATTTGTTATATATACAAGAAAATTATAGCAAGGTGGGTTTTTCATGAAGAACAAAATTACTATCATTAGGTTGCATGTTTTAACTTCAAAGGAACATTGAATATAAATTCATGCTTATTCAGATGACGCATTGAACCTCCAGATTCGGCGAAGTCGGTTGAAAATGAGTGACAAATATATTAATATATTTTGTTGGTATCGTACCTATGGGTTATTAATTTCAATAGTGTATCTTTGTAATTGACCAAGAAAACAAAAGGTTTAACCCCCCTCAAAAGTTGTTGGTTCATGTTTAAAGTTTATGTTACCGAAAATCCGTCTGTCCGTTAAAGGCCGTATGCTGTACGCCATCCAGAGCTTTTCTCCTTAGCTACAGGACCAAAATTTATGGAATTTATCTGAAAATCATTTATTGACCGAGTCAGTGCCAGTAAATCGGAATCAATTTCGATCTACCCTAAAAGATAGTAATTAAGGGCAGAAATATTGAAAAATTGAGATCTCGAAAACTTTTAATATAACAGTAATGTTTTTTATTATCATTTACACATATTTTCTCAATGAATCGAATGAAATCATCCGGAAAGCCGTGAGATTTTCCGTTCTCTCACTGCAAGCTATAATGGAGCAGCGACCTTTTGATTTTTCGGGGTAACTAACTAAGTTTCATCAATGACCGCTAAATAGTGTTTGGCTTGCAGCAAACAAGCGGCATTTGCGCTGCTACCGCGGTTCTGCTAAATCACGGCACAGCTCGTGTAAAAAAAATTAGGAGTTTTATTTAATTTTATTAATTTCTCTTCAGTTGGCTTCTACACCTGTGCAAACACACTAGATTCCTACCTAATGATTCGTTTAATAATATATAAAGGTATTCTGCGTAGAAGTCCTGTACAATACAGAAATAATTAACCTCTGTACAATAGTTTACAGCTTTTTTCTAATGAAAATAACTTAGACATCATAATTTGCATGGTAGGAGGTGATGATAACATGAGCAAAAATTCGGGGTTAGACGTTCGTAAATATGTAATTGTTTGTAAAAATCAAAGCACCAACACTTGAGTTAAATCAATGCATGAAGTAGACTTGTACCTACTTCCTTCGAGCAAGTGAACAACAAATAAAGTATAATTATTTGGTTGTTGTTGTTTTATTTTGAATTCAGTTGTGTTTGCCGAGCTCCAATTCGTGTGCAGCCACATCCATTGTGTTCTTCGCCTTACGATATTTTGTCAAACTTGAATGAGGTCGAAGAAGATTGATGTTTTGATGACATGACTCTTATTCTTCCAATTTATCATGTTTCCCTCACTCTAATTTTTCACTCGAACTAGTGAATGTCTCCGAAATGTCTCGCTTCATGAATATTTTCCATCTACTTCATAAAATGCTCCCGCTATCCGGCGACCCCCTATTCTATTCTACCGTCGAAAGGAAATTTTCTGAATACAAGACGACAGCATTGTCTTGAAAACGACAAAATCACGCTCAGTCGGAAACACTGGGAAATGGAAGAGGTTGTTGGTTCATCACAGTACCACGAATTTGGCAGGGACCAACTCTATCCAGAGGAAATTAAATTACTTATGCCATGCTCAAAAGGAATGAAAATCGTGATCCCACAAATTTTCCTACGAAATGTTCAATTTATAAGGGTTCTAATAACTATTTTCCTCTACAATCTCTTGATTCTATTGGGGTTTATGGTTTCTTGGTATTATTTTTATTTACAGCCATGTCCGTAACTATTGATGCTCATAACCTGTGAATTTTAGTTACAGTGTAAGATTTGCGGAGGCTATCTTTAGTCTCTCCTCAACAGACTGACTAGGGTTTTTTTTTAAATCATTCACTGATGATCGACGCGATGTTTTTTCGAATTATCCGAGCGACACGACATGTTTTCAGTAACGTCACCTTCATCTTCTCTCTCGTTCATTCTAGAGCGCTGGAATTTCGAACAGATCCTCTTGGTGACTACGGAAGTGATTAGGAGGAAGTGAATGAAGGTAGATCAGCTGTTTGAGCAATGAAGCTAACTTCTCGCCGGTCCATCATAGAGCGCTGAAATTTGGTACAGAGCCTTTTGGAGATTACTGAAAGTGATAAGGAGGAAGTTAGGGAATCTAGATTAGCAATGTAAGCTAATAAAGTAAACTCCTCTCCTGTTCATCCTAGCGCTCTGGGATTTGATACATGGTTTCTTGGAGACAGATAGTTGTGCTAGCTATAGAAGTGGTAGCTTAGTTAAAACACAAACATTGTCACTGTGAAGCGAAGATTCCTGTAGTGTTCTTCGTTGCACTTGAGTTTATTTCTGTCGAAAACGAGGATTGTTGTACGGATACATCAATCATTAGTGAATGCTCTGACTGCATGCTTCTAGCCCTCAGTTTTTTTTTTTCCCCCTAAGATGTTTTTAATTCATAAGATAGCTAATATTTTACCAAAACCATGTGCATTATTGTTTTTGAAGAGGAGCCACCTTTATTTCAAAGATTTTACAAGTAGTATTGAAGGGAATTTTGAATTCCATCCTTTCGGGTCTCTGTTCCTGATCTTGGTTTTGTGTGACCATGTCCGTACCCACCCACTCAGACCGACTACCTGTGACTGAGGGTCTCTCGGTCTCCTTTTGTCATTGCTATTTAAGTGCCTCAAAAATGGAGAAGGAAACCATTAAAAAAAAAAATCATTATATCAGGAGATCTTAGGAAACTTTTCTATTCAACCTAGTCTAAAGTGGAACGTTTTTGAGGGTGGGGATGCATTGTCTTTGCGTTTCAGAGAGTGTGGGGGTTTTTCAGATTTCTTTATATATATATTGACAAGATTTTTTGCTCACTACTCTTCCGGAACCGCTGGACCAAATTTTGATATGATGTATTACCATGTTGAAACTTGTAACTCGCTGCCTTTGGTGAGGATCAGCTGACCTCGAGCCGTTATATCAATCATAATGATGGCAAAATCGTGTTCAATTCTCCCCTTCACCGTAGGACGTCGAAATTTGATAGGGAGCCTCTCTGGGACAACAATAGACGAGTAAAGTAAAGAGCGCCATCCTGATCAGCTGAGTGACCTAAAATCTTTCCTGATCACCGTAGGACGTTGAAAATTGATAGGGAGTCTCTCTGAGATAACAAGAGACGAATGACTTTAAAGGTTCCATCCTAATCAGCTGAGTGTGGTAACATTTATGTCGTCTGTCTGATTACAACGAAATATGACAGGGAGCCTCTCTAAGACATCAAGGGACGAATGAAATGACGGGCTCCACCCGGAACTCCAGTTGACCGATTCGAAAAGCTAGTTGTGCTTACGCAAACTGCGTGGTTTTGTCTTCTATCTAGAGTGGGCCTAGCTCTTCTGGAGTGGGCAGCTGCCCCCTTCCCCACATAGATCCACCCCTGGTAATAAGAAGGTTGTCTATTTCAACGAAAAATAATGAGCCCTGTCTTGGAGATTACTTCAATGAAATGAGTTTCCACAACTTCGTCGCGAGTGATTTTGTTAGTATTGAAATGCACCGTGTACATGGGCTACACATCCATCAAACTATCACCGGTTTGGAAAAAATGTTCTATAGCATATGCGCAGTGTTCTGGACCCATTGAACCATGATGTCAATTAAATTCCAGGACGAGTCTGAACAAAACGAGGTTGGGTCTCGACATTCAAATGTTAAGCAGTTTCTTAAACCATCATACTTGCGAAAACTCCGTGTATGTGTGTGTGTAGGTAATTATATAATATATGACTATACAATATGTATATATATGTCTCGTGGCGGCCAACTTGAATCCCTCCCTCAGCTGACTGACTAGGAAGGACGCGAAGCGGAACTCTTCCTCTTTCTTAGGAACCCCACAACCCAGAATAAAAAGGTTCACCTAACGCCAGAGTTTCTTCTGCGGTCGTGGGTGTTACTCTTGGTCAAGTTTCAATCAACGATGACCGTAAAACCCCCAAATTATCAACGGTTTTTCTACCGCTTGAAAACTCCCAACACCACTTTGTTCTTTTCTAGCCACCTGATCCGACAATGGCGTGTCTCAATTCACAACTTCGCCCTCTCGACTTCACAGTTATTAAACAACAGTGGAGTCGTAATTCAACCCGTAGTGGAAATGTCGGGGTGGTTGGAATGGGTGAAAATAAGGCAAGGCTTTTAATTTCGTGATTAGAGCTTATCCGTGAAAAAAGTGCCGCGGGAGAATGACGCCGGATGCAGTGAACGCGGGGTGGTGGGGAATGGGACAAGATTAACATCTGGTGTTGTTGACATGGTCGGTTTATCGATCCCTGATAAACAAGTTGCCGTAAATGAGCTACAGCTGTACGCCTGAATTATTTCCCTTTTCTACTCGTCCCTAAATTGAGTTTCACAATTCGTTGATGAACAACCATCTTGATAGACAATGACTGCTAACCACTAAGTGATTAGACTTGGGTCGTTTTTGATTTATCACAATCCGGGAACGGTTTTGGATCCTAATCCTTTGGAAAACTATAGACATGTTGTTCTTGGACTTTGTAAGCCATCTCTATTGATACCACATAGACATCCTATCGCATCATATTAAATATTCTTTTGTCACCTGCGATACGCATCATACTCATATTTTACCCCAATCACTGTCAAACATTTAACTCTCTCATGAAGTCGATATCTTGATCACACAAAACGTATGGTGTGGGAGCCAGTGTTTGACACCATAAGAGAAATTTTGACTTTGACAAACAAGTTTTCGTTTGTTTAAACTTGAATCTTACATCTATTGTTGCATCAGGATATCCTCAAACTGCTCAGTATTGACAAAATCACAAATTCGTTTTTTCGAAATCAATTTTTTGACCCAGTATTTTCGGTTGCACCTATGATTGACACCCTTTGATTGAAACAGCAGTTGTTCCGCAATAAATGATTCCGCATATCAACAAAACATTTGTTCCGACATTTTATAAATAAATTGAGCATTTGAACTTAGTTGTATTAATATAAATATAAAATTAATATGACTATTTATAATGACGAAGTTGAAAATATCACCAGATGTTTCATCACAAAATAGGGACAATTTTAACACAGAATGTGTTTTAGCCATGGACTAACTAGCCGAAAATGGAACGCGGGATGTAACGAAATGTGTGACGGTGATGATTTTCACGTACAACCGAGCCGTTGGTAGGGAAATGGAACTTCCGCAATTTTAATCGCACAGAAATCGTTCACCATTCGTTGGAAAGCTCCTGATTTATCCAACCATATTATGTTAACTACTGCGAAGTGCGTGGCCATCAACCTGAGTTATGAGCATGGTTATTTGAATCAATTGTATACACACAGATGATCATTCTCAATAATTGATATTGTCAACATGATTGCAACCGCTTGTAAATTTTCTTATGATTTTCACGTACAACCGAGCCGTTGGTAGGGAAATGGAACTTCCGCAATTTTAATCGCACAGAAATCGTTCACCATTCGTTGGAAAGCTCCTGATTTATCCAACCATATTATGTTAACTACTGTGAAGTGCGTGGCCATCAACCTGAGTTATGAGCATGAATAGTAAATGAATAGTAAACAATGACGCTTGTTTGGTTGTCACTTGGTTGCGCGACAACGCAAACACATTCTGTGTTTCAATCATTTCGTCCGAAGTATGTAAATAGAGGTAACCGGGGGTCCAGGGGGCTTGCCCCCTGGCGAGGCGCGGAGCGCCGAGTTTTCTCAATACCATAGGTACAATACGTTTCTAATGGTATACCAGCAGCTTATGAATTGCTATGTATCTATATAAATATAAAAAATAAAGAAAGAATGACAAGAAAGCATCCATATTGACAGCACTGTCAAGGGTAGCATCAGTTTAGGGACTAGTAATTGACATGTGACATTGAAATTTTCACATGTTATCTTTGAATATTTCCAAAAAATGATAGCATAAATGCAATCTAAACAAAAAGCTGATTGAGAAAAACCATGGGAACAATCGAATTTGAAAATGGAGGGAATGGTGAAGCAAAATAAAACACTTACCTACCTCCTTAGCAAAATCACAAGAAACCGCACCAAAGAAATGACAACATGAGGTCTTGTTAGGTAACCTTCTCCAAATTTCACAAAAACCCGCCTGAAACCTTTTCTTTCCTGTATACTTCACTAAGAAGGTATTTTGTCTCAAAATTCAAAAGGATCAATCTCGTAATATACTTGTATGCCTTATTATTTAATTTTTTTTGTGACATGTCTATCACTGGGTCGTTGTCAAACACTAGACCCTCCACCTTAGTTTATTAACAATTACCACCAATTCAACAGGATGTTGAAAAAATATAAATGCACTACAGAAAATTCTCTCCAATTGGCTATAAACCTTCGAATAAGGATGGTAAGGGTGCCGAAAATTGTTTATATCTGAAGTTTCTTTGTTCCATTTCTAGAGCAGGTCATCAGTTTTTCGCACCTATCTATCAACTAGATACCATTATCAAGTGGGAGTCTAGATCGCAGTGCTATCTCCGTAACCCAATTCTGTTAGAGAGTATTTTGTAATGATGTTTTTGGACTCATTCAAAAGATACCAAAATGGTTTATGATTAACATCGTCCATATTCAAAAATAAACAGGGTGATAGCGAATAGGTATCACATAAACCAAACATGTAAATTAATTATCATGTGCTGCCGTGTTTCACAACGTAAGCTTGACCAACATGATGTTGTTATTCGGATTCCAAGGACACAGGAACTGATTTCACATAAGTACAAGAGGATCAAATTGAATTTTCATGTGATATACCTATGAGCTCGGTCGTGCGTAAAATGGATTATTTTGGATTGTAATCATATTAGATGCCGTAGGTTTTAATTTGCTAAATAGGGAGGGGAGGGGGGTTATTATTTATTAATGATTAAAAACGTGGTTTTCTCCAAATAAATCGTAAGCTTGCTTGGAAAATGACCCTTTATGAACAAGTGCGTTTCGGCGGAATTGTGGAATACTACCCAGGAATAATAGACAGTTAAGTGCCTTATAACTTGGCTTTTTGCAAGAGGCCCTTGGATTTTGACCCACGGCCCGGATTTTCTCTCCACAGCCCTGAACATGTTCCACCGGAACAAAGTCGATATTACTGATATCAATCATCTTAGGACGAAAGTCTCTTTGTAACGATATAGATCATCTCATCTTCAGAAAGTAGCAATGCGGAATCCGGGCGTGACTCTGGTGAGCAAGTAGGGCTGTTAAATAGCCAGTGCAGCTGTTGATGAACATTACTGCCCATTAATCTGGAAGTCCCACACCGGTTCCACTAATCTTTGTTGGGGAGAGCCATGACTCAGTGAGTCATAATGAATTGATGGCGAGAACCTCCATCTCTCCCTTCCTTCCCTGGCTCGGAATCAATGAAGTAACTTTGAACGTCCACAAAAAGGACGGGACTGTTTGATTTCCCTTTGAACTCACAGTCATGAATACGCTTTTATCGTAACTCGTGTCGAATTCGAATACGAACGAATTCGGTTCGCTCTTTCAAGCCTTTGACGTCCATTGATCAACTTTTCAAATGCATTTCCACAAACGTGAAACATTTACAATCACTTTATCATCCTTTGAACACTCCGCCGTTGAAGGAGGAACAGGGGATTGACAACAATCTTCGGGATGCCACAAGACCTAGATGCTACAAAATATTTATAAATGCACTGCTTTTAGAGTTTCTGTTTTAGCCATCAATAATCTAGATTTTCATCAAGATTGTTTCTAAAAAATAACGAGATAATTTGCCGTTCTAGGGTCTCTATGTTATCTGCGATTCACACAAAAAATCAGTGTCTCACCCCGCATTACCTCACTCTCCTGTGTTTCTGTTTGCACCGGGTCTTAGTGTGGAAGAGTAGAGGCGTTTCCTTTATTTTTCCATCCTTGCACAACCCACGTCAACTCGATTGCTTTCAACTGAATACTCTATTTTGAAAGGGGCATAATTTCTTTTTACCATCTACCAACATTGATTCATTTGAATCAGACATCTTGAAGGTCGAACTCAGCATCCTCATTTTATCTGTGCTATAATTTGTACATTCAACCCTTTAAAATGACTAGAAATCCCTTAAATACCTTAAGTTTCCAGCGGTCGAAACTGAACAATATGAATAACTCTCTTTAGGTAATAATTATAATAATTATAAGGAATAATGTAAAGGTTACTGAAAGCTCCTAAATGATTCTATTTCCTCTTATACAAATTATGAATTTAATAGGAAATGTTATGGTAATAACTAATGAATCATTTCCATTTGTTTTAGGTAAGTACTGTGACAGCACTGGCTCAATTGGTTTCATCTGTGAGTAATGATAATAACATTATAAATATATTTTTTAAATTATTACATGTAACTTATACGTTCGTAATTTTGTGATACCAATCACGCTTTTCGTTGGTTCAGTAATTCGAGTAGTCCCACCACTACCGCTGACTTTAATTTATTACATTGTCCACAGTTTCTGTATTCGAACGAACATCTCGAACGGTTTACCTACATTTCCTCTTGTATAGTGAAATTGTTTAGATTTAATTTTCAAAATTCAAAAATTCAAAATCCTCAATATTACCAAACTGTTGGTAGTCTTCCCTTATGTACAGCCGTTAGATTTTTTCTATCACTATTCTCAGAAATATGTTTTAGCGAGTGATTTGAGGGTAGTTTTTTCTTTTTTTTATACTGTCTGTCTCTACTCCTTAAAAGACCTTTGTTTCCCACCATAGGGTAGTCATGAGTTATATGTAGTGGGATCGTTAAAAATAGTAATAGGTAAATGGTTCGACTGAACCTCATGGATGGATTTACTCTTCCTATCTTTTGCTAGTTTGGATTTTCGGTAGATCACTCAGGTAGAATTGCTCTAATAATAAATAATTCATTATTAGAGCAATTTTACCAGAGTGATCTACCAAAAATCCTAACTGATTATGAGTTTCTTGATGTCTACTTCGTTGTTGAGTGAACCGAAGCCATTCATACAATAAATAACTTCAATACAACAACATCCTACTCATCAACAATCAACAACCAAAATACGACAAAGAATTCTAATCTATTCATCACCTTAGCAATGAATAAAGCAGCACTCTTATCTCTCAACCCTCCTTGAGCCTTCCTCGGAGTATTTCCAAAGGTCCCTTTGCAGACTCCAAACAGGGGGTGGTACTTCATTTAGAATGTGCCCGCGCTTCGAGAGATCCCAGGTGTGCCGGTGGAAATGTGTAGGTGTGTTAGTGAGGGGGTTATGCTGTGACTCAGTGAGTTGTGAGAAAGTGTGTGAGTGCGTGGGAAGAATAGTGTGTTGGTTACGTTGCCATGCGACTTGCGGAAAGTTGAACCGCGTGGAACCCCTAAAACCTTTTTGTTCTTGTCCCTCTGTGGTACGACAAACGTCTCCCTTAAACAATGGTCAGGTCCCGCAATCCCACCTGGGCCTCTACCCCAAACTCCCGCTAGCGTATTCGCGATTTAAATTTCATTTGGAACACACAGAGGATCCCTTGTGATTTACTCTCCTCGAACTAATTCAATTGACAACGATGCAATTACCACTTTTTACACATTTGGAAATTGTATAGTGAAGAGAGATGATGATACGATTTGAATGGACTTCATACATCCACTACCAAATGATGGAAACTCTCGTACTTACTCAAAACATGATATTTGACCTAAATGAAGTTACTCACTATAATATATATATATATATATATATATATATATATATATATATAATAGTTTTTCTTTCTCAAATCATAATTCCATTCTGACCGCTAACGTAAATTACTTCAAGCATCATTTTCCCGTTTTTTTAAACATCTTTAATATGAAGCGTAAAATGTAGGGGTCTTGGAACTGTATAAGTGTGAACCCGTCTTGGATGCACGATGCGCCATGATCTGATCATAATATATTATCATCCATAAGGGGTTTGATAATTATAGACCAATAATTTGCGTAGAAGGGCTATCTAACACAGAAATAATAAACCATTGGGTAATAATTTGCAGCGTCTTCCAATTTAGAACCGTTGCTTTGAAGTGAATTTACGACGTGAAAAATGTAGCATTTAGGACAAAGTTGACTTGGTACTAGTTTGAAAACATAATAATTAAAATTTGGCTTTTTGGGGGTTTATTATCATTCAAAAAGTTTCTCTCAGACTAGAACCGAAAGATAAAATAACATCAAAATCCAAAGACCTCGCACTCAGCGCGAGAGACGCGAAAAGTCGACAGATAAATCGAAACACATTTTCGGGACATATCTATACTTTTTACACCTCATATTTATGTACAGTAGGACCTAAAATACATTCGTAACGCAACTGTTGTGACACCTTTATACTGCTAACCTCGCTTATCGAGTTTTGTGACGGATTTTTGGGACATGTTTATACTTTTTACAAATAATATCTATGTACAGTTTAACCTAACATACATTCGTAACGCAACTGTTGTGACACCTTTATACTTCTAACCTCGCCTATCGTAAAACTTTGGAACGCATTTTGGGACATATCTATATACTTTTTACACCTCATATTTATGTACAGTATAACCTAGAATACATTCGTAACGCAACTATTACGACACTTATTTTAATTCTAACCTCGCTTATCGTAAAATTTTGTGTCGCATTTTCGGGACATATTTGTACTGTTTACAATTCATATTTATGTACAGTATAACCTAGAATACATTCCTAACGCAACTTTTGTGACACTTGTATACTTCTAATCTCGCTTATCGTAGTCTGTCGACTAAAAAAAAAAAAAAAAAAAAAATCGATGTAACGACCACTACTAAGGTTTCACCAACAATCCCTAACCATGGTTAAAGTAGATCATTGTTTTGCGTAACCAGAGTTTTGAACGTCGATTTAAAACAAACGGGTTTCACCTACGTAATCAATGGTTACACTGTTATCAGTAAACATCGACTTACAGCGTTTCCGTGAAACGTTGATTTAAAGTTTAAACGTTGATTTGGGCGATATCAAGGAGGCATTTCCCCGCAAAATGAGGGTGAGGGAACAGCTGTTACCAACCTGAAATCTTCAATGCTTCTATCTTTTTTAATCCATTCTGATAGCATAGTGCTTTACAAACTCGTAGGGGTAGTCCTTTACTGCCCTCTCATTTCGAAACTAGTGTAGCGATGATAAAAGATGGGTTTCTTCATGGATTCTGGATTTGAGTTTGAAGTAAAAACCTCAAAACTTCGAACCATCGGAATACTCCATCCAAACACGATTTTGGTTCGTGTTCATTGGAATTTGTGGGAGTCGGTCTCCTTAAAAGCAGTGGTTGTTATTCGATGGATTTTATAACTGTAGCCACAGCAGAAGCCGAGATTCCAAAGTTATTTCAACTCAAAAAGTCAAGTTTGTTAACTAGGTATTTTTATGTTTGTATCTCCCATCACAATAGCCATCCCATGACAATAGTGTACGACATCATCTAGGCACATTGTGTCATTTCAAATTGTGAGTTGCCGTTGGCTATTTTATAACACTATTTTCCAACTGTAATTGTACATTCGTTGTATGTACCTACATCCCTACCCGTGACATTAATTTGTTCAAGGACTGACAAAACAAAAGTTTTTGAAAGTCGGTACCTCCTCTGAAAATCGGTTTCATTGAGATTGAAATCTGCTGTACTCTCTCTAATCCAACGAGGACGGTGAATTGTAAAGTCTTCTTATCATCCTCTGTCCTCAAAAACCAATGCTCTAATCATTCCTCTGTGGCCCATTTTCGTCCATGTAGGAAATAACTAGGAAAATCTAGCAAATTAGATGGGAAAACGCAGCAAAAAAGGATTTAGGTCATGTAAACAAAGATGGCGAAAAGAACTACCTACCTAGTAAATCGTTGATTTGAACGCTAACCACCAAAATTCGGCTGGTTAGTTTTGATCGTTGATTTAGCGCATTTGATCATTGATTGATCTGAACCGGAGTTGGTGAAAGCGAATATCGTTGTTTAATAGCTGAGATATTCGGTTTAATGAGTAAACGTTGATTAAAAACTTTGGTGTAACCGGCCCTAAGTTGATATCGCTTCCAAAATTAACTCGACAATACATTATAGTGCGGTAGTTCGTAGTCTCTCTTCCAGATCTTCACTAAGTGGTCATTACATTTCCTTAGGCGGTTTTCCGCCCGCAAGAGACCTTCCGCTCCCCTTCATTGCCGAAGCTGTTTTCTCAAGAGGCAAAGGGCCTAACGAAATGTCCAACTCCCTCCGGAAAGTAAGAGTTACGACAAGAATTATTCATAACATGAAACAGGCGCAGACTTGGAGAATTCCGAGGGCGGCTTTATTTTTACTAATAACTTTATTTTTCTTGACACGCGACGCAAAAAAAAGCCCTTTTGTACATTTTTACTCCTTTCATTTGACATTCAAAGTCTCTCCGCGGTTGGCATTTCATTTCAAACACTGGAAAAACAGCTACAGAATTAGTTTCAACATGTATAATTAATAAATTCAACTCGTTTATTCTTTCAAAATTGAAATTACTACATTGAGCGTTATTTCTTATCTCTATTCCACTTTCATTTCCAAGTAGATTATTGTTACGGAATAGGTAAACGTTGGAGAGGTGAAACATTATATTTGATGATGCTATATGGTCAAACCATAACCCCCCCCCCCCCCGCCCTTTCAGGCGGACAAGTTTCAAGAACAAAAGAAGAGGCAGGCATTATTAATTTGTCATTATCATTACCAGATAGTGGAGCCAATAAGTCAGCATTATTATGCAATGTGTACACAAAACAGGTCGGCCAAACTGCAGGAGTCGATACTACAACTGATTCTTAACAACTTTGGTCTCCCAACAAATTTTTAATAAACCCGCTTAAAAACCGAGTTTTTTCAATTTGAAGTTTTTTTCGTGATTTTTACCGTACCTCACTAAATCTGACTTAACTCCCTTAATTTGCTATTGAAATTCAAATTTGAGAATACTTTTCGAAAAAGGAGTATTAAATTTTCATTAGAATATAAATTCCTGACCTTGTTTTAGAATTAAGTTTTGAGACACGATGATGCCCTCTGAAAAGCAAATTTTACCTAATCTGGAAAACCTATGAGAACCAATATTTTTTCGAGTCGCAAGAACGGTAAAAACTGCCCCAAGATCTCACCTTTCCAACGGTGTAGTCAATTTACGTTTTCTTTGGTGATCAGGGGAGAAAATTGTGTTACAATGTAAAAAAGCTTCTATTTTTCAATGAAATCAAGGCTTTTTTTTTTAGGTTTTTCAAGTTTTTAAGTTGTAGTGATACACTTGTCGTTATGTAACTAGTATCACCCCTAAATACTCATAAAATTTATCATACCAAATGAACTCAAATTCGTAAGTTGAAGTGTAAAACTTGGTTATAACGGGATTGGGGAGATATGCATGTGTTATTCGATTCAGCAAATCCTCACACACAGAACCAGCTAATCTACCTTCATCAAACATCCCCTAGAGTGTACTGGCGTCCTTTCAACACTCATTCCTACACCAGAAATCGGACCTATATTTGGTTGGTAAGGTCGTTAGGGACACACGAAACCAACTAACCTACCTTCTCCAAACATCCCCTAGAGTTTACTAGCGTCTTTTCAGCACTCATCCCCACGCCAGAAATCCATGCAAATTTTTTTTTAGCATGGAACATGCTTTAGCCTTGGACTAACTAGCCGAAAAAGGTGAAGCGGAAATGGAACGCGGATGGGGTGACGCGGATGTGTCACGAAATTTTTCTGATGATTTTCACGTACAACCAAGCCGTTTCTAGGGAAATGAAAGTTGTTCAGTTTTCGACGGACGCAAATCGTTCTCCACTCGTTGGAAAGCTCTCGATTTATCACGCATTTCTTTCGTACTTGTTCTTCTATTCATGTCGTAGTTTTATATTTATGTTATACATGGATTAGTAAACAAGTCACTTGTTTGAGAAGTTAATCTTGGTTATAGTAATTGTAGACGCGCACCATAACAGAAAATTACCTGCCTAGGTACTCCGTTCTAATTTCGATTAGTAAAACATTTATGTCATAGTTTTAAATTTGTTTAGATTTATGAATTAGCGGGAAGAAATCATGTTCCATGTTTTAGCATTTTAGCTGAAGGCTCAAGGCGGAAAGTTACTGGGGGGTGAACACAAGTCGGACCTCAAAAATACTACTAATCTATGTATAAGAAACGAACTATATATAATTTTTTTCCCCCCAATCAAAATTTATGATTTTTCAGAGTTTGAAAAAAGCGGGCCAAAAATTTCAAATTTTCAGCAGGTTTCAGCAGATTTTCCGCAGATTAGCAAAACTGCAGCTTTCGTGATTTTAAATAAGTACAATGAAAAATCTAGAAAAATCAAGTTCTCCACCACTTTTCTTTGCTGCTCACACATACACACACACACATACACACACACGGACAGACACGGAACCAAAGTTGTTCATAATGGTCTAAAACGTAAAATGCAAGTGGAAGTTTTGATTTTGGAGACCAAAAATGTTTTTTCTCCCGAAAGTGAAAACAATGCTTCCGCTACCTTTAAGTAGACTCGGAAGCAAAACGCTGATTCTTGCAAAATAGGCGGCCGCGTGCCGTTTGAGGGAAGAATTTCTATGTAACACTCCGTTAGTTATGCCCACTTCCTACTGGGTAGACGAAGTTTGGCCCTGCTAATTAGTGGTACCAGATGGCCCACAAAGCTTGAGTGCGCTCTTTATTGCCCTCCTCACCCCCCTCTCTCTCGCCAACTACCAGTTCTAAAGTGGCCTCTTGAAAACTCCTTTGACGTCGCCTATTGTTTCCTTTGGAGTGCAAACTAAGTGCTGAACTGTTGTTAATGTTTCTAATTCCCTTCTTCGTTATTTTATTTAATTTATGTTCCCGGTCCACTAGTAGCGGATTATCTGTCATCATTATCGCATCGAAAATGGAACATTTATCTTCAACAAAAATTAAAACTTATCATTTGGAACTCTCTAAACGAAAATGGCATTTATTTTGCATTTATCTCAATGTTTACCGAGTCACTATGTTAGTTTAACTGGTGTATTTACCCTTGACAGCGGATACATCGTGAAGAGGGATAATTTTGAGAACAGTTCCTAGGGACAAGTCTAATCGGTTACAACTTCGGCAGCGTAAAGTTGAAAGCTTTTTCTCTGAATGAGTAGAATCGTATTTCTCTCCCAGTTATATAATTCCTTGGTAACGTAGATTTAAGTTTTCTTCATCTATAATGACGCAATGCATTATATTTTCAGACCTCTTACTCAATTTCCATTTGCACGATGAGGGGTGATTGATTTCGATTCGTATTACAACATATTGTATGATTTAATATATTAATATCTATGTAATTAATATAATTATGCGCTCTGTCATTATTGTAATGCAATAGCTGTATTGCTTAAAGAAAAGTGGAAGAAGGATGTTATGCCTACAAATGGACTGTGATATAGTAATATTCTTATTCTGCGTTTCTGTTATCACATGTGAAATTGAAAAAATTCATGTACCTATCTATTATTGTAATACCCAAAGGGTTTTACAAATAAACGATTTGAATTTGAATTTGTAATGATGAAAGACGAGAACAAAGAGTTATTTGGATGCATTTGCGCTATGAATATGACGTGCCTGAAGCTTGAAGAGGGAAAGTTTCTCGTCCAACCAGAAAATGATTGAAATCTGCAGCGCCGGCCGAGGAACTACTCGAATCGTGAACTTGGAAACTGCGAAAGACAAATTTCAAAAATGTGCTAAAAATCACTAAAAATGGCTAAACGTTGTTAAATTCATATTTTTATCAGACTTTTAGTCAAAATACGTTTAACAACTATGAACTAGAATATTCAAATAAATTATGCACAAAACTATGCTGAAAAATGGACTCAAATTCCATTATTATTGTCTGAAGAATCGAATAAAACTGGGGAGCAATGCTAAAAAGCCAAAGTCGTTGAATCGGTGGATATTATTTGGAGTTCTTTGCTATTAAATTGGTAATTAACAATTTCTTTGCACTCAAAGTACCTACTCAAATTTCAAAACAATGTAGCAAAATACAATTCGATAATTTACCGAAATTCGCTTATGTGATCATACTGCATAACTGGAACTTATACGTTTTAGCCCGTTCTGAGAAAATCAAGTTTTGAGTCCATCTGCGTGTCCCTTATTTCTTTAAACGGGCAAAACTAATCGAATTTACATTCCGATATCGAGCATTCAGGGAGTATGGGGTTGACCGCTGGATGGTCACCTGAAAATCTTGTGCATAAGGTAAATCCCGAGCTTAATTTTAAATTTCAGCACCGTAGGTTGACCATGAAAGAAATTGGCGTCCCTTAGCGTAACACACTTTCGTAGCCCTTCGACGCAGATCACTGATCTGTCTAGTAGCTTTAGTATTCTACCTATGAAGCTAATTTCTTCGCGATTCAACCGATGTTTGATGCTGAAATGCAAGCTACAATTTGAAATGGAGATCTATCAGGACATCTATAAAGGACTGAAGAAGTCTAGGTCGCCCCAAATCAGCTGAATGAGATCCGGCGCTAATTTTTTGCTGTTCAACCAGTGAAGGTGTAATTTGAAATAGTGGCGTCATGGAACGTCTAGAAATGAATTATAACCTCTGATACCCCTTAGATTAACTAAGTGAGCTCCGGAACTTATTTATTTGCTATTCATCATATACGAAGCTAAAATTTGGAATGTAGGCCCTTTGGGATATCTGGAAACGAATCATAAGGTCTGATGCTCCTTACAGCACCAGAGTGAGCTTCGGAGCTAACTTATTTGCTATTCATCCTACAAATAGCAAATTTTTACGTAGAAAACGTTGAAGCTTTTTCTGTGCTCATCACTCTTTAGCATTTATGGGCAAGGGTTTTTTTATCGCGCTTGGGTTCTCCCTCACCCCCTTTGATCAATTCCAATAACATACGAAGCCTTGCCTATATGAACTAACTTCAGAGCTTCAGAGGGACGGCCTAAAAAGGTTTAAATTATTCAGCAAAATACATATCAGTCGGGTGATACATCGGTCCTGAGTTACCTCTCTGCAGGAACTTTGGTCATAAAGAATCCAGATGACCACATAATATGTAAACTAGTTCATATATACATATGTTCTGTAAATCATGATGAGTATATATAGAATAAATAAATAATAAAACAATGAATGAACGTCTGCCAAGTTGGGTGTGGCTCATAGCATCCTCCTTTACCTATCATGAATGTATAGATCATTGAAAAGTTTTAACTGATCTTGAAAAATTCCACGGCGGAAAAGAGTAAATCAAGAAGTAGCGTGAAATGTCAAATTAAAATTTAATTAAAAAGTCATAATTAAAAATGTCATGATTAAAATCGATCAATTAAGAAACGAGAAAATGCTACCCAATGCAATTTGCGTTTGTGCAAGCGCAGAATGAACTGTTCAGTTGAAAACAATAAATAGGTACGGGACCGTCTACAACCTAAACCGCGCATTTGCTGATGATTTCATCAAAATCGGATGAAAACTGTGGAAATTGAGGTCGTTACAAGTATTTCACATTGACGCATGAGCAGTAGCTATTAATGAAACAACCATGTTGAAATTGATATGGGATGATCAAAGCGTCATCCCCCAACTATCATCCAAATTTGTGTGAGATCGAACGACTAGGGCGTCAGAAAATAGAACATAATGGAATTTACGTTTGTGCACGCGATGAGTGAAGTATTGATTTAGCTACATTGAAACTGACAGGGGTCCTTTTACCCCATAGCCCGCACATTTCCTGAAAATTTCTTCTAGATGGATGAAAACTGTAGAAAATAAGCTTATTACAAGGATTTCATATTGGCGCATGCACAGTAGCTATTCATGATACAATCATGTTGAAATTGATATAAGATGATCAAATTGTCATCGTAAAAAGAAAACATGATGCTTCGTAGAATTTACGTTTGCGCGTGCGCAGAATGAAGTATTGATTTGGCAACAATGAAACTGATAGGGGGCCATAGCCAGGACATCCCCTGAAAATGTCATCCAAATCGGATGAGAACTGTGGAAAATAAGCTTGTTGCAAGGATTTGCGGACACACGGCAGACACACACACCAACAGACAGACACGGAACCAAAGTTGTTCAGAATGGACTAAAACGTAAAATGCGAGTGGAAATTTTGATTTTGGAGACCGAAAATTGTATTTCTCCCGAAATTATAACAACAACGTTGTTTAGGTAGACGCGGAAGCAATATGAAATAAAGAAATAAATAAAATAAGAAGAAATTAAGAGTCTATTGCGTGTTTCTATGGTACTAACAACGCGTTTAGAAGAGGATCTGAGATTTTCGGAATAATTTTTTCAGAAAAATTCCTACATATATGGAATGCGGCTTAATTCACTCAAGTATGGATAGTGGCTTAATTTCCTACTAAGTATGGAGCGTCCCTTAGTTTCAACTCGTGGCCTCGATATGCCTCACCCTTCAAACTAACCACAGCACTCGCGTTTTGAAATGCAAATACCCGGAAATGACCGAAACGGCAAGAGGTTTTCATTGGGTCCTACAGCCGAAAGGGCTCCATCCCGGATTCTTCGGAGCGCTTTCATGAATATTCGCCGCTTCACGCTCAAAAGCCGCTCTAGAGGGGGCTGAGGACGTTGAGGGAGGTTTTGGATCCAATTAGGATGAAGGGGACAGCGACAAGGTTTGGGCACAAATAATGGGACGAGGGGAGAATTCTGTTGGGAGCCTGATTCGTGTTACCCTTCTTCACTGTTTTGCCCGAATCAAAGCATAATTATTCGGTCATTGTGAGCTGCTACGGATTCAGGTGCAGTCTTAATTTGTAGTCTTTTGTCTCCTGACGAGGACTGTGTTATGGAATTTAATCTTATACTTACAAATTTTCTTTCCTTTAACCAATAAGAGTATAGTGGAATTACTGGTCACGGCTAAATTATCTCAGTATAAATGAGAATAGAAAAGTTATCGCGTGAACACTTGCAATAATGTAGTGAATAATTATCTCAGCACTATAGAGAGCTCTTGGGTCTTCAACTGGCCATCGCTCCAACTCATCATCATCACAATGATGGCGTTTATTGCTTCCGAGTCTACCTAAAAGTAGCGGAAGCATTGTTTTCACTTTCGGGAGAAAAACAATTTTCGGTCTCCAAAATCGAAATTTCAACTCGCATTTTACACTTTAGACCATTCTGAACAGCTTTGGTTACGCACGCGCGCGCGCGCGCGTGTGTGTGTGTGTGTCTGTGTGTGCGTGTGAGTCCGATCTCGTTCAAATTTAGATGATAGTTGGGGGATGACAATTTGATCATCATCTATCAATTTCAACACGATTGCATCATTATTAACTACTGCCCATTCGCCAATATAAAATCCTTTGAACAAGCTTATTTCCCACAGTTTTCATCCGATCTGGATTAAATTTTTAGGGAATGTGCGGGCTAGGATGTAGACGGTCCCCTATTAGTTTCATTGTTGCGAAATCATTACTCCACTCTGCGCAAACGTAAATTCCATTATGCTCCATTTTTTCACGTCTTTGTTGTCCGATCTCGCTCAAATTTGGTTGATAGTTGGGGTATGACGATTTGATCATCCCATATCGATTTCAACGTGATTGTATTATTAATACTTACTGGGCATGCGCCTATGTGAATTCCTAGTAACGACCTTAATTTCCACTGTTTTCATCCGATATCGATGAAATTGAAAGAGAATGCGCGGGTTAGGTTGTAGATGGTCTCCTGTCAGTTTCATTGTTTCCAAATCAATACTTCATTCTGCGCATGCGCAAACGTAAATTCCATCATGTTCCATCTTTTCACTCTCTAGTCGTTCAAGTTCGCTTAAATTTGGATGATAGTTGGAAGAAGATGATAAGTAAACGAGGAAGCTATGTGCCACACCCAACTTCGCTGACGTCTTTTCATGTTTACTGCAGACAAGAGCTTGAATAAGATGAATGGTCCAAGATTACGACCTCATCAGCAGTCAGTACGAACGTATACCATTAGGCATCTAGTAAGGTAGGACTCTGAACTATTCAACCTCTATCTTTATACATCTTCCTGTTCACAATCGCATGTCCAGTAATTTCGTAATTATTACCGTAGACATTAACGAATTATGTGAACTCATGTAATAATACAAACGTTGAAAAATATTCATATCCGTGATCCCTGTCAACACACTTGCAACCTATATCCAAATATCCACCTGTGTCTACCCATTGAGCTTAGCCGCTCCGAAAAGAATGCCAAATGTGAAGCTGCTGACATTGATTAAGAACTGGGACCCGGGAAGAATACGAGTGTTCCCATCCCTCCTGAATTCCGTCTCCAAGCACGTACCCACCACCAGCCTCCTTCCCTGTAGAATATTGCTATTTGTCGGAAAATGCGATCGAGTCTTTTGCATTATAGATCCTACAAGTGCCGCCCCCTGGATTCTTCCTCGTCGTTCTTGAAAATTCCTGTTTTTACCCCTGGAAAACACTTACGGAATGCAATATGTTTTCTTAGAAATCCGTTGATATGTTATTCTGCACCTACTGATATTTGTATCAAGAAATCGGTTGGTTAATCCTGACAATTTATTGTTTTGGATGGGTCGAGCCCACAAAAAATATATTTAAAAAATCACTAACTATGTCAATAAACAGCTAACAATCGTTAAACTTGTTTTTTCTAATAGAATATTACTCAAATAATGTTTGTGAACTAAGAAATCTTGTACATTAATAAATGTATGTAAAACCATGTTGCAAAATATACTGAAATTTGTGATGGATAGTGCTTAGTTCCCCCTTCTCGTTTCTTTTGATTGCTGCCTCACATACAAGTAACCGCACTTTTTGCTGACTTAGTTTTTTGGCGTTTTGGGAAAAGTATGACCTTATGCCGAGAGTGCTATAAAATAAGACAGCAAGTTGAGTCCCGTTCGGATTGTAATTTTTCTTATTAGTTATTAGGAAAATATTTTTTCTTTTTTCTAAGTAGCATGAATAGTTGGTGGAGGGAAGGTTAACATAAGTACCTACTTAGGTATATGAACGTTTTGCAGTTAATTAAGAGTCTTCGTATACTCAATTCGATGGTTTGTCTCACCATGCAAGTAACCGACTTTTTGCTGAACCCTTATGCCGTCGGTTGGAGAAAGCCATCTAACGATTGTTGATGAAGGTGAACACAATTGAACAGACTTCGTGATTGTCTTATACATGCAGTTTCCAATCTTTCAGACTTCCAGTGCTGGACTTGTCTCGTGCTCATCTAATTTTGACTCACAAGCAATTTTACAACCTTTCACCAGAACTTCAAATCACCCTGGAAGACATGATAAGTCGAATGACGTAGCGAAACGAATAAAAAGTCCCAGTCATTCAGCATGATCGTATGAGCGAATTTCCTTAAACTATCTATCGTATTATAATATGTTAATTGTATTGAAATTTGAACAATTTCAGTTGAAAGAAATTTTAAAAAAAAAACAATTTTATGGCAAGAAAAACTCTCTCTAAATAAAATTTGGCAAGTCAAAGGAGATTTTAGATATTTCTGCAGTTTTCATAGATTTTTTAGCAAATATTAATGAAATTTAAGTACGCATAATTTTGAGAAAAAATTTTTGAATGACCTATTTGATCGTTGACAAGTTAGTCTTAACTAAAAATATAAATTTAACGATTTTTGACTGTTTTTAGCCATTTTTAGAGATTTTTTCAGTATATTTTTTCAAAATTTAACCTGTTTAATTTGCTCAAAAATTGTTGGCCAAAGAACTTATCCTTTCGTTCGAAATGCTTGGTTTTTTGGCGCAAGAACGGAATTTTTTATCTCAATCCTAAGGAGTGTTATCGTCTGCAATGACATATATATGTATATATGAAAAAGCGTAAACTTTAGGAATCGTTTCAGAATGCCTCAGTATGTAAGGGATGAATTTGCCGAGTGAGGTAAGCGGGCTAGTAGCTCGTAGTAAGGTTCATTAAATCAACATGTACCGACTTTACCTCATTCATTTTTATTCTCCCTTTGGCATTCCATTTTCAGATTTGTGAAATAGATCGATTGAGCTTATGGATAGATGTGTCAATATCATCTACAACCAGCACTGCAGTATCATCTGCGAAAGTGGCGGTTGTATTATTTCCAGTGGTTTCAGGTATGTCACTGGTGTAGAGTAGTTACGGGAATGATTGTTCAAAAATGGAAAAATTCTACAAACTGTTTGCCAGTCAAATCAAAGTTGTAGCTATGATTGGATTTCCTAGATGATTAGCAGACGTAGATTTATCTTTATTATCGCTGAAATCATTCATGGTCGTATTTCTTCAGCATATCCAGTAAGTCATTGTTTGTTACTGATGATAACTTAAACGCTGAAGTGTATGAAAATTTTAAATCTAACTTGTTCATTAAGTTTATTTCTGTTCAATGAATGGGTTTCCACAACTTCGTAGTTTTGATTCAGTTGATTTTCATACTCGCCAAGTGTTGGACCACTTCTAGCTTTTCATGCCGTGAGCGGAACTTTGAATTCAACTGAAAGCTTGTGATACTGTTCGGGTGTCATTGCGAAATGAAACCCTTTTTTTGCCCAGTGGCAGAACGCGAGGCCGAATCGCTATTTAGAAAGAGGCCGTGTCACAGGGGATGAGCTCCACCCTGAGAGGCGACAATGTTATCAGGGAACCGCACGCGCCCCCTCCAGTCTGCATATTCCACCTCACAACACCCAACCCAACTATTAATCAGGGGGTGGACTTATAAAGCGGGTCAGCGCCATTTAAAGCATCAATCCCCATAATTTATGAGCGTTTTGAGAGTCGTTTTCACGCTGAATTTTGATAATTGGCGTCGTTCTCTTTTAATACGGTTTGCCCCTGTGAGTAGAACAATGCAATCAATTAATAACCTTTCTTCCACATTTGAATGTGGGTAATGGACGTTATGATGTCAATCCTTGAATTATTAATTCAAAATTTTACAATTTGGCGGTCACCAATGGTAGATGAACGATAACATTAATCTCATTCATTCATCCCCTAAAATTGATATACTCACCGAAAAACCTAAATTTGTTTGTTTAAAATTTTCCGTATAGGCCATTAAACAAGTAAGTACAGTTCAAAATACAAAATTAGGAATACCCATTTCTTGTTGTCTCCTTATGTAAAGGTATTGCAGATTTTACCTATTACGTTTGGAATGTAACATTCCTTTTATCAATGTGTTTCTTCCCTCCAATCTCTCAATTTAACGTGCAATTTCGACAACCTAAGGTTCAGTCGTTTTGTCTGTACCTATAATGTTTACATCTTTAAGGAATTACAACTAATCTCAATTTCTCAACCCTCAAAGCACCAAAAACCTAAATTTGAAAATTTTCGTATGTTGTAAGTACAAAAATGTCGTAACAGTGTTTCTTCAGAGGGATAACTATTCAACTACGTACAAGGAAAAGACATACAGCGGCGTTTTGTCTTTCAGTTGTAACGTTGCATAAAAATACAAAAAAGTTTGGGTGAAAGAGTTATTCGTTGATAGTGTGAACTATTATGGCTCGAAATTGCGTCCTTCAAACATTTATTTCTCTAAGCATCTGAACTCAAAAATAAAGTGAACAGATGAAAAACAGGAGACTGACACAGCGCTTTTACTCGAAGAAATTAACGTTCAAACTGACAAAGAGTTGGACGATGCTTTCATTCACGTGCCGACGAAGTCGGAAGTTGGAACTTCTTGTAGGCTGATCAGGGACTCCGATTCATCCAATCATCGTCCATCAAGCTCCTACGTCGGTTCCTATTCGATGTCGGGCAAAGAATTGGATTACAAATCGCAGCATGAATAGCTACTTGCTTAGGGGGTGGAATAAGAAAATCGACAACACAATAGTGAATCGCAAAGAGACGTAGGCATGGAGGAGTAGACTGAACTTTTAATTCGGCTCGAACTTTTAACTAATGTAATCAATCTTATAACTGCTAATAGAGCGGTGATGCCTGACTATGCACTACAGAAATATTTTTTAATTTTTTTATTTAATGAACTAAGGAGCACCAGAAGGGTCATTAGCGGACACGATAGCGGTCATTAGTGGCTCTATTTTAGGGGGAGCCATGTTGCCCTTCGTCACTAAGCGGATCACCATCATGGACTCCTTAGACAGATCGTAGGGGGGACAAACAATTACGAAAAGGCAATAAGAAAGGCATCAGCGCACTCTGCCACAAAGGGAACAGCGATGACCACTGATTAATCCCTACAGTGGACAGAAGAATAGAATAAATATATGTATAAAACTACAAATAAGACTAGGCTTATAACTAAATATATATTACGGTGTGCAATATGAAAGATATAACTATGACTAGATGCACATAAATTTATCACAGATAAGATATCACAGCTCTTAGTAGAGCTCAGCGGCTCTCAGGTACAAAAGCAGAATCTTGTCTGGCCCTGATAGAACTTCAATCCACTGAGGGGGTCTAAGCTGGACTCGGAGGTGGACTCGGAGATTGGCTGATGGACAGATCACCCTCACACACAACATCACGAGCTTCAGTGCTGAGCAGGTGTCTGTGGGTAAGACAGGTATGGCCAGTGGCTACCCGATTGACAACTATTCGGTCCCTCATTGGGATTGGGCCACGAAAGGGCCAACGAGGCCCAAGTCCTGAAGGACGCCACGCATACCCGTGACCTTACCCTGCCATTGCTCATGCCAGATGAAATTGGCTTTATGCACTACAAAAATAATAAATCTTTGTGTAATAATGTGAGGCTTCAGTTTCTAACATCGATCTTCCTTTCCTGATGACTCCAATATTACACACTGCTGAATCTGTCCCATTTCCGGGCACAAACGCGCACGATTACTTAAATATTATGATTACGAGTATTTTACCGAAACAACAGAGGAACGAGAGAGTTGAACAAAAGCGCGACGTTTAACTCGACGCTGAAAGTTTGGTCGACAGAGTGATTTAGTGGGGGAATTAAGCGTGAGAGGGGCACGAAGAGACTTCGCTATCAGAGCGGGGATCCGCGGAGACTAATCCTTATCACTACAGTATAATACCCAAGTCTACACAGGGGGTCTAAACCAACCCTCCAGGTAATTTAGGTTGCTTGAACCGTCGGGTGATGTACGTTGTGTCAACATTGATCAATTCAAGTGCGTGGGTTCGAGCCCAAAGAAGGCGGGCGTTCAAATAGCAACCCAGAATCGTACTTTGTCTTTTAGGCTCCGCTGAATAACCTGAATTACGAATATACAAACTCGTAGATGTACCTTGTTTGTATTATTTATAAGTCAACTCTGCGTTTAGGGGAGTTGTAATTGAACGCTAAGACAACCGCTTTTCGCACAACAGAAGTTGGTAATAAATATTTCTAGAATTTGAAGTAAATGCGATCCACCAACCAATTAACAGATTGACACTAATAAATTTTTTTCCGCTTACAACCGAGTCGTTGCTATGGAAATGTTACTTCGTCGTTTTTCATCCCACAAAATTGGTTGTCCATTCGTTCGGCAGCTCTCGATTTATCCAACCATATTATGTTAACTACTGCGAAGTGCGTGGCCAACAAGTGGAGTTATGAGCTTGGTTATTTGAATAATTGTTTACACACAGGTGATCATTCTCAATAATTGTTATCGTGAACATGATCGCAACCGCTTGTTAATTTCTGATGATTTCATTGAGCTGGCGTTCGATAGCAGGTGATCCGAATATTGCGAGAACGGTTTGATTTGTGAAGCGGTGGTTAAATCATTTTAGTAGGTAATTTCTATGCTTTACACTCAAGGAAGCTGTAATTTCATATATAGCCACTTTAGGACATTTACTTGACGATGCCCAGGGTCCGGCATACGAGTCTGCAACTAAAGACATAAAATGTCCCAATGTGTGGCAGACTCGTATGCAAGCGTTTCTTTTCAAAAATTTCGCAGACAACAGCCTAGTTTCAATGTAATACGAGTACAAGGGAGAGCGAAAAACAAATTATAAAATTGCCACTTAATATCTGCTGGACTGAGTATTTACGACTACCGTGGAATCAAAATGTTTAACATCTTGCCGTTAGAAATTAGAAAGCTGAAATCTTTGAAAATCTTATAGCTAAAATCAAACAAGATTTTATAATCAACGATAAGTAGAATAATATGTTTTGTTAATGATTTTTCTTATAATGTGGCTTTCTTGTTGTACATTGGTTAGAGTTAAATGATTCAGAACGTGATCTATTTTACATCCAACACATCTTGAGTACTATTGTATTGGGCATTGTATCATTACATTATTTAGTACATAGTACTTATTGGTAGATAAGTAGCATGAGTATCTCCGAAAAAGTATGTAACGATTCCTGGTATCGGCAAAAATACACTTGAGTATATATAGGGAGATATTTGAGGTAAGAGACATTGAGAGAATTGAGATATTTAATAGGTTACAGCTTCCAAACAGTTTATGTCTTTCGTGATAGATCTCTTATGTAATGATGCTCGGTTTTCTTTAAAGTAAATTTATTAAAAAATAAATACAATAGAAAAAAATGAAGAAAAAAAAAAAACGCCGCAAATTATACACAAAAGTTTACTATTTCTGTATTAGATAGCCCTTCTACGCAGAACACTTCACTCATTATATATATACTACACATCATTCTGACCTATACGTCTAACTAGGTAACTAATCAGAATTTTTACTAAGGGATTGACTACTTCATGTTATGTATTCTTGAGATGCGAGCTCGCGAGTATCCAGACCACCACACTAAGGCAGATTTTGCAAAAAGGCCGAGCTCTTCCAGCTTCTCTACAAAAAGGCTAAAAAATACCAGACTGATTGTCATTCTAATGTTTTTATTACAAAAACGTAAAGTAAAAAGTACGTATAGTAAAAAGGCTTGGCTTTTTACTAAAAGGCTGATTTCACAATAGGGCTGCAACAATATGTAAAGATTCAGGTCTATCCTCCAACTGTCCGCGAAATTTCAGCGACCGGAATAGTACCTATATGTTTCAAAATTATCGAAGTTGGAAAAATAATTGCATGTTGAAACAAAAGAAGATATTAAAATTATTTTTTAGATGCAATAAAATTGCCATTGACCTTTTATGGTCTACCTTGCTGTATCCAAGATTCTGAATCACAAACTCATGGAGAACATTGAAATCTTGGGGATCAGCATATTTTATGACGTCGAAAGTGGTCACCAATTTCCTCCACATAGAGAGATAGATAGATAGATAGAATTTATTCAACAAAGACGCAATGCATACATATGTTGATAGTACAAATTCAGAACTTGATCGCCTAGCTTACTTTTCCAACGGTAGCCCGTGTTGATGGATAAGGTCTAGGCGGCGATTAACCACAAATGTTACATGTTCGATTTGGGGTAAAAGAAGTGTTCCGTATAAGACAAATTTCCATTTAAACTGTACGTATCCCTTATTTATGTATGCTTACCTACGTTCTGAAATTAATTAAAGAGGGATAACAAAGAATCTTTTGAATGAGGAGAAAAAGCTAAAACAGAAAATACATTAGTACAGCAATTAAGTACTGAAAAAAAATATATATAGCATATCCCGATCAAAATAAACATTTCCCCGATCAAAATAAACATTTTCCCTACCAAAATAAACACTTTTCCGACCAGAATAAACATTTTCCCGACCGAAATAAACATTTCCCCAACCAAAATAAACAACATTCAACTTTCATAGGAAAAGTAGGTAACCAAGTAGAAAGAAAAGTACTTTAAGAGCACGGATATATGTGATTACCAGAGCAGTTGCTGCGATTAATACTTATGATTGACGGAACTACGTAATGAACACCTCTGTCAACCTAATATCAGCAGCTGCGGGTGAAGCAATTCATTAAACTAACAGTTTGTTGTTTTCGTTTTTTGTATATTGTTGAAGAAATATTCATGTTTATAGTCTACACATTGTTAAAGAAGGAAGTTCATTTTGATTGTCTTAATGTTAATAATGGAAATGTTTATTTTGGTTGGGAAAGTGTTTATTTTGATCGGGAAATGATATATATATATATATATATATATATATATATATATATATATATATATATATATATATATATATAATCATATATATAGATTTCATGAATGTTTAAACGAGGGAATTTAATATTTAAGGGTGAAACTGATCTTCTTTCCCAAAGCCCAAGTTTTTTATCCGCACTGATAATGACGGCGCGCAAAAAAATGCGGGGACCCCGCACGTGCAATATCACGTGTCCTCCCGGTACAATGCACGGGGTGGGTGGTAGTGAGGGGGAGGGGGTGGTTCAGGGTGGAGAAGAGACTATTGATCTACCCCACCCATCAGCGTCAGGGAGGACTCCCCCCTCCCCCCGCTACCAACCCTCCGCCAACACTTGGCTCGTCCTCGACCGATCTAGCTCCATTCATCTTTTTCATACCCCCCCCCTCACTCCACCACCATCCAGCTGCCCGGTGTCCAGGGTTCGTCGTGGGTGATGAGAAATCGACTTGATGAATCGACTAAATAGTTTTGATCGCTCGCCTCCGCAGATGTGTGGTCCTCCGCCCAGCTTGATTTCAAGGGCGTGTCACTGTTTTATAGATAAGGGTTGAAGGTCTCTATTGATTGATCAACATAAATATTGCAGTGGCACATTCATCACGCGGTAAAATATGTATTTTTAAAGAAGAACGTTGTCTAATTTCACGAAAATTAAGAGTTACAATGTTAAATTGATTTCCCCGGTTAGGTCATGTGGTCAAATATGGACATTTTTCACCTATAAATCTATTTTCCATCTATAATTGGGGTAATGTCCTCAAAAAGTCCTCGACCGATCTAGCTCCATTCATCTTTTTCATACTCCCTCCCCCCCCACTTCTCCATCATCCAGCTGCCCGGTGTCCAGGGTTCGTTGCGGGTGATGAGAAATCGACTTGATGAATAGATTAGTTTTGATCGCTCGCCTCCGCAGACGTGTGGTCCTCCGCCCAGCTTGATTTCAAGGGCGTGTCAATGTTTTATAGATAAGGGTTGGAGGTCTCTATTGATTGATCATTATAAATATTGCAGTGGTACTTTCATCTTGAGGTAAAATATGTATTTTTAAAGAAGAACGTTGTCTAATTTCACGAAAATTAAAAGTTACAATGTTAAATTGATTTCCTCGGTTAGGTCATGTGGTCAAATATGGACATTTTTCACCTATAAATCTATTTTCCATCTATAATTGGGGTAATGTCCTCAAAAAGTCCTCGACCGATCTAGCTCCATTCCACCCAACATAAATATTGCAGTGGTACATTCATCACTCGGTAATATGTATTTTTATTGTATTTAATTTATTTGGCATTATACGATACATAGGTAGATTAAATTTTACTTGGGCATTGCAAATATTACCTAGCTCCAGAGGGACGTCGTATTGAAATAGATTTGAGACAAATAGGCTGGGCTGCAATCGTTAAATTCGCTTTAAGGACGTCCCTCAGAAGCTAGGTAATATTAGCAATGCTTCGCATATTATAGGAGGGACGCCCTATTGAAATTGATGACCGTGACGCATTTTTATGAGTTGTATTCATGTAATCGCCGACAGACGAATACGATTACACGAATACGAATATGATCGCAGTTGACTCAGAATCAACGAATAATTATCGCGATTACAATCGTATTCGTATTCGACGATAAGATTATGCCCAACACTGACGCAAGTTAATAGTGGCGGCCCTCGTCTAGAAAAGACCCGGAATCTGGAAGTCGCTATAAAGTTCCATTGGTCTATTTAAGGACCAGATCATCGATCCTGGAACAACAGCATTCGGGCAGGGTCGGGGGAGGTGCCGGCTTCGGGACTACACTCCCGAGGTCGAGGTGTTGCCCCGAGGCCTTGCAAAGGGTTCCCGCTCGGGTCCCGGGCTAATGATCCTGACTCACTGGGAAGGAATGCCGCGCGGATGGCTTCGGAAGGTGATAGCCCGTCCAACGGGGTCCGCAGCTTCCTCGAGACCGCCGACTCTCGAAGAAGTTGACCTTGCTCCTCCAGACCCGCCACACTCAGTAGGCCGCCCCGATCTATATATAGCGTCAAGTCGATCAACCTCTTCATGTTAATTATGGGAGAATGATGCTTGTTATAAAGCCAAGAGTACTACCAACTTTCGAACAGGCACCTGCAAATTCAAACTCGAAAGCCTCAAATCCTCGTGTCACCATATGACGTGTAAAAGATGTGTAATCGTTTCCTAAGAATTTCACCTTCGCAATTTCACGAAACTGTTGCTCTGGGTTTTTTCATGGGGTACTTCAGTGATACACTCACAGTGAAAATTTCAAAAAGGGGACCGACACACAAGAAGTGTACAACTGTGTATATCGAGTGTACAACATCACCAGATGACGTGTCAAAGAGGTGAAATCGAGTCCCAAGAATTTCAACTTTGCGATGCCTGTGAAGCCACCAAACTGTTGCTCTGGGTTCTTTCATGGAGTACCTATTTTCAGTGATACCTACACTCGCAGAGAATTTTCCAAAAAGGGAATCCACAAACAAGAAGTTTACAACTGTGTACAACGACAAGACAAAGTCACCAGATGGCGTGTCAAAGAGATGAAATCGGATCCTGAGAATTTCACCTTTGCGATTCCTATGAAACCACAAAACTGTTGGTCTGGGTTTTTTCATAGGGTATTTTCCTTGATCCCTACACTCACAGAGAACGTTCCAAAAAGGAGATCCTTTGGAAAAGGGGTTGTTCACACCCCTCTCTTGTGATGGCGCTCTGAATCGAGAATCCGAAGCATTCCTGAAGCGAACAGCGAACGTTTTGGCAAAAAATTGTTATCGGCCCTACTCGCAACTCTATCGGGATGAGTGAGAGGTAAAAAGTTCCAAACATGCAGCATGATCGTAAGAGCGAATTTTTGTAAATTATCGTGACATATTATGTTACATTGTTTTGAAAATTAATGACTTTGAGGGGAAGCAAATTGGTATATACCAATTTTATGACAAAAAACTCGTTCTAAATAATATCCTGCGATTCGAAACGAGATTTCGGATTTTTAACTTAATGAAATCAATCATTTCATGATCATTTTTAGCTGATGAAATAACAGTTTTATGTGTGATTTTATCAATTCCCAGCCCCCGGATGGAAAAAAAGTCCAGTCATGCAGCATGACCCCATGAGCGAATTTTTGAAGAAATCTTCGACATTTCAGTCGCTATTGATCGTGTAGAGAAATTTTAGTTTATGATTTTGATAGACAAACAAATGTTTCATGCAAATATTACCGATTTTTACAACTAGCGAACGGCATTATTTCGATTTTTGACTGATTTTTCAACTTTGAAATTTTAGAAAACTTGATATATATTCTTATAGGAAATTTTACGCTGATTCCGAATATACCACATGTTAGTATGCTGAAAAAATTATTTCGCACAACAAATCGCAAAAAACAGGCTATTTTGACATTTTTGACTACATTTTTGACAATTTCAACCCGAAGATGTAATCCGATCATGCTGGCCAACGAACTTGAACTTTCGTTTTGTGTCCTTAACATTTTAAAATTTGTTTGAAGTTTCTAGCACAATTCTACGGACAGTTATCGTCTGGAATGACACATACATATATACATAACTTTTTTTTTTTCTTAGAAATCTCCCCTCAAAGACGGAGGGGGCACGCCATTAGGAAAAAGAAACGAAAAAACTAAATTAAACGTGGGGAGGACGCCCAAGTTTACCCGACGCCGGCCCTAGGGATTAGGGAAGTTGAGGAAGATGGAGGAGGGAGATAGGGATGAAAGGAAGTGCCCCTATAAAATGACCACCAATTAAGGTAAGAGCCCCGAAGGACGCGGGTGGTGATACCACGGAGCACTCCTGCCGAGATGCCCAACTCGAGAAGCTCCGTGGCACTTTTCCCGCTCATCACCCCGCGCCATGACACGGTCGCGGCCATGACCTTGATGTTATTAGGCGCCACACCCTTTAGCTCAGATATCGCTTGTCGCAGGTCGTTCCTATCATATTTACTTATTTACATACATACATACATACATACATACATACATAAAAAATGCGTTAAACTTCAGAATATGATTCAGAATAGCCTGAAACGGATTTCTGCATAAATTTTTTTCAAAAATTCACATTCTACAAATTTTGAGGCGAGAGCAATAGCTTAATTTTCTTCAAAAATTCGCTAAAAGAGGCAGTGGAGCGAGAGTGGGAGGTCGCAGTCTTTGGGCTTGAAGTCGTTAATCGCAGTAAAATCTGATTGCTCTTATATCGGAGAAGTTCTTAAGTTGAGAGTTCCACTGTGAATTGTGGAAGTAATATAAGAAGAATAACATAACATGAAGTAAAACTTATGTCAGTGGTTTATAAACCAAAAGTATATTAGCAGCGTGAAGTTGGTCGTTATCGTAAAACCCTCCCACATAGTGAGAACTACGTCTTTGAGTTGGTGGTGCGAAGCGATGCGATACTTCCGACATGAGAAATGGCTGAGAAACAAGGAGATAAACCGCCCCATTGGTGTATTGATCCAGTCTCAAGTTGTAACGTGAGATATCGACAATTTCGAAGATCGGAAGACGGAGTTGGTAGCGTTTGGGTTTATCTCTTGTAATGGTCTTCACGTGTCATCCGTGTTATCTCACAGATATTTATTGCCCAATGACTTCAAACAAGCCGACACCATCCGTTGATGTGGCTTTTAGTTGGATACAAGTAACGATTTCACACTTGAATAGCCATTTACTTAGGTAATATGTCGAGATGTACCGTATAATCTGAACACAGAATTTAATTGACTGAACAGATATCATCATTTTACTTTTTATTGTGAACGTACAATACTTGATCAAGACCCAACTGGTAATAAATACTTCTGAAGAAACTGCATGGATTCCCTAAATGTATGTGTATGGGTAAAATCATGAAACATGCAGTCCCAAACGAAATTTAGCCCTCATATATAAGAGTAAGGATTCCATAACTGTAATTTAATAGTTTCATTTCGTTGACAAGATCGGAATCTCTTAAGAGGTGATCACAAGGCTCTTCTTTGACTCTAGTTATGAGGAATCTAAAAATAGTGTCCTCCAATGTAGAATTTAACATCCGTAAATATAACTATTACCCATAATTATACATAATTACCCATTGAAGTTATACAACAGATCCGATTTCGAAGTTGGTTTTTAATAAATAAATGTAGGAAATTATAGGTTTCCTATACTTATTATGTGCCATCCGTTGTTACCTACTTACTTTCAAAAAACAGATATTTGCTGTATAAGAACTGTTTCAAGCTGTTGTCAAGGTAATTCAAAGAATGAAAAATTAACTGGCCAATCTCGGAACCATCCGCTTATAATTTATCTTGCCCCAGTTTATTTGCAATCGACGTAGCATTTCGTGTAAGAAAATGATCCGGCATCTTGACACCGCTTGCATGTACTGGCCTATCGATCGACTAGTTGCATGGAGTTCTTTTCTGTACACGTTTTCGTAATAATTAAGGTTGAGAGTTCCTCCCAATTCCTTTTCTAATAATACCTACTTCTTTTACTCTACATTTCCGAGAGGCTACATTTCTCTATCTATGTTAGTGGAGCTGCAGTGCGTGTCTGAGTGAAAAGAAACATTGATCCTGAACACCGCGAAAGAACGAGTAAACAGTACCGCGCATGCGTGAATTGGTCTATCCCCCGTCACAGCCATGTAAACATTCGACTATGCCATTACGCCCGCTTCGATCATAGTTTTGCTACCATCTAGGCTACCAGCTGGGTACCACTGCGTGCAGGCGCACTCGAATCAGCAAAAATGGGTTCACTAATCCTTACCTGATCTGGGGGGCTCACCTGAACTGGGCACCAGCGGAAACTAAACGACTTGAACTGGTCATCAGTGGCAACTGCGCCGCCTGAACTGGGCACTTTCCAAATCTTAGGTAGGCAGCGTCTGCTCCAGAATTTTTATTAGGGGATGACTACTTGATGTCATCACCCATCTGGGTGCTAGGTAGAGAGACCAGAATGATGTATAAAGTTTGGTGGTCTGGCTAGTGGTGCTCGCATCTCAAAAATCTCAAAAATACATACCATCAAGTAGACAATCTCTAAGTAGAGTAGACTCTGCCTACTTAAGATTTGGGAACTGCTTAGCTCAGGTGGATTCACCAGGTCAGGTGAGCCCCATCGTGCGTGTTGATAAGGATCAATGCTTTAATTCTACATAGCGGTAAGGGAGTAAGCGACCAGCCCTGCTACCACCTTAGCTCTACTTTATTTTTACCCTAAGAATGAGTCAAGACTTATCCTTGTCAAAATCAAGGTAGAATTCATTGACTTCCATAGACATCGTACAATACGTTGAGATGGGAATTGTCAATTTTACATACCTGAAAATGAGGCTAATCGAGAGAACAAATTTTCTTCAGTTATCGTATTATATTATGCTTATATAATTATGCATTGTGTTGAAATTCGAGCACTTTTAGTGCAAATAAATTGTTTACCACCAATTTTATGACCAAGAGCTCGTTCTAAATAACATTCTGTGATTCAAAAAAGATTTTGGATTTTCAGCAATTATTTCCATTTTTTTCCCTCGATTTTTTTTTTTTTTAGCAAACATTACTCAAATTTAAAAACATTCTTCAGCATAAATTTTTTCGTGTTCTAATTCATCGTTGATAAACTTATTTTGTCTATATATATGTATGAAAAAGCGTTAAAACTCTAGAATTCGTTTCAGAATGTCACAAACCGGATTTCAATTATGAAAATTTTCGAAAATTTTTATTTTAAATGTTTTCTACGGAAACTTGCTAAAAGTTTCAATTTTTTCACAAATCACTTGAAAATCTATTCGATTTTAATCGTGGGTAACGCCCTTTTTATTGCGGCCTACTACGAAATGAACACCACGTCAATAGACGATGCTTAGCTAAGGAAGCGGCACAATATACCTAACTACAATTCCCAATTTGAACGTGGTATCACTTTATCCTACTGAAGCCCGTAAAATAATTTAAATAATGAATATGGTAATATAGAACATTTCGAATCCCCCAATTCCGATTGAGGCAGGAGGTTGTACAAAGTGGGGTAGGGAGTTGCTTATAGTACAAGCATATAAAAATCAAGTTTTGGTGAGCTGTTATACATTAACCCCAATACTAACTATCGAGTGAGAGTTATTACCATTACGTGTGGTTCTCAACAACCAGTAGCCAACTGTCTGTGAAAGTAGGGCTAGCTGTCTCGAAGTGTAGGCGAGTTTGTCGCTTGGGTTATCGCTCACATCTACTTTGCCGCCTTTGGGAGTGAAGAAAGTATTCTAAAGAAGGTTTTTCTCGCAGAAGGGTCATGCGAGAAGAAAAGCTTTCAAGAGGAGATGCTGAAGCGGGACTTTTCCCCCATAATCCCATCACGTTACCCCAAACCCGTCCTTTGCTTTGGGGTCTGTATTAGCATTATCCCATATAGCGGGTTTTGTGATGTCCTCTTTATTTTTTTACTTATACTGTAACAGCCATTGCCGAACCTATGAGTTCATACTACGTAGACCAGTTTGTAATTTGTAATTTTTGACTCTGCTAAGCATGCGATGTTGTGGCTGGATGTGGGAGGATTTGAAATTGAATTTAAAATTGACACCAATGAATAAGACGAAGTTATGAGAGTGTTTTAACCACTGAACTAATAATACCTTAAGATGAAAGTTAACCCGGATCTCTACGTATATGATATAAAGTACTGTGGCTTCCTATTCTAATAGCCAGTCATGCCGTACCCTATTGTCCGGACATACCGTATCTCTTGTGACTCTAATTGTCAATGTTACCGCTGCACTAATTATTAATAGCCGGACCGTGTCGGTTCACAGCTCTATGTACTAGGGTCCGGACCCCTTAGGCTCGTAGATAATATTAAAAGAAAGGAAAAGCTAAAAGAAAAAATAAAGAACCAATGATTGGAATCGATCGGAAACATAACACCTATGAACTGAAGAGTGAATAACAAACTGGTTGAAAATTCAATCTATTGCTATCAAGTATTGTGGCAAAACTTGAGGCAGAAAATATTCACAAAATTTTCACACGGAAATCAAAGACTTGTAGATTGTAACCTACTAGGTGATTTTTGTGTATTATGCACACACACACTTGTATAAACATATTTATTTATTCATTCATTCTTATAAAATCAAGAAATCTAGAAGACAAATATTCGGTACGAGGCACTTTCTCAACAATGATTTTTCGAAGTTTGAGTGGCCCAGGATCTTCTAATGTGGTTCAAGTATATCAATATATTCGTATCAATACAACATGTTCCATATTTTCAGGTACTGTATATAATTCCCGAGCAATGAATCTTATAAGTCGTGACTGGATGCTTGTTACGCTCTACAACTTTGAAATATTTACCAACCCCGACCAGAGACTTGCATTCCCTTCATCGAACAATGAATTTGAATGAACTCAGCACCCAGTTCGAAATATTAATTTAGTTTCAAAATTTGTGAATCGTAGAATGTAGTACCCATTTCCATCTTCTTGTTTTGAAAATGTTACATCACTTTGCATTCTTACCTCACATTGAAAATAACAATAACTTCATTGTTTTTGTTCCAGGTACGTACCCGTTTGAGTTTTCATTCACGGCCTAGGAGAGAGCAATTATTATTTTATTGGTTAGAAGTAACTAATAAATTATGTGAGTACTAATCAAATTAAAATAATACAGGTATTTTTAAGGAATAATATAGGTAGAGAAACCAAATTTTTGTGAAATATATATATATTATCAGGTTATTATTTCGTATGGCGTTATGGTAAATACCTACTGTCCATGAATATACAATTTTGACTGCATCACACTTAACACATAGATAGAGCTCAGGAGCGAATCACATTCAGTAAATCCTTTTTTGTTAACCAATTGGAAATAAGTTTTTGTAGTTCTGCCTAGAATAGTGGCATCTTCATGTGACATTTAAGGTTTCTATGAATTATATAAATAATGTACTGAGGGTTATGAGTAAACAATGATAGTCTAGGTCTGGGGGCAATTACATTTCTGGCTGCTATGTATCGCATTTGATACGCAGGCACACGCTGAGTAATCAATAAGTGAGGGTCTTTATAGATTTGCGGAAGTAGGTGCTTTATACAGTTGTCTGGTTGTGAATATTTTTGCTATATCGAATTAAATAACTGAAGCTGTTCGTCATGGTAATGATCACAATATTTTGACAATAATTTACTGGCTTACATGAATTCATTTATGTGGAAAGAGTAAGTACCTCTCCAAGCTATAATCCCATATTGTACTACTGATTGTAACATGCTGTAGTTCACACATTTTATTTTGTCTCATGGTGGTACATCTCTTATATTATAGAAGATATATACACATTTTCTGAGCTTTTCATACGTATAATCAATATGCGGTTTCCAGGTTAATTATTCATCCAAGATGAGGCCAAGGTATTTGTGGTGCGTTACTCGATCAATTTCTTAGCATTGACAGTTAAACCTCAAGGCACAAGAGTGCAGGTTTTGATTTAAGTTTTTATCATCTAGATCAGTTTTATTTCTACCATATAAGATTAATTTTGACTTTTTCGTATTTAGTGTGAGATAATTTCCGTAGAACCACTCACAAATGGACTGTAAAAATCGGTTTGCTACACATAAAATCATCTTCACACGAGGTTCCTTCAATTAATACCGCAGTGACATCCGCAAATAGATAAAGTTTTGTGCTTGATAAGTTTATGTTAGACACATCATTGATATACACTAAGAACAACAGAGGCCCTGTACTTCGAGTTGCCATCTTTACCGCAATTCTGACCAAAAAATGGCACTTCTTTTTCATTTTTATATAGTTGATGAGATAACCGTATAGAGTCCTCCCATAGAACTCATGGCCACCGGTCAAATACGTGAGTGCGCGAGAGCAAACGTGAATCATAAAGCGCGCATTTCTAGCGTTTTTATAGCTAAAATTTGCACATAATGGAAGTGCTGCTGAAGAATAGTTTTAGCGTTGTGTTTAAGGTTTCAACGTAAAATTTGTCAAAACGGACATTTAAAAAAATTAAATTCTACAAAATTGACCGGGTCAGTTCCTAGAATGTCTCCTACATAAATACATAAGGTATGATTGCCTACATATTTAGACTATTAATTCTACTATCAATGAAGATACTGTGAAATAGTGAAGATAATAAGTGAAGAATCTACACTGCCCATCCAGCATGGCTGTTTTTTTTTTACCAGTAAGTAGAAATAGAAATAGATTTGGAGAGAGCTCATACCGAACATCTTGCAAAATTTCATTCCACTTGTGCACATAATAACGAGAATTATTAGGGAAATTGATACTCACACGTGAATATCACGTAGTATGTTATCTACGGTTTCTTATTCATTGCCTTACCCCGGCGGTTTCGCGGCAGCTAACATCGTTAGGGCAACCAATGTTACCGTGTTTTTCGCCTCGCGCGCGACAAGATGAATTCGTTTTCCTCACGAGACGTTTGGTCTGGAGGCCACCATTTAACTTCCCGACCGACCCTCAGACAGCGGAAAGTGGTGAAGGATGGAAGGGGAGTAGCGCCAGTGTGTGATTCATTCAGATCTGCTGGGTATCGATCGATATTAATCATCAGTACGAATGAGGGTTGCACGTCACCCCAAAACAGGGGAAATTTTTTTTCAATAGGGGTTATGTAAGACCAGCAATTAAGCCCAGAAAAAATATCAACGTTTCCACAAACGTTATTCACACGAAATTTCGTCCCTAAGATTTAAAATACGATCTCTCATGAATCTACACTTGATATTTCACGTGGTTCTAAACAGGTGTTTTCCCTGTTGGGAACAATACAGTGTTTTCTGAAATGTCACAGCATATAGCAAAACATCTGCCATGATGTGTAAACATGTATAGGCTATTGTAATGAACTCGTTATAGTTGAGAATATAGAATAAAAAATTGAATGGGAAAGCCAAGGTGTATACTGTGGAAGCTAAAGCCATCCAATGTTCTCTAGAATAGGTAAGTAACGTTCCAAATACATATTCTCCTAAAATTATTTATACTGACTGTGATAGTGTAGGTACTCTGCGGCGTTGATAGGGAGGACAATGGGGGGGGTCCACCATCAGTTTTCGCCGACTTTGCAGAGGTTGGAAAAATTTGGGAGGTGACAATAAAAACCCTTAATTCGACATAGCTTCCTCGTTTACCAATCATGAATTTATAGATCATTTAAAAGTTGTAAATGATCTAGAAAAATTCCATAGCGGAAAAGAGTAAATCAAAAAGTACCGTGAAATGACATAATTGGTCAATTAAGATACGAAAGAATTATACTCAATGTAATTCACGTTTTTGCAAGAGCAGGATGAACTGATGACTTGAAAACAATGAAATAGGAACTGGACCATCTACAACCTAAACCACGCGTTCGCTGGCAATTTCATCAAAATCGGATGAAAACTGTGGAAATTAGGGTCATTACAAGTATTTCACATTGGCGCATGCGCAGTAGCTATTAATGATACAGTTAAGTTGAAATTGATATGACGTAATCAAGTCATCTTCTTCCAGCTATCATTCAAATTTAAGCGAAATCAAACGACTAGAGTGTGAAAAAATGGAGCATAATAGAATTTACGTTTGCGCATCATCATGTTAAAATTGATATAAGATGCTCAAATTGTCATTCCCCAACTATCATCCAAATTTGAGCGAGATCGGACGACTAGGGCGATAGAAAACGATGATTGGTAGAATTTACATTTGCGCTTGCACAGAGTGAGGTATTGAGTCAAGAATGATGAAACTGACAGGGGACCGTCTATTCCCTAGCCCGCACATCCCCGAAAAATTTCATCCAAATCGGGTGAAAACTGTGGAAAATAAGCTTGTTACAAGGGTTTGCGGACACACGACACACCAACGTTGTTCAGAATGGTCTAAAATGTAAAATGCGAGTGGCAATTTTGATTTTGGAGACCAACAATTTTTTTCTCCCGAAAGTAAAAACAACGCTTCCGCTACCTTTAGGTAGACTCGGAAACAATAGTTAAAAGGCTACAAATACTAATGAGTGCCTACGTCCATTGCTCCAATTACGATGCAAAAAAGATCTTGTTGAGAATCTTGACATACAAGATGTGTGGTGGTACCCCATACCTTATGTTCATTCAAAGTGAACTGCATTTAACCTAGTTCAGCTGAGTCAGACCCAGGAGTTGGAAAGTTGGCGAATCAGGCGATCCGACTTCAGTAGGCGGACCGGATCGTTGGTGAGACCCCGATGCACTGTGTTAGAAACAATTTCACTGTCAAATGAGTACAGGTAAAACGAAATTCGTTTCTTCACTCGGCGATCAATTGATTATAGATGAAGTTTATTGGTAGATAGCTCGACGATGTAATATTATCTTAATATGGGAGGTTAAACCACGAGAAACGCTGATGAACGAGTATACTTACTAAAGCTATCTGATGCGTGCCCATCTGAGAGATTTGATTCAGACACAAGCTGCTTCTAAGAGAGGCTCCTGGAAATCATGAATGCATGTGTATTCAGCAGCTTCAGCAGTATTTCATTACTTCAAGACATGAAGGGCGTTTTGGTTACACATCAAATTTAGTGTAACCCAACCATAATAAATATGACTCTTATCGATTTTGCTGGAAAAAAGAATTACAACAAGACTTCACAAAATAAAGGCCTTTCTGTCTTTAAATTGGTTTTTTATTAATCTCCAACGTTTCTCCCTAGGAACTAGTGCTTCTTCAGGGAGACAAAATTGCATAACGTTGCATAGAAATTACACTTTTATATTTTTTATCAAGGATAATTTTCCACCTGAGAGTTTTCATACCAATGGATCCCCTACGATGGTTAGTTTTTTATTCAGAGTTAATCTAGGGCGTGGAAGTTTTGCAATCACATTTCAGAGTTGGAAAAACCCGTCAAAATCGCTAACACACTTTGTGTTTTTAACCGTGCTTACTGAACAATGCCGGTAATGTGTCTCAGACATTTTCTTGGGTACGATAGGCGGTTCAGATTCCTAATGGTCCTCTAAGAGTTTCTGCGCTGCTGAATTTGAGCATGTTCAAACGTGTAGTTCTTGTAACACTCGTAATCACTCACACTAATCATTCTATTCCGTTGAAATTTTCATGGACCATGTGAGTTGGGATTGAGATGGTTGGCAGGACCAAAGGAAGCCTATGACCAAACTTAATTTTACTAATTTCTCTACAGTGTTCTACATTTTACTCTTGTTCTTTGCTTCTACTTTCAAAATAAAAGTTTGGTAATAACCTTTCCACAGTTTTCTCAAGATAAGCTTCTGTATTTTCACGTTGATATTTTTCAGATCATTTCTATAATTAACACTTTTTAACGACTCACATTTATGTTATGGGTGCAGAGAGCTATGTTCCACGTGCTACATGACAGAATTTACTTAGTGGAGGGGGGATAAAACTACTCATCGCATAGAAGTACGACTGGTGTTAAAGTTCTCAGGTTAGAACCTCCTTCAATTATTTTAACACTTAAAGCGCTATGTGTATCAAATTGATACAAATCAAGTTCGCACATGGCAGAAAAATTAATAAAAATGTAATAGAGGGTCATACAAATCTAAACAAATGGAAAAAAACGGATTGGCCCAGGGGTCTCACCTCAAACTGGCGTGGCCTGAGGGGAAACTCCTCTGTTTTCGGCCTGGCGCTTTAAGTGTTAAATTTAAACTGAACTGGAAAAAATCCAGAAGGAATATGAAAAATTTTATGTGAAACAAGCTTGAATTATATATTTGGTTTATAGAGAAAGAATAGTTATGTGGACTGAACTTAAACCTACATTGCTATGGGTTTTCGATTTAATATAGGAAGAGGTGAATTCGATGCCCTGGATCGACAGTCAGAATTGTGAATTAATCCAGCAATTAGTAATTTTTAAACCTCGTGTATTTTAGTTTCTCGCATTCGATGAAGTGGTCAAACCTTGGGTAGAAATATCAGAAGGACATTCCGACGTATTTTAGCCCTACAATTTGTAACGTAATTCAACGAAAAACTCGTTTCGGCCTCTCCCCTCCGTTTTAAATGGAGAAGAAGATGACGTGACGTGAAGGTGAGCTCCTCTTGATAACACGAGAGGAGCTCCAATTACGACGAAAATGAGTCTGGAATTGCTCTTAGAAGGTAAAACGCGAGAGCTGGGAGGCAATATAACGGGTGGATCTACATTTATTTTGTTTATTCTCGTCAATCGAAGAACGTTGCATATATTAATATTACACGAAGTTATTAGATATCCCAAACAAGATCAATTAAGTAAGAATGAATGAATGAGGGAGAATCCTTTGTTATGTCAATATTATTACCGGGAGTGGAAGATGTATTAGAGAAGACAACTAGCTTTAACTATCTTTGGCCCAGAGGAGCTTGACGATTGACTATATATATAAACGTTGTTCCCGTGAATCCATTTCTTCTAGCCTCCCATATGACTCAGATTTGGAAAATTGCATACACCATAAGATTAAAGTTACAATATTCCATATTAACGGACTATCAAAACATAAAAAATTATCGAGCTCCTAAATTAATAACATTAGATTTCTATTTCTAAGACGTATCTCTATACTTTCTTTGTGCATGATTTTAGGTACCTATTGAAACCGCCTACGATACAAATAAACTAGAACTAGACAGATACTGATACTTCAATAATCACTAATCAACCCGTATAGCCTTCGAAAAGCGGTCTAGTAAATAGATGAACACGGAATGAGATAGATTCGAATAGATGGTTCAAGCACTTTGAAATTGTTACACTTGAAAAACGGCTGCCAAGCTGGGAGTGGCACTAGCTTCCTCCTACCCTGTTTCTTGGTATAGATCATTGGAATTTTTTTGAGTCGATCCAGTAAAGATACTGTTTATTATAGCAAATTTTCAGTTACCCATGAATACCTACAACCTGAGAATACTTGGAAATATAATTGAATAGCAATCATCCTGAAAGTCAAAGCACGAAACAGAGTGTATATAGAGATTTTTGGCTTGTGCGCCTGCTCAGATCCATCAATCAATCCCATTTCGCACATTTCGGATGTAAGGTGTATTATTTTGTATGCGTGTTGTTGGAGGTTCCAACATTGGTTTTAATATTAGTGATAATAATTCAACGAAACTCACACAACGATACGTTGACCTACACCAGACCCCCAACTGAAAATTTCATCAAAATCGGGTGAAAACAGGAGTTTTGCTGGATTTAAATATTGTTTACGCATGTGCATTGGCTACCATACAATAACAAAACATTTATTTTGACATTTTAGTGCGGAATAGTGGTCTGATGTAGAATTGGTAATTGTGGTTCAGAAGTTGTTGGGGAAAGGAGGCGTTTGATGTGAATAACTTGGTACTGTTTGTGATGTGTGAGTAAATATGTCAGCAAATATCTTAGTGAAAATGGGTTGCTGCGCCGTCATAAAACCCAATGAGTTCGTCTGCACTTCGCCAGCGTTTGCGAGCTCCATGTGCATTGGCTACTATTGATGCTACAATGATAATACCCAGAGGAAACTGTCTACTTCTCGCCTGCCTAATTCACTTAAAATGTCATTGAAATGGGATGCAATCTATAAATGTTATCCGTGTTACAAAGGTCCAACTTTTGCTTATGTGCACAACCTACTCCATCAGCAATGAAACTTATCTGAGACCGCCCCTTACAAAGATTAGGAGTCATACGGGCACATGGACCGATAATCACGAAACCTAAATTGTTCAGGGATATCTGAAAGTAAGAACCGATTTTGGTAAAGGAATAATATTTTCACCTTCCTAATGTGATTACTACAAAATCCACCGATAAGTAGACTCGGAAGGGAGATGGAGTAGATGGAGAACTTTGTTGGATCCGCCGTACTTCATTCTAGAAGTTCCAGTAAAAAGTCCCTGTAAGTCCCTCTTCGGCAAATTTTTCACTTACACAAAAGAACTGGTAGTTCCTCATATTCGTGCGTATAACGTCAGCCGTCCTCTCGCGGGCCGTCTTAATAAGGAGAGAAAACAACAGGAGTTTTAAAAGCGTTTGGAAAGTGAGAAGTACGAGCTCCTCCGCCTTATCTCCGTCGACCGAAAAGTGGGCGAATTGTATGCAAAAGAGGTTGTTAGCCAAGCCACCTCCTCCGAAATTGTGCCTTAAGGTAATAAAGTTGTGCGGTTAGAAAAATCTTATCTTTAAAAAGTGCGAAACGGATTTCGGTAGGGAGTGTTTTCGCTACTTTATGGAGAGATGTAGTAAGATGGACATCAAGCAACGACTCGAAAGACGAAAAAATGCATGTTCGGTCAGGTGAAACGCCCAACACTTTCGTCGTAAATTCGATTGTGGTCTTACGTGACTGGAATAAGTAGTCGTCTTTACACAAGCCAGTTATCGAGCCAGTTAAATATCAATTTTGGTTTAACCATTGTTTTAGCAAACTGCACATCTGGTTTGCCCATCATTAGGGGAGTAATTATGAATAACCATTTGATAACTAACTAACCTTCAGTTATTATTATTTTTTTCCGGTAGAGAACAGGGCTCACTTGTTCTAGCTACCTATATGCCACTTATACATCAATATTAATAAAATCGTAACTATGTCTGTCTGTACATTGATTAGAATAATGAAATTTAGCGTTTCTTTTTTGCTTCATGTTATTTGTAGACGATTGGTCCCAAAAAGCGACGGCATCTTCGTCTGCTGCCATTATCGTGAATTGAAAAAAGATAAATAGATGAAAATGAAAAGGTGAAAGACGGAAGAAAAATTCCTAGAGGGAAGAAGTAGCGCGACTGAATAATCGCTAGTGCGTGTAAGTTCAGTCTCTTCTGTGTTTCACATTTTCCCCTGCGACAACCACGTGGTGGGAAAATAGGGCCTGTTGCGACTTTTTGGTTGCATAAATTTTTCCGCCACAGGTGCGTTGGATGAAAAAGCTAAAAAAGAGGTTTCGGTTACATCCTTTTCCTCCCAAAGGGAAGCAAGGGGGCAGTTTCATAATATCCATGGAGATTTGATCCAGTTTTTTGTCAAGTTTGTTCCATTTTGTTGAAATGGTTTTATTGTACTGAATGTTGAGTGTTTCATTTCTGTGACGATTAAATCGCAAATGCGTAGCTGTCCTTAGAAAGGGGAAACTTCCACTGGCTAAGTTCTCACGTCAACGTGGAAGCTGTCCGACCCCTTGACGCAAATTATATCACCAGACGAGTTGTTGGGGTACTATTTGTGTCACTGCTGTCAAATCGCTAATCACCCAGTTCTTGGAGAGAGCTGACAAATTTTAATTCCTCTTGCGAGTCCTATATCGTGGAATAACCTTCATTTACTTGCGCTAAGCCGGTACCTAGTCCCAAGACTTCAAAAGCGGGTATTTTCAATTCATTAGCTCATATCTGTACAGTACAGCCTCCCAATAGTGTGGCCACCACAGAAAATTGCGATCGTCATCTTATAAATATAAATAGCTCTTTAACTCAGACGGCTGGTTGTAACACCTGATTCAGTCAAGTCCCCCATTCATGAAAACACCTGACTCAGAAGGACTTCTGGGAACCGTTGTCACGTTATCGATCTCACCCGACACTCTGGCAACTCAAGCGTGAATGCTTTTGTTACATTCATTCAACCTCACGGTGTCTTCTCGTTGCTCCGACTGCTTGTACCTTTATTTTTAACCCTTGAATGCCCCTGGAGGGGTGAGGCACAGGTGTTCAACCTTTTTTCAAGTTGATTTAGGAGGCGGTATCAGTTTTTGCATTTAATCCAATATAAGAGCTGTATCCTAAGAATCGAAGTGGTTCGCTTTTGGTTTACTATTTTCAATTATGAAACCTTGTTATCAAAAAAGTAAGAAATTTTAACCCCTTCAATGTTGGTTCACTTTTCAAGATGCGTAGAATAAAAAAAGCGAAGAAAAAAAAACAATAAAAATTGTAAAAAACAAATTAAATAAAAACCCCGTCCTTCCGCCGTTATCATCTACCCCAACGTTTCTTTATTTGGACAGTTCAAATGATAACAAGACTTTACAAAAACGTTGGGATAAATATTTAAAAAACCAGTTCAAGGATAGAAAAGGCCTTTTTTGGTAAAGTTAAGAGCTTTTCTTCAAAACTACTGGTCCAAAGTTTATAAAATTTGGGTTCTAAATCACATTCGGGGTCTAGTTAGTCATAGGAACTTGGTTTCAATATATGAGCTGAAACATTTAAAAATCGCGATCTTGAAAACTGTTAAGGTAACAGCAAAGTTTTTTGGTGGTTATTGATAGATATTGAAACCACCCGGAAAGTTGTTTCTAGAGATTCCTGCAAAAAATTGGGGGCGAATTCTTGGCCGAACCTATTTTTATCGGAATTTAGTGAACTTGTTTAGAGCTTTGCAGATTAAGCCGAAAATTTATTACTTTCTACATACTCCACGATAAACAACTTTAATCCATTATCAGACTCATTGGAGGATGGGTGCTGGTCGTGTTATACAAAACTAGTTCAAAACTCAATGTTGGTACGTGCGCCTGCACAAACATAAATCCTGAAAACATCCGTCACGATCGATTCCTCTTTTCCCAATGGGGCTCCGAACTCATTAGGTCCGCCGCTAGGAGCGCTAGAGGGCGAACGACCCCACGATCATGGTGGTTGATATGAATTTGCGCTTGTTGATACCTTGGCGTCACCCCTTTTCGCTCTACGATTCGTTCCCCGCACCATCAATCTCATCAATACTGGTCATAAATGATAATTAAATTATTCATAAATAATTTTTAATAATAAAGAAACCTCAAATAAAACAAAAAATCGGCAAAAAAACAAGGAAAAAAACAAAGTGTCCGCCACGACTGACCTTTTAAGCAACAAAAGAAGAGAAAATCAGTAGGTAAGGTCCTTGTTTACATGCTGCGCTCTACCTCGAGATTATCATGTTCGGAGCCCCATTGGCGCTGCCATATTTGCATACATCCATTTTCCAGGAATTCTCAGTAATTGAAAAAGTCGCACACATTATTTTTTATAATAGTTTTATTCAAAGTACTTTCATTAAGTTACGTTGATTTTTTTTTTTTTTTTTTTAATACTATAAGATTATAAAACATGTCTGCCTAGATTCTTCCACGGTACAACTTCATGTTGAAACGTTCAATTTTCATTCATCGTTAGTAAGAAACAATAACTCTACATTTCGTCGAAATGACAACTTTTTAAATTAACTTTCATTTTCTTCATTGAGATGGGCTTCCATAACTTCGCCGTGGGTAATTTCGTTTAATTTCAGTAATGAACGGAAATGAAAAGGAAAATTGACAATTAATGAACTTTGATGAAACTCGTGTTGATACCAACCTGTCAAGGCATGTAACCAATGCAAATCCTAACACGATCAGGCGTAATTCATCTGACAGAGTGATTCTTGTTCGAGCATATTAAAAAATGCATGAAATCCAACTTTTTACACGTGTGTATATGTATAAATTTGCGGTTTTTTATCACTCTTCCGTAGTTTATTTCAACAATAACGTTTAGAAATTACATCAAATTTTTCAGATAAGTCAGACAGGTTATTCGCTCAAGTGCACGATCAGACGCAATTCATCTTACAGATTATGCACTGCAATAAGGGTCAATACCATTGAATTAAGGCTGGAACCTAGGTAATTTAATATTATATGAGAGATGAGAGGTGTACTAATATTTTATGACAGATAAAGAGAAGTATCGAAAAACATTTTGAACTTATTAAAGTAAAAAAATGCATGATCGGTCAAAATTCATTTGAGGGAATAACGCGGCACTGATGGTGATCCCCAGATATGATGGAGAAAAAAACCGAAGCACGCTTTGGTGAGTGTTGCGGAATGGGGAAGTTACTATAGAAGCCCCAACCAACTACCCCTCGATTCACCACCAATGGCTCAAAACAACATGTTACTTCATCTCACAGATTAATTGCCCGTCGGAAAGTTAATAGTGAACGATTGATTCAATTCGATTTAATTGATATACCTAGCTGTTTAATCTCACAGATTAATTGCCCGTCGGAAGGTTAATAGTGAACGATTGATTCAATTCGATTTAGTTGATATAACTAGCTGTTTTGTGGAACTCAATGCGTACTTCCGTCTGCAGTACAAGATTAATCCAATCGTAGTGCCAACTTCCCGATACGAAATTCTGACCTTTATGTTGCATGCTAGTATGTGTAGGTTGTTCAACTTATTGATTTTATAATAAACTTGTTGATTCCATTCGGCATATCCTACCAGTTGTGTTCCATGATATTTGTTACTGCAGATTCGCTTTTGCATTCCGAACTATTCTCAAGTGGACTGCCGCCATCGGGATTATTGAATCAACGTCACTTTGTGTTTATTCAACAAAACGAGCTTCTCGTTGAGTGAATAACGTTTAATAAATTGAGGCTATTCACGCCGGCAGACGGTTGATTGAACTGGCGCTGCTTGGAATGCTCTTGTAAAAGGGATGCGGAGGAAGCCAGTCCGTTTTTGATTCTTAGTCGCAAAGCCATTTACATTTCAATAGGACATGAGAGCTTTCATCATCTGACATCCCTGTAGACGAGGTGAGAAACGCAGTAACCTTCTATTGCAACACCAAACACATGGAGTAATGTAAATGATGAATACGCATATGATAGCCGAATTGGAAATTGTTATAGAGCGTCATTACTACGTAACTAAGAAAACAGTTGTTCTGCGACAAATCTATTTTTGTTTTGTAACATTATGAGTTTCTCAATATTACTCAGTATTACCTAATTACTCAAGATGAGTTCGCTACATGACATCCTTGTATACGAAGTGAGAAACACAAACATTTCCTATTATAACACCAAAAATGGCATGCAGTAGTTACGATGAATTTTAGAACACCCACATCGTCAAATTCGACATCAATGACGGTAGAGGAATGTAATATCACCGTTTACTAATATTGCATTATTTGCAGCTGTCAGGGATTATCTACCGTATTTGTTCGAGGTTAGGGTGTCTCAATTGCCGCTTCAAATAACGTGAAGGAGCGCATTCTGCTCCGCCATAGGTGGCAGAGTAGACGCAATTTTTCGGTTGAGATGTGAACCGTCATGCAGCGTAGGTTACACATATATCTGATTGGTCACACATATGGTAGCCAAATTTGGATTCCTAATAGAAGGACTATAATTACCATATAAACACGAACATGGTTGTTCTATAACAAATCGCAAAAGTAGCAACTTCACTGTATATTTATTAACATGACATTATATTAAGATTGATACGATATTAGAAAAAGCAAAGGTTATAAAATTGTTGGTTTAGTCAGATAATGTCAAGCACGTGTGGTGGGCGCTACAACAGTCTTACTTAGAATACTCGGTCGGGTAAAAACTGTCTTGTACCAAAGGATTTTATCTTTGTTGATTTCGTAGAACTTGATTGCTAGATTGGAGAAGATAGGCCATGCGCACATCGATCGCTGCGCTCGCAAGCGACAGTTGGGCGAAAAATTGGAAAATGATTCGCTGTATGTTATTATCATCCCTAGTTTAGGTAGGGCTGAAGTCTCTGATTCTTCATAAGTCTTCCAAAATTCTTTTCATCCTCGCTAGCATGAGCTATTTTAATACAAAACCGCTATGCTTATATCAAGAAAGCCTTGGCTACATAACCCAGCTGCAGAGCGACCTTCTAAACATAAGAAAATACATTTAAAGCTTCTTCGTCAATGAGTGGGGGGGATTGGGAGCTAAGGCTAAAGCAGGTACCACCCTAAAATACCACTCTAAACAGCAACCGACCTACCTGTTTGGTCACAAAGTGAAAAAAAGCAATTTTCATGGTGAATCACAAAAACACCAATATCACTCATGAAAGTTGTTAATTTGGAGTGAGAATGGTGAGAACTTTCATCCTTGTAGTGCTTACATTGAATTTGACGTTTCTCCTCAATTTCAGTTTCCTTCCATCCCCCTACAATTCTAGAGATAGAACGCGATGAGGGAAGGAAAAAACAAGGGCCGACGAAGGGGACCGCTCGACTACCCTAATAGTAAACAGTTTCGGTTTGATTTGTAGATTGACGCAAAAAAACAGCCACCCTCTTTCCCGTCACAAGGACGGCGGTTAGGGTTTGGCAGGGAGGAACTGATGGCGTTCATCCCTTTTCCAGCTAAGTCAGCTCCCGCCTAACCTTAAGAAGACACCCTTACTCGTCTTTTTTCCTTCCCCGTCGAACCTTGAGAGGAAAATCTATAAAAGTCAACACTCAAGGTTCAAGGCCTGCTTGAATACAAATACTCGCTATTGACGAAACCGAAGGACATTTGTATCCCTCAGACTAGAAACGTTCAGTGGTGTTCGTTCCTTTCCATAAGTAAGCTTCCCCGAATAACTTAATATAATTTATCACCTTTGCTGAATTGTTGGTCCTTCAAACTTTGGTTGAATTAATTTAGTCGTCTAGACAAAGCAATCAAATTTGTTATCTTCGATGATTAAAGGACTCCGCACTTTATCAATGGCATTTGAATTTCATAGGATCCGTCTCAAACTGTCGAAGATGATTGTTCCCAACATATAAAACAAAAATCTACATGGGCCAAAAAAAAAAAAAAAAAAGTCAGGATTCTGAGTTATACCCGATTTGAGTGCTGGAAATCGTCTCCTTAAGCCCTTTTATCATGATATGGAAAGTAACTTTTTTCCACTATTTTTGAGATATCAAAATGAAATTTGGAGTGTGGTTTTGGGGTGCCTAACACTATGTTTAAGGCACACAAAGATAAAAAATCCAAAGGTTGGATTTAGACTACCCGACATTGGGAAGGGTATGGAAGTACCTACGGATCCTATGAAAGCCATAACAGTGTAACTCTTTATTTTTCGTGGAAATAGACAACGTTTTTCACTAACTTCCGTTTTTCTATGAAAGCCAAATCCCACTGAAAAAGTGCGGTCATTTGAAGAGAAAGTTACGAGAACTGAAGTTACTTGATTCAAACCTAATAGTGTCACACCATTTTGAACGTACATAGATAACGCATGAGCAATGTCCTCAAATAACATCACTAGATCGTTAGTACCTAGTGAGGTTATACGATCCCCAAGAGAGAATATTTATTAATATTTAAAGTCGCCACATTTAATAAAATTATTTACTTGTGCATCTGTAGCTATTTAAGAGAAGCCCTTCTGTACGTTATGCTCAGAATAGCGATAACTAATTGGTCCCCCCACACCCCAAGATCAATTCCAATAGGCGTCCCCTTGTTAGCGAAGCCTTGTCTATAAGATATAGCTTCACAGGGGCGTCCTAAAAATGGAGAATAAGAGCACCATTTGTAATTGGAAAAAAATAAAAACTAGCTGAACGTGATTATCTCTATGATACAAAACAATTTTTCAAAACGCTAAACGGTCTTCTCGATTCAGCGTCCAAAACATCAAATAAATAAAGCAAAATAATATTTGAAAATACAAATAAATGAATAAAATGAAAAAAAAAAAAAAACTACAATGAATACGTATTCTTGATATTTAGTGTCCAATATACTCGTATCCTATTTTTGACGATAATAACGTCGTTGCATCGAATCGGATCGTTTTGAAAGTTGTCTCAATCGGTTCAGAACGTTGAAAACTATTGAAATCAATACCAAGCACGTACCTATTTCGGAGTTGTTTTGTTTAATGTTTGACGACTGCCGCCACATTGTTTCGGCTAGGCATTAAAAACTATAACGTGTATTTTTGGAGTCGAAAGAGTCTACCTACCAATTTCATTTCGATAACTCCAATACTGCGGCCCGTAGCGCGAAAAACATACACTTGAGACAAAAGTGGGCCTCGTCAAAGTATGGACTTCATTCATCAATAATGTCAAACACACATTTTCCACCCTATGTTCTATAGTCCGTTTTCACTTAAAAAGTTCTAGCTCATTACGTTTTCCATTTTATTTTTCAAAACTATCGCAGTAATATAAGTATTCAATTCAATTTAATTTACGACCTTCTTTTATGAGGCGTAAAAAATTGGCTGAGAAGTCAGTTTGCCTTGAAACTTTGCAAAAAATTAGAATCTGCAATTTAAAAAAATGGGGGTTCACATTAGGAATACCTAACGAATTTAGTGCCAACATTTTGGCCAATTTCATATAATATGCCATGTACAGAATTCTTGATTCAGTGGGCTTCGGTGAATCGTCCTTCCCGAGACACGCATTATACATATAACTACATAATAGGTGTTTACAGATGGTGGAGTACTAGCATTATTACTAGGATTCATGGAGTTTTAATAATTAACGGAATAAACTAATTTGCACTGGATTTCATTTAAAAAAAAAAAAAAAAAAAAAAAAAGGTTTGCTTGTATAAAGTTATTGGAAAAAACAGTTTTTTTTTATTTTAATTATTGTATTTCTATTTTTTTAATTATTTTATGTTTTTATCATACAATGCGGACATGTACCAGAACTATAATGTAATGGGGTTGGTGTATATATCGTCTGTATGGTTCGGAAATCTGTGTTTTGTATTGTTCTATGATGCGGCATATTCTGAAAAGTTCCTAGTGAGTTGCTTGTTACCGTCTGTATCAAAAATGTTTTTTTCCATGTTTGATGTCATCTTTCGGTAGGTATAGTCTGCTGTGATCTTGTTGTCAAATGCTGTCTTCTTTTTCTGTGTCAAATATTATTTCCTGTGCCGTTTTTCCCGTGTGGAGAGGCTTTCCCTCCGTGTTTGGCCGGTCAGGGCCGGAGGGCCCCAGCCGGCCCGGACCCACAAACCATGACGGCTCCCGGGACCACCTGCCCATTTCTGAACAGACATTTGCCTTTAACAGATGTTGTGGAGACTCCCCACACATCCTGAGAACTGACCGTCAAGGGGGCCGCCCCCGGATCGGCCAAAACCCCTACCCCTCCCAGATGCGTTGTTGTTATTGTTTTCTCTTGTTCTCCTACCTTTGTTTTTCCTTCTTTCTAATTATCCAAAACTTTTCGATTTGCTTGAACGAATAGTAGTCTTTAGTAGGTACACTTCATGATGGCTATCTCAAAAAGCTTTTTATTTTATCAAACATCCACAACTTCATTATAAATATATGTATCTTGTTATCCGATTATAATTAACATACCCATTTCCATTGCTAACTTTGTTAGTTACTGCATTTTTAACCCATTTACCTTTAATTGATTCACTGTTTACTAATTCAAGTGAATACCAGAGATTCAAAGACCAAAAAGGCTTTGAGAACCCCATCATTTACCTCCAATTTTATCTTTTCGTCACGGTCACTCATCCAAGTACTAACTAAGCCTAATGTTGCTTAACTGAACTGATGTTTCCAACAAAATATGCGTTGGCGAATACTATTTTTTCCTAAGTCGAACCTAAGTATTCGATGCTTGTGAAGATAGTGGATGAAGTAGAGTGTAAAATGATTTCGTTCTTCTTCAACTCGATCTCGAATTCAAAAGAATCGTTGACTTTGAAATACTAATGCGACTTTAGAGTGACGATAACGTTTGGTTAGTCGTGTACATACGTGTAAAGAATCGTGTAGAAATACGCGAAGAGCTAGCATCTGCAGTTGCTTGCTCTAGACGCTGCTCTACGCGTTAACGGGGGGAAATCATACGGGAAGAACAAAAACTCTCTATTATAGTGGGTAGCATTCCAGAACGTTCCCATACCGCTGCTTCATATTGTTTCAATTTATGGTTGTCATAGCCACGACGGTAATTCATAACGGCGGCGGAATGGGCGAAATTGGATTTGTAATGAACAGCTAGGGGATACGTCACCATCAATCAAGCCCAACTTTCCATCTCCATCATTTCAAGACCATTTTTTAATATTCCAAGCAGTCTTGATAAATTAAATCGTACATCGTAATTAATTCGCGCCATACTGAGTTCCATGGGGACTTTTTATTCGGATGAAAACTAGAGTATAAGTCCTGGGTTTTGTTGAAAGGTGGTTGAAGGATAACTCCGGTGCAAGTTAGCTACACGTTTATTCAGTCAAGTCTTACAGTTCAATGATAAACGTCCGACACACGTGGCCTTGGGGAAAACACAAACTATACCAGTCTACCATTGGTTCGCTTAATGTAGGAAACTGACTAGCGAGCCCTCTACTGGCGAATCTTAAAACTAACATGAGCTACCCCATAGGGTCCAATCTCACAACTATATTAACACTAGCCGCTCCGGCTCGCTTCGCTCGCCTCCACGTCCAGCCGGGGGGCAAGCCCCCCGGACCCCCCGTTAAATTGCTCGCTTCGCTCGCAAGGGATGGCTCTGAGCATGCCATGTATTACAATTGAAACATATAGAGGATGTTGCTAGCTTCGCTCGCAAACGGTAAATCCCTAAGGGTAGATTTTATGTGTGTCGGGGATGTTGCTCGCTTCGCTCCCAAGGTATTGCTGTTAACATATAACAGGTTTCAATTTCCCATATCATTTCCAGCGCATGTACAGACTTCACTCATTTCCCTACAAAATTCATCTACTGGTATATCACTCGCATACCATAAGATTACATAGGTTCATCTTACTCACGTGCCGTTTCAGAAAACAAACGAAAAAATTACGAAAAATCCAAAGCTGCTTTTTTTTATCTTGTTTTCTTGTTTTAACTTCTTGTAACATGAAATCCCTATCACATAACTTCCACTGTCCTTATGGATTGTGTATTTGATAAATAATAACCAATGGACGTGTGCAAACATGAAAAATTCCTATTATTATTCACATAAGTCCCCCAACCATTTGGTACTTGTTTTACGCAGGCTCCTGGTAAACTCATACGGGGATACAACAAAATTACCATGCAATCGAGGTGTAAAGAATTGACAGGTACCCATCCTCATTTTGAAATAAACATGTTGTAGGACAATTTCTGTTGATGGCTTCGGATTTCTCATACTTGGGTTGTCCCCCACCCCCCTAGATCAATTCCAGTAGGCGTAGTTTTTAACGAAGCCTTGTCTATAAGATATAGCTTCAGAGAGACGTCCTAAAAAGGAGGAAGCCACACTGATAAACAGCTGACTCGTACTATTATTAACCACTATGCCTCGTACTAGGCTCGGGAAAACTCATAATGAAATCGATAATTTCATACCAAAAATAATTATGCATTTTTGAGAATAACTATGTCTTACTCGTTGTGAAAAAACCTCATGCTCTTCGAAGAACAATATTCAAAATTTTGAAACAGTTTTGGGAATGGTCAAGAAATCTATTTGCATATCCGACACTATACAATAATCTGACGATTTCAGTCTTAAGTGAAACATTACATTGTAAGGAATATCAGTCCCAGAGCTGAGGCCAGAAGTGGGTGTTATTTTCAGGAGCTTTGAATTTGAATTTTGAAAATTTAGTCTTTTCCGAGTGAGAAAATCTTTGTTTGCGATTTCAAAATAGGTGGAGTCCAAAATCGCGGCTTCTTAAAGACGGCTAAAATAGATTTTTTTTTTCAATAATTCCCTAATTGCGCATCTAACAGACATTTTTGATGAGAACCAAAAACGTATAGCATCAACAAACAAAGCGATTTGACACCAAGCGATTTAATTTGATCCTCCTCTCTGAAAATAAGAAGCTCCAAACTTTTCAAAATCAAGCAAATGTTGGGTAAGTTATCCCCTCTACCCGTTTATACATTCGCCCACCAAAATTATTCATGTAAAATCCTTCCTTTGAAATGATCACCTCGTGTAAAGATGATCATTTGGTTTATGATGTTGTGAATTAGTATAAAACAAGAGACTTTTCATTTATGCAGTAACTACCATTATATTCTGTTAATATCACTAAGTAAAACAATTTTTGGTCTAAATAAATAAAATTAATTAAGTCTGATAAATTAATTAGTGATTAAACGTAACATCTGCATTAGCAAATTGAAACTATGGAGGACTTGCGTCTCAAATCTGTCTAGGGCATGTGAAGCTGACGGCTGGCGACGAAGTTTGCAATGCATCAACAAGGCACTACTCCTCACGCCTAAACTCATTTGCCGATGATTGGAAAATTAATGAGTTCCAATGAGGCAAAGCTCTTTGAGGTGCAAAGTCAACTCATGGTCTAGGTGTCAGACCTCGCCGATGGAATTTCAACTAATTTCGCAAGCCCTTCGTACTCAAGGTAAACTTCGCAGACAAACTTGGGTTAAGTTAGATGGACCCTGGTAAAGTCTGCATCCTACGGAGGGAAGAGCTAATTCGATCAATAAGTTCATAGTCCCTTCGTCACTATGACATACGTCTAGAGGTTGAGGCGCAAGTTTAGAACCACCACGAGGACCTCATGATCCATCCAAAGTTAATCTGCCATGGCTGCATAGTTTCCAGTTCGCCAAGATTGGAACTGCCAATTTCACCTAATATCGGTTCATCCATTGAGTGGGCTTCCACAAATAACCGATGTTTATAATCGAATGATATATTGTAGACCAAAGCATCAGTTCATTGAAAGTCACTCAAAATCATCCAACCTATTCAAAATCCTCACAGTGTAGGTAGTATGGGTTCACTCAGTAGAAAGCGGATATTGAACAGAAGAACCAGATTATCAGTATAATACAGTGATGCAGATTTCATAGACGGTGAGTTAAATTAAACTACATTTTACTGAAGAAAGTTCACTGGCGAAGAGTCATGATTAAATTAGCACAGCAAAATAATGTTTTTCATTAGGTTGATATCAAACTTTCTTGAACCCTTTCGAAGACTACAAATGTTTGCACCAACGGTTGTACCACCTTTGCACCACAGACCTCTGCAAGGTTTCTATACGCCTCACTCTGCTGGTACTTCTCTACTTCCTGGTCTGACACTTTGTGTAAATCTGGTAAATATCATGAGAGTTGTTGTTCGAATGCCACATTTGTAGACCGAAATCATTAACACTGTTGCTTGTATTGCTTTAGATTTTAAAAACTGAGTACCTACATAAATGGGTTTTACTTATATGCAAGATGGGTATTAGCTTACCTAGATCTAAGTTAGTTAAAACCCCAACTTTTCCACTGTTTATTGAGTGACATTTTACGATACTTCATAATTCGATTGTTTGTTAAGCATGACTGGCTGCTAGTACCTACCCAAAATTCACGGACCGCCGATTCCACGGAACATGGAATAAAAATAGCCGTGGATACAACTCTTGGCAGGATGACATGACGCAAAGCTTCTGACAATCGCACGGGCCAGTGGCTCGCCGTAGTAATTGGAACGAATTAATTGGTCACGATCGAGTTTTCTTACGATAGCTCTAAAACTGGGCAGTAAATTCTAAGCGATGTTGAGTTTCAAAAATTAAAAGTGCTGACTTCTTCGAATAAAAATGCAAATTATATCTTGAATTGAAAGCAAAACGGGGAAGCTTTTTGTTAAGTGTTTGTGTTGCTAGTCTTAATACTACGTTGTTTGAAAGCATACTGAGATTAACGCGACTCGACTCATTCAAATCACAAAACTTGGTTTTGTGTCGTTGCATTTTGTGGTGTAAAATTTTGCTGGTTTTCGATACTTTGCTATGTACCATCACATTTAATTCATTAATTACAGTTGTTTGAATTTTTTGCAGTTACAGTTGTTTAAATTGTGTGTATTTATTACTGAGTCGTTTGAATTGCCCGGTGATGTTGTTTGGGCTTACAGGGTACCATAGTAAGCTTGGAAAATTTCAACATAGGAACTTATTATGACCTGGCCAGGGACTTGCCGAGCAGTTTGGAAAAATATGGTTTGTAATCGGTCCAGCCTACTGACACATACTTGATTATGTGTAACAGATGCGTAGTTAAAATCTTGAATGACCGTCTTCTTCTATCATTTATATTATAGTTTGGCGTGTTTTGTCAGTAATTGATACAGCATGCATAATGATGATTATCGTGATGAAGACTTCATGTCTCGTGTTGCAGGGCCCTGAACAATAAGTACCTAAAAGACGGCTGCAGGGTGTATAGATGGGGGTATACCGATAGTTCTTGTAGGGACGAGTGTTGACTTGATCTAGTCCATTAAAGTAATAGCCTCCCGGTCCATTAAAGCTCTCCACGAGGTTCCTGCCTTACCATCTCGCAGTCGGGAATGGCCAAAGATGAGTCACATTTCATCGAGCAGACACACAACATCGCCACGATAGGCTAATCACTCGTGGGTATCGGATGTCGTGACTGCTCCCGCTTAAGCCGATACGGGACGGTGAAAGATCATTAAGTCCTATCAGTCCTTGAGAGAACGATAATAATTTGAAATGAGTGAGCAGCGTCATTTTCATTTCAAAACTCACTGAGTTCAATGATTGACGACGTCTTTTGTAATAATTGATTACAAGCAATGGCTCCGTCAATCCAAATTACTTTCACTTTGCAGTCAGATGTCCTAGATGAATATCACATAATCACCAATATCATTCTGGTCAGTTCAATCCCTGTCTATTACAGTGATCAGGGGATCATCCCTATCTAAAAACGTGGAGATAACCACATAAGGAACTCACCTATTTTTCTAGGCCAATACCTGTTTGATCAAGCCATATGGTGGTTTTCTTCTCTTTGAGACTAATCCTAGCAAAGTTATTTTCAAATACACGATCTCATGTATTATCCTAATCCCATCAACTTGGGGTAAAAAGTTTGAAAAGTAAACATACGTTAACTTCTAAAACCTAACCAGACAGTAGGTAGGTGTGAAGTATAACTTTCCGTAACACTGAGAGATTATGGGTCTCTTGGGTTTATTTATAATGGAATAAATTAATAAGCTCTCTATAAATCATTTTTGACAAGTAATTTGCTGTAGGATTTTATTTTATTCATAACTTGGGTTAATAAGAAGCACCAAACTGAGAATTATAGTCGGGTCCAACTCATAACAAAAACGCCTGACCGTCGTTACACTGGTGTACTATGAATCTCAAGGAAGCCACATTAACCTTTTGCCTTATATCCCCTTCGCACAGCATTAATAAACATTAAACAGTCTCGTTACCCTCGAGAAATGGGGAGAATGTATTTCATCCGTGATTTACGATTCTGGCATTTGTTTTGCCCGGATCTCTCCTTCAAAGCCCTCGGGATATTGGTGCAGGTTTTCGCATTAAGGAAACATCCGATGGTGCAGGCAGGTACAGCGTACGAGGGCTGGCAGCCACTCAGTAAACGTCAGGCTGGTCACGTTCTCATTAAGGAGACCAGCGCTCCCGGTGAGAGGATTCTGAATTATACAGGGAAACCGCCATGCCTGATCTTCGATCAAAATAGCCAATGGTAGCCATATTCAATTTCTACAGTACCGAATCCCGTTCCAAAGCTAAACCAAAGCTTAACAGCGAGTTTTTCACTCCTAACTACGGCCTTAATTTCAACGCTTAACATCATATCTTATACATTATAGCCAATATCTACGAAACGTTCCTTTATTTGGACAGTTCAAATAATTATAATAATACTTAACAAAAAAAAAAAAGCCTTTCTGTCCTCAAATTGGTTCTTGAACTAGGTAAAACACACGGAAAAACATTCTTATATACATAAACTTAAACACTTTTAAATTTGATTTTCTCAAATTGGTAACTTTTAATTCGATTTTTGATCTCAAAATGAAAACGATAAGTATTTATTTTACAAATTTTGAATTTGATATTTTGAATTTTGTCTCCCTGAAGAAACTCAAGTTTCTGGGGGGAAGCGTTGGAGATTAATAAAAATAAAAAACCAATATATGGACAGAAAGGCCTTTCTTGTAAATATCTATACGAAATTCAGGCTCCTAAGTTCATTCTACCAAAACTCATCTACAGTGTAATATCCTATTCAATTTCGTGTAGTATCACGCTGTATGAATGAGATGGAATGAAGCAATTACGTTGGGTACCGTTAATATTTGAAAGGATTTGTGATTACCTATTGGGGGACATTAGACCGTAGAAACGTAGTTTCAGGCTTTTGTAATAATCATGTACAATTCAAATATATTATGTAAGCGAACAAAACAAACACCTTTATTAACCTGCATCATTATTAAAGACGGACGATGAGATTCACACACGCTTCACAATAAATTCTGTAGATGCATAATCTATAAACAAGTTCATGAGATTTAAAATCAAATACCTACAGACAAAAGGCAACCATGGAGCCAAATCGTTTTGGCTTGTTCTTTAGTTCCTATGTGTACTTATGTGCCGGTTAAATCAATTGGCTAACTACACAGGTTTACGAAAAAAGTCAGTTTCAACAATGCAGCCAACTGCTGTGTTGCGCTGATAGTAATAAAACTAGATGATTTTTATAGTTTTATTTATTTATTTATTATTTTGTAAAATTGATTTTTTCTTGCCATGAATATGAAGAGTGCTGTATGGTTCGAAAAATGGTATGAGATGCAGAATTTTAGAGTCGATAAATTTTTAATAACCGTTGCTCCATTACGATTAGCGCTACATATTGGTTGTTTTCATTCGACGCAGAAGAGTTCTTCTAAACGATCCTTGTGCCTATTATATCGTTATTTGCTAGGTACCTCAAACGTTTTCAAAATATGAAAAAAGACTCATTTTTTGTCTGTGTCATCTGATATACCGTAGGTAAAATGAATGAGTGTCTCCTATTTATAGACTAAATGGCAAGACCAAGTTTGGTGCGGATTGTTTTTCCCCCCCAAACTAACAGCGAGTTTATATCATCTACATGAGCATATTCATATTCCAAACCTTTCGTAACATCCTAAATCGGGAAAACCTAACAACGTCTTCCGGCTAGAAAACACAGTATTTATTAAGGAATTCAATTTCTGTGGTGAAACTTACTTACCTTTTGTAAAGTAGTGTTTGCAAAGTATCGTTTGCTGAAAAGAATTTCAAGCCACGAATCCAACAAGATCAAAACGATTTCTGACGTTTTTACCGATTTTACTAGGTTATGAAGGTTTTCGTTTGGGGTAACCTTTATCCCAATCGTGTTTTCATATGCAACTGAGTGTTGTTATGGTTAGTTACATTGGGCATAATTACATGATCATTCTGCATGAACATTTTTTTGGCAGTACCAACTGAATTTTTTAATTTCAAACACAAACCTAGTTATGATGATACGCGATTATCTACAATTAGGACGAGTGCGAGAAGCGAGCGGGCACTAAATTTGTTCCGATTCAACTCGAGATGCTGAAATTTTGAACGGGGCCCTTCTGGGTGTAATTGAGTAGGTACTTGTAATTGCAACATGAGGCCACTCTAATCCCACTTCAATGTCACTCTATTGCCAATCTAATCAGGATTATGTAAGCTCTGTAGTATATTTAGTATATTTTGTTCCTATCCAAATTAAGACGAAGACCTTTCAAACGGTGCCTATCTGGGTATGCTAAAGTATAGGTAAATCTCGAGGGATCTAATCAGCTAAGTGAGCTCTGTAGCTAATTTCGTTCACATTCGATTTGAGGGACTGAAATTAGGAACGGTGTCCCTCTGAATATGGTAGAATGTAATTGCAATTTATATTTTCCTGGCTATATTTTCACTATTGATTAGGAATATTATGTTATGGTGATCTACATTAGGTCTTGATGGAGCAAGAGAATCGAGTTGGTAATGATAAAAACATTTGTTCTTTGCTCACATGTCTCTAAATTTAAAACCATGGTTCATGTGTAGTGGTTTGATAGCAAGTCACCAGTTACAAAGATCATGATGAGAGATTATAAAATATTTCTGAGAAGCCCTGATAACTTAGTGGAGTTCATCCCAGAAAGGGAAGACGTGAAGCTCCATAACGTGCAGTCGTGTTGCTCTTAGGGGAGTTCTATGCCATGAAAGGGGAGGAACGAGCATTGAGAACACGGGATGTCATCATTACCGAGAAAGGATGACCAAGGGAGCATTGACCTCCTGTTTGTCAATAACATTAGAGCTCCATTACTGCATATCGGATTCACATAGGAAACTGAATCTCCCCTCTATCACCAAATTAAGACAGACGCTCAGGATTCAGTTGAAATGAGCAATATCATTCGTTTTATTTCAATTTAACTGATAGATCTCAACGAAAGCATTACAAATGGGCGACATGATATGTATTGGATGATTGGAAATGGGCAAATCACCACTGGAAAGGAATCTAAGTGACTTCATAAATGAAGAACCACTTCCTTGTCCGCCAGGAGAAAAACCCATAAAATAAAAAGCATTCGTTCTTGAATTTATTTATTTATTTTATTTTATTCATTTATTTATTATTATTATTATTTTATTTATTTATTTTTATTTATTTTATTTTATTTTTTTATTTTATTTTTTTTTTTTTCGTAGAAACCTAGTGCGCACTGGGATTCTTTGTTCGGACTCATGTCACAGATTCTTTGCCCCGCAAAATTGTCGTTTTGGAAATCAAGTGCTCATCTAGTTTGAATCTAAGCCATGTCGAACGAGGTCGCACTTTCAAGGATTGCTGTAGCACCCTATCGTTTAACGAAGTTGAAAAAAAAGCTAAAATGTGTGGTTTATTCGGCGATCGAAATAAGCATGGGCACAATCATCTTGACACTCTCAGATTATAGGATGAAATGGGGTTTCGAAATGTTGTCCGTATGAGCCGATTCGATTTTAAATGTCTTCTGGAAAAAGACAGACTACGTATTCCGAAAAAGGAGACGAATTTTAGGGTTCCAGTTTATACTACTAACAGGCTTGGAGCCACTCTTCGTTTCCTCAGTAGTAGAGACTCATACACGAGCCTCTTGTATACCTTCAAAATTTCAGATAACACAACAGATAATATCTGAGTTTGTTACTATCCTCAATCAATTCTAATGTTGAATCTGTAGTCGACATTATCACTACTGAAAAACGAAAAAAAAGGACACTGGAAAAATGGTAGAACCGATCACTCCGTTTGAAATTAATTCACGTACGCAATGACTCAATGTTGCGCGACATTGTGTATTGAATTCCACTTCGGATGGGATTCAACAAATACTAAAATGTATCACACGAGATGCACGACTCATTGATGCGGAGTGTCCTGGATACTAGAAATGAATCCCAGACACAGCTCGCGCTACAAACAGTCCAACAAAGAATCCCAGTGCGTACCTATTCGGATTAAGAGAAACTCTGCAAGCCATTTAAGCCTTCTTCCGTAGAAATTAAAAACAGTTTCTCCACTTCACGGGAAAACATTGACTCATTGATATGTCCCATAGAGTCTCCCTATCAAATCTCAACATCATAGGGTGAACAGGAAAGGGTATAGCTCATTCAGTTGATCAGGAAAGAGCCCATGATTTCATTCGTATCTTAATCTTCCTACCTATTCGGATACATGAAGGTGCTAATCTTAATTTTTAACGTGGTTTATGAAACACGTATAAGAAGTCAGCCTGATTACTTACTACCAAGGTAGTTGAACCTACCAAGGTGATGCTATAGTTATAGCCTGGTTATTTCATCTCGAGAATTGTTCCTACTACATTAATGACTGCATGTTGCTCAGCAGCTTTCATTTTGGGAACGGTTTATGAAATGTAAGATTTCAGCATAAATTTAGATTTTTCCAAGGAGTCGTGAACATGTTCAGTTGGATGCAAATTAACGGAGTTGCGTTTCCATAGGAGCGGTTCAGCTGTGAGCGAAAATCTTCAGAAAATCATAAAAAAGGCAGGTGTCGGAATTTCAAACTAACCCCCTCATGTTAAAACCCACTTGGTGGTATAAAAAGCAAAAGAAATGTATCAACAAATTTGCAGCTATGTAAAGACATCGTGGATCTTATAGGGTTGAACTACTGAGAATATTATTAAGAAATAATGATAATAGCATAAATATAATTTTTTAATCAAGATACCTACAATTATATAAGTAATTGATAATGACGGCCCGTTGAAGGAAGTTATAAAGTACTTTAACTGTATGTCCTCAAACAAAATTTGAAGTTATTTCAAAGTGGTTCACTCAAATCAGTTACTCCTAATTCTACACCTCCAACATCCCTTAACTTCGTGTTGGTTTCAAAGGTGTGAAGACGAGGCGAACCGAAGGTTCTCTCAGAAAGATGTCGAAGTTATCCAGTTCCTTAACAAGATAACTTTCCAAGTTTGACGCCCGAGTGATCAGCGCGATCCAGCCTTGTTAGCGACTTGTTAAAATCTGAGATCTTCGGGCCAAGTCATGGAAAACTACATCTGAGAAGAATGCGGCAGATTCGGTTTCAAAGGGAGGCTTTCCTTTAAGGGTTTCCGACTGTAGAAACGTAGATTCTAATCATCACAAATGTCAGAAGCAACTCAGTGTAAAGATGCGTGTTGCTGATATGATTCCGTAAAGCACGAAAATGACTTATTCAACAAACGCAAAATATATTTTTAATGTTCTTTAACCTTTTTCCTGGAAAATTGAACGCTTTATATGAGACAGTGAATAGGTTGGTACGTGTTCAAGATTTTTGCGATGGTTATGAGCATCAAGGAAAACGATGGAAAGACTCTAACAATTTTTAACTTACATTTTTTCAAAAATTTCTCCATGGGAATCCGTTTTGTGTTAAGGTACAGTTTTTACAAATGAGTTGGACTGATCACCTCTGAGTGAACAATGAGGAAACAAATTACTGTCGAACTCCAATTCGCTATTTAGCTCAGACATTGCAGAAGAAAAATGTATTCGTTTTCAATCACCGATAGATTTCGTAGTTGGTTCTTGAGGACAGTTTTATACTCTAATACCTCATATCCCACGTTCATTGATAACTGTATACCGGCAGTGACATCGTTTTTATCCGCTAGGGTTGTTTGTTTTGATTCACTTCTTATCCTTACCTTATATTCTTCCATAGTCTCTAAATCTTTAACCGGATCTGCTGCCTGTAGCTCTACACAAAATTATAATAGGTACAGAATGAAAAATGGTGATGTGAAGGAGCAAGAAACATGTGCTTCTATGCTAATGTTACCTACATTCCCAAGAAAAACAAATCTGTAAAACCCTTCTCAGACGGTGTGTAATCACATGAATTCCGAAATTGAGCATTTTCTGGAAAAATGAGAGAAAGAAATAGAAATCAGTTTTTATGCATTTCATAATTATCCTTTCATAATTGTGATACATCAAGGTCAACAATGGGTTAAATTATGACGCCTGTACTGGTTATTCATCAGTATACGTTCCTCTAGAGTATCTCTACATCATGATGAAGGTCGTACTTATACGTAATTCCACATTCCCTCATTCATATCAACTGATTTCGATTAGGTGGATGATACTCTCATATTTTCTTACAACTGCATTATAATTGGAATTTATTCTGGTCTCTTCGCATATTCAGAACGTTGAACTCACATAAGTCCTGTAATCTTCTTAATAGACACCTAATTTTAGTGACATTTTTAAGGATTGAGGGTGTTCGTCCCCACTTGATCTTTGGATCGTTTCCATTGGGATCACTCACTTCCTTTACGTAAAATTTAAATTCCCTCCAATCATGCTTAGCTCCATAATTTTTCAACAGATTTTGATGAAACGTACAGAGATTGTATCGGGTATTGTTATAGTTCACCAAAACTACCTATAGCAATAATTTATTGTCTAATTCCGACAATAGAATGAATAACTTCGAAATTAACGAAGTTGTCCAATTTCACGAAAATAATGAGTGACAATGTTAGATCGATATCGACCGTTAGGTCATCATTAGTAACAATAAAGGTTCAGTTAATGTTTGTTACTGAAGATGACCATATCGTCGAAATCAATCTAACATTGTAACACTTTATTTTCTTTACTTCCGTATTTTATTGAACGGGGTTTCCACAACTTCGTCGCGAGTGATTTAGTTTGTTTACCAGTACAGAAGATATCTGCTGAGTTGCCTACCACCAACCTAAAAATTTTAAATCTTCGTAACGTAAATTGCTTTCACAATATCTTTATGCCATATCTCCAACTGGTTCCCTAAGAATTGCGCAGGTAGCAATCGAGCCTGGACAACGTGCGAATTGTAACGATACCCATCTCGCTGTAATTACATTCATGTTGCTATTGAATTTCCTGTCGATATCGAACTATCGATACCCCTGTATTGTTGTTATTGTAACTTCTTGTACATCGCAACTACTTGGCAGACATTTTTCAAAAAACTCTCGTCTTAGTTTCAAGTTATTGAAGACAAGTTCGAAATGTTATAGGAGCCCTCGAAGACTATGAGTTGGGAAGGCAGAAAAAAACCAAGACCTACACAATTCTAAACGAACTAACGGGTCATTTTAACTTCAACATAATTTAAATTCAACTTGAACATATAAACCATTTGTACAATTGAGGGTACTTCATCGGGAAGCCGGTCACTCACTAATTTGTTTATAAAATACAGATTAGTTTGACAATTAGACTGAATGATGCTTATAGTTTGGTAGTCTGGATGATCGCGAGCTCGCATCTCAAAAATGAAGATATATCCTATATAAATCACTTACAATCAGATTACTTTGACAAATAGATCAATATAAATGAGTGGCCTACCGTTAACGCATAAGTAGCGAATCGAGTGCCGAATTCAAGAATAATGCAAAGCCCAGAAACCTTAGGATAGACACTGTAAAATGAAAGTTCACCACTACAAGGTACGCTGTTCGGCACCGAAGAATTGCACCAAATTGGTGGAATATTGTTATTGTTATTGCTATCTCCCGCTAGGACACGTGGAGGGCTCTGGGTTAGGAATTCTGTACCGTCAAATGCTTCGCTCCCCTTTATAGTGACGCTGTCGTCGCAATCTTCTCTCACCTTTTGTCCTGAAGATTCGCTCCGGTTTTTGGACGTCCCCTTTCTCACTACGGATGAGCGGAAGTGCGGTGGGCTCCCGTGTAAGAACTTCGAGTAGAAAGAGAACTGTGAAGAAGAAGCGTTGCGACATCTCTCGTAGTACGGAAGAAAGACTGTCCACGCGTTTTGTAGCGGGCTTGTGGCTTCGTCGTAGGAATTTTCTTTTCCAATACGTTCTTTTGCTTGCTGTTAATTCCAGCTGGGCGAAGCCCATTAGCGGTGGTACTGCCCTAGTTTGCGTACCAGAAGATTGGTGGGCGTCCGCAACGGCTACTTTCTGAATAACAAACAATCCCTTTCTCTCAGTAGTTGAAGATCGTTACAGATTTTTTTTCTCTCCTTTTTGCCTGAGCTTATAGTAACCGCTGAGTTTGTGAATGTCACGGCCGAAGAACGCGATATTGGATTTGTGCCTACTCTTATTTTAATGTTTCTGGCATAAAATTACTTCCTGGAAGGTGGAAATCGCGGGTAAAGTTCAAATGGAAATCACAAATGTGACCTTGAAAATGAGTGGGGGTGTAGTTCCATATGTGTCCCACTTTCAAACCAATGTTAATATATCACTAGGTATCCTATCAAAAAATGAATTTGACGATTGTTTCGGAAACCTCCAAATCTCCTCTTTCCCATGGATTCATGATTAATCAACTTTTTCCTTGGCGTACGTAAGAAAAAGGGAATTGAAAAAAGTGGGGACACGTACGAAACTACATACCTATTTGACTATAGTCAAAAAGTTCCGCATGTGTCCCCACGCTATTTGTGAGTCAGTAAGGTGAGCAATGAACCCTAAAACCTTTTTGTTGTTGATATCTGACTGAACAAAGTTGATGTTTATATATTGTAGGATGATGCAGACTTTCTTTTTTTTTAAATAGGATAATGACAGATTTACTTTGATTATTTGAAAGTGGGGACACATTCGGAACTGCACCCATGTGTGGACCAAGGGAATTAAAAAAAATCAATAGAAAATATAGTAATGTTGTTTATGTTGTTTAAATGTATACATTTAATACACCAATAATAATCTACGAGTGTAAATTCAACTACCCCCAGTTTTTTAGAATAAAATTCCCAAATCCAACATGACCGAAAACGGAGACCTCTTCATAGCATTGAATCCCAGTTTTATTCCATCCATGCAGCTGGTTCTTTTTTTTAAATTTATGAAAAAATGTGTACATCTGAGGAAAAATATTAAAATCTACATATAGCCAAAACTGTTTCATGATTTATGTAGGAGGTTTCGTGGGAATGAAGTTTAGAAAATTTGGAGAAAAAAAATTTTTTTTTTAATGAATTTTTTCAACAGAGTTATCTTATTATTATTATTATTATTATTGGATCCAATACTATTTACTGAAATTGGAGTGACTAACTGCATAGAATGAAAGAAGTGGTACTGGATGAATGCAAAAAACATTTAGGCTAAATTGCATAGAGCTCAACTTCATTTTGGCTATTTGATAGTCGACTAGTTAAGGCTAATATAGGTTAGTTCAGCCTAAATGTAGTATATAGCCTATTGTAACCTACTTTTATCGTAGTAGGATGACAAATTTTGGGCGAAGACAATGAAAACGTAGTATCAAACTGGGCAAATGAGTGAAGATTTTAATTTTTGCTTTAAAACCATAGTTTCTCTCTTAGTAGTTTCAACCCTTGTAAACGAGTGAAGACATAAGTTTGTTTTTCTCTTTCGGAAAAATGCCTCTTCTCCTCACCTTTGTCTTTTGTTTTTAGCTATTTGGGATCTTTTCATTACGTTCAACATTGACCTAAAAGGTTTCATAATACTTGACATATATTTTCTCTATTGTCAACATTGTGAGGAACGGAGAAAGCTAGAGTTTCACTTTAGGTTCAAACCTTTCACCTTCAAATTGAACCAATAATTTTTCTCCATTTCCTTCTATGTATTTGCACAACCTTGCAGACCATCAATAGGTATTCGAAAAAATATTCCATTCAGCTGACTGCTGTTGGGAAAAGCTTGGAAAAAGGATAAGTCTAAAAGACTCTCTTGGGAAATCGCAAGGCAATATCCACTACTTAACGAAAAAGTGGTGGAAGCACAAACGTTTTTTCTTGAGAAATGGAGAAGACGAGGAAACCCATTAAGGGGGAAAATCTCTCTCTTCTTATTCGTCACGAGGCTTTTCCAACGAAATCCGATACTTTTATGAGTACAACTTCGGCTTCCTTCGAACCTACGTAAGTATTAAGTTGTATAAACGCAAATAAATACTCGTGCATCTTACAATCACACCATCCCCAATAATAGTTGAGACCGTACTTAGAGCGTGATAGTGGGAGTTCAGTTCTGTTACAGAAATAGGTAATTCTGAGCCGCAAAAACACCACATATCTGTAAAGAGCAATAAATGTTTCCAACGACTCAGTTTAAACTTGCAAATGTATTGATGCAGAATAAATAGACTATACCTAATGACTTCAGGAATCACTTGTGGTTTATTATTTTCAATAATGACCCATCCTTTTAATTCCTTCTGAAATTTGATGGTTTACAATTCAAGATGCGTGAATCAAAAAAACGAATTAAAAAAAATAAATAAATAAATAAAAAATCCGTCCGTCCGCCGTCCGTCGTCCACAGCGTTTCCACATAATTACTAGACCGTACCTACTTTATGAAAATTGGGTTAAAACTCACATTTGGGGTTTGGATGATCCTAAAAGCTCGACATCAATGAGACGTACATACAGAGTACATCGTCTCGGCATGTATATGTCTCAGCATAGGATGATTGGGGACAATAAGAAAGTTTTTATTTTTTTATAAGTAATTTTTTTTATGAATGGACCCGTAGCTGTTATGATTATTGTAGACTGTGATTAATCGAAGCCATTCCCATTCATGAAATGAGAACGGAAACCGAGTCACCGGGAGTCCAAAGAGAATTACCGGAACTTCGGTTACAGTTTGAAACCATTTTTGAGCTATTAAAGATTTTCTTCTGGGCTGCTTTTCGTCTCATAAATCTTTCTTATTACAAAATACGAAGCGATCGGTAGAAGAAGAGGGAGAGAGAGATACAGAGAGGGGGGGAGGGAGGGAGAGAGAACTGTAGTACAGTACGCATTAATTTTCTGTGTACATGAAATTACATGCAAGCTGAGTGCTTAGATTTTTCTGTCTGGTTTTCTGTGTCTGATTTTTCTGTGTGTGTTTTTCTGTCTGTTTTTTCTGTTCGTTTTTTCTGTTTTTTCTGTCTGCTTTTCTTAGGTTTTTCTGTTTTTTGTCTGTCCCTTTTTTGTGTAGTAGGACACTTTGTTCTAGCTGATGTTTTCAAAATCAATTTGCTTTTATGATGAATTTTGACCTTGCTCACCCATCTAAGTATATTTGAGGGTAACAATGTGAAGTAGTAGCGATAATAAATCAATTTTGACGGATTTATCGCTGAAAAACTTATAAGAAACGATTTTTATATGTCATTTCGGTCAAAGGTGGTTCAGGTGGTTTTAGTAAGCTTTCCAGAGATGTCGAAAATGAATGTTCTTTAAGTTGTATGGAAGGAAATGCATTTCAGAGGTCAAAGCAATATAAACTGGTGTGAATTTTGAATTATTGACTACATTTTTGTGGATTTACCTGGAACATCAGAAATTTGACACTAAACTTTTCCACATGTCAAGAGAAAGTTCGTTTTAATCCAAGCTTTTGCTAAGGGTTATAGAGCTCAAGTTTGTGAATCATGTACACATATTATTCAGATCGTGTTTCTTTTGAGTATTATTGAAATCTGAGCACCTTTTCACCACGTTCAAACAATACGATGCATACACTTATAAACGATTCGTATAAAGATAATATAATACGATAATTTACGAACATTCACTTATACAATCATGCTGCATGACAGAAACTTATTCATTTATTTCAAATAGCGTTTTTCGAGGTTTTGCAGCTCAGTACTTGTAGTTTCCATCATTTTGGTCACTGGAAACAATTTCGTTAGAATGACTGAAAATGACTGTGACCAAAATGATGATTTGAAACACGAAACGCCATTTTGAAAATGAGGAAGGGAAGATTGGTAAACTAACTTGGCCTCTTGCAAGCAATCACCTCACAAGTTTGAAGCGCTTGAATTCACCCATTCTGATAAAAAGTGCCATGAACGATGCACAGAAAAAACAATCTCTAATTATTGACCCGACGAATGGAGATAACATGAAACACAATTATAAAAATCTACCTTAAACTTTCGATTCCGTGGCCACGTTGTAGCCAAAGATGAAGATGGGCGCAGAAGTGGTTTCTGTTGGCTCCTCTAATAACTAGCGCGCGCGGAATTCTCAGTTCGAAAGTTCAAAAACTGATGCTGGATTTCGGGACACGCATTTCTTCTTCGTCTTCCACAAATTCAGTGATTCAACTCATTCAGGATGTAACTCGAGAAGTTCAGTTGACATTACGATAGGTGTCCTTCCGAACCCCACAATGTCATTATCAATGCATTGATTGTCAAAATTGAATATCAGTGCAGTTGTGAAGTTTTAGGGTGTGACCAAGGGACAGTGACCAAAATGACGAATCTCAACTTTGAAGTCAAATTTCTTGTAATAAAATAGTACATTTTCCTCCAAAAAGCGATGGAAGGTGTTCAGTATAAAATAAAAACTTTTTCGAAAGATTTTGATCAAAATTAATTTTTTTTTTTTTTTCGATTTGATGATCTTTGTTGCACATACTTCAAGAAAAGTTGAGAAACCGATGATTCGTTCGTGGCAGCTTCCGAGTGATTGCTATTTCAGGTTGATTGCTCGCCTAGACGAGCTGTTCAACGTGTGTTTCCGACGTTACCTGTTGGAATGGAAAATGCGAAAGTACTATAAATAGATAGATCTTCGCAATTCTACAAGAGAGAAGAATTACCGTTGGGTTCCTGTTCCACCCCATTCCAGATTGGTCTCAGCTGGTCGAGGAGCCTGAAGAGACAAAGTTCTTTGTCCCTCTGAGATGGAACTCCTTTGATCTTCAAAACATTCCACATGAATATTTCCTCTCAGATATAGCCACGTATCTTTCTTGTAACCAAAGGCTATCACTGGAATAGCACATCAAAGACGCGCGTATTGTTGTAATCATCAACGCACATTTACGCAAACTTTGCCGACAGCAGTAACTAGCGGTTTTGAAGTAAACATGGCAGGTATTTTCGTTTTAGATGACACACAAACAAAAACAAAAAGTTGGACTGTTTAAAAAGTTATGCACATTTTTAATTTATTACAATTAAAGAGAAACCTTCTCAAAATTCGGGATATATAGATTCAAAAAATTCTGGAAAGGGAAAAAGAAAAAAAAAACGGCTGCAAATTATTACTAACAATAAATAATTTTAAAATAATTTGAGATGAGCGATGCAGATGGATATATATATATTTATTTTTTTTTTTTTTTGTCGATTCCAAAGGTAAACTATCAAAAAATAATACCTAAACATAAATACGACCATCCGCCACACGGCACGCCTTTTTAAAAATCTATTTAGTGTCCTCTTACCAGCTAGTTATCATGGTTCATTTCCAATGTTTTATTATTATAGGGCTTCTATAATACATGTATTGAAACACCTTTAACTATTACCCAGACTGGTGCAGTGTATATATGCTATTCATGCCCTCTCTTATGTCTGGTGCAACCAACGCCAAATACAAATTCAAACTATAAATATAAGGACAGGCATAAACTATTGATATGTACAGAAACAGCCATATTCCTGAAACCAGTACCAGGCCAAACCAACAATAAGATCAGCCTAATAACTCAATGGACATAAACAAATATGAACCACTACCTGCTGGACAATGCTAATGACTAGACTATGCATAAACTTAAATATAAAGAAACTATAATACCTATCTCTGATGAGGCCGTGTAGGCGACACTGAGGAATGCCTATTTTTCCTCCCCTCAACTTACCTACCACTAATAATGACAGGCACCGCCATGTACATCAAGTAGCCTTTTTTCTCCAAATTACATTTCTGAAACACTAACGAGATATACGAAATCTGGACTCAATAATCAAAAATTGGACATCGGTGTTCTTGAAATCTCGACATAACTTTAAATCAATCTCAAGGCGTGAAATTTAAAGGTTGACTGATTGTTCAAGACCATTATCTGGGGAACTTCAATGAAGTGTTAGTCCCTTGTCTTATATTAATATACCTACCTATACTGGATTGTTTGCAAACCCAAACCGCTGCTTTTTGGAGCCAATAAGGAATAAAAATTGGAGAAAATAAAGAAGGAAGAAATGAATAATCCTAGTTTTAGGCAAAAACCAGAAGTTGAATTTTCCTTTTTCTTGGAATTTATGGAAGGAAATCTGAAAAGTGGTACGATTTAGGAACCTTCTCTATAACGTAGGTAAATAAGTTAGCGTGTACACTACTTAGATTCCTAGTTTTTCCCATGGAATTCACAGGCATAGTCGCCGTTTGCAGAAAGTGAAAGGAACTACGGACCGTGAGCGTATTGGAGTAATCATAGATCGATAAAACGTGATAGCATTGAGAAGTTACCTGCGTGTTCGAAAGTTACCACGATCAGTTCGAAACTACAAGTTTTTCGAAATTGTGGGGTTTTTCTAATCGTTGTTCTGTGCGTTGGTAATGTTAAGGGTGTGGTTCGGTACATGTCTATAAATTGTTATTTCTTATGAAATAGAATCATTTCCGAGAAAATTTCAAAATCTCAAAAGAAACAATAATGTAAATAGTAAGAAGTAGTTTATAAGTTATAAAAGTAGCAATACAGTTTTACATTTATCGATTGAACTTCACTGTTTTATGTAGAAGTAATGCGTTTTACGAAGTACAAATCAATAACTTATAATAATGGTTGTGATACTCTAAATATTAGAATAATTCACATCTCTTATTGTCTTGATACTGTTATTGTTCATACCTACCGAGTCTATAATAAAATTAAAATAAAATAAAATAAAATAAATAATAAAATAATACAACTAAGAATAGATGTAAAATAGGCTAATAACTATATACATATATATATATATATATATATATATGTATATATATATATATATATATATATATATATATATATATATATATATACATGCTGCTATGTACAATCAGCAAAGTGAAATAAAACTACGACTAGATGTATATAAACATATCACAGATCAGATTTCACAGCTCGTAGTAGAGCTGATATATAATGTTGTCTGACGTTTCACAATATTTAATCAGTTTTCGTTAAGTACTTAATATATTCTCAGGCAACTGGAGGAAAAGGGAATTAATGGTTATTTAACGAGTTAATATTGTGCATCCTCAACAAAATTTGACGTTTATTTTTTTGTATGACCTAGAAGATTTATTAGATGTGGACTGGGAGAATAGTGAAGTTCAAAAACGTAACCATGTGTTTATTAGTACACATTCCCATGTCCTGTGCATACTGCCCAGGCCTTACATGTCAAACGATTTTCCTGGCTGTTTTTATTTTGGTTCATACATTTGATTCTATGGTGCCAATGGTGATGGTAAAGTACGAACTATACAAGAAAAGAAAGAAGAACTAACACTATCGAAAAGGTCATTTTCTGTAGTGCAGCCAGTACACAACAATACCTTTACGCGATAACAATTGATTCCGGATAGGAATGGAACTTATAGTTTACCATGATGTTATGTATCGCTACAATCGTATCGTATCTGCTACAAAGTAATTTGTTTTGTTTTTGTTTGCAGAGCTGATTTACTCGTCGTAAGCAACGTTATACAGAGCAAGAGCCTATGCAACATAAAAATGGTGAGTACACCAAACCTTACTTCTACGTCCCTACTGTTTAGTTATATTTCCTGTTACTGTATTGGTTATGACACGTTATCATTCAGATTCATGAACGTCTTCGAGCCATTAGACCATAGATCATATATGATGAAAATGCAAAAAGCCTCTCCCTCAATCTGGAATGCGCCGCTTTTTCTGGCCTGTAACAGTTCTTCAAACCTCTGCATGAATGTGAAGCAGTAGCAGTGACTTGGAGTAACTCTACTTCAGCTTGTCGGAAAATGTGCTACATTGACGCTGGTGGTCATCAAACACTTCTTTCTCCTACCTTTCCCTCGACCTTTCTCAACACTTTTCATCCCTAGAGCATCTCTAGGTGCGTCGTCAGGAAGGCCTGATTGGTACTCAAGTCCAAATCTGCATCCTAAACGACCACAACTCATCCTGGAAATAACCCGTATACAGCACCCCCTGCTGGAGTTTCGTGATCTTCGTGGAACCCGATGGAATCGAACGGTAGTGCAAGTCACTTTTAAAACCCCCAACCCCAAGGAGTTTTCAACATTTTACGACTCAAGTCTCTCGAGGCCTTTTTATTTTCCTCCTGAATTATGGGAAGGGCATCAAATTACAGCCTTCTCCTCCCTCTTCCTCCCGGACGTAACTTGCGCTTTTTTTCGTTAAATTTACGAGGCGGTGGTTGGAGGCTGGTTTGAAGCCTTTAGCCGCTTTACACTGTTTAAATGCCATCCGTTAATTTCTCACAACAGTTGCTTTGCAGAAAGAACTCGTGCCCATCTGTTATTAAAGTTGATAGTGCACTAGAACGCTGCAAAATCTAGTACTGTTATAATTTACGCACCTTTCGGAAGAATTCGTCGTCACTAGCATGTCGAGTAACGGCATCAGGCCGTCGAAACAGTATTCCTCCGAAAAGTACGTAAATGATAATTCTACTGTTACTACTAGCGGAAATAACCCTTTAGATCTAACTCCACAATTTTTATTTATTTCAATGATATTCTCACGCTGTGATATTCGGGCCCTAGATTGCAAATAGATTGTTCCCTGGTGGCTCTACTATATGATCTAAATCTTGTGACAACGGTCGAAACAGTTGTCGTGCTATAATGCACCAAGATTCTCTATAATGTTACTCTAATATGAAGGAGCAAGGAGAAAATAATAGGTACACAGGTTTAAATGCAATGGTTGTACGATTTATTCAAGGAACCAAATATTAATTTGCTCCGAGAAGAATTCTAAGGGATTTTGATTTGACTGGAAAGCAGTTATGTTTTACATTAACTCTTCAATACTAATACACAGGCACCGCAAGGGGTAGGTTAGATGGGACCAGTCTGGGTAGTAATCAGGATCAGGTATGATATCAGGAATTAATATCTCCATCGTTCATTATGGGACTGAGATAGAACTTACCGGCTGATATGAAGTTAGGCAACGTAAAGAATTTTATTACAAGGTGGTGAGCGGGAAGCGTCGCAGTGCGCTGACTGCGTTCGTGATGGCGCCGACAGGTGCCGCAGGCTGTCAGGGCCGTCACACTCTTTAATGTTAGATCCTTATATGTTTTTCTTATTTAACCCTGGAATGTCCCGGCTAAATTTCCAACACTTAACTCCCCGGTGGGGTGTGTCAAACCCCAACTTTGAAAAATGTTAGAAAATTCAAAAAGAGGTTACACTTGAATCAAATTTTATTTTTATTCTGTTATCAAGAGTGTAAAGAAACATGAAGTAGGTACCTAAGCTCATGAAAAAAAAAGTAATAGTAAGGCAAACCTCACGCTCTGAAGAAAAAAATAATAGCAGAAAGGTACTTCATTGTAAAAAAATGTCAATATAAAATTAGCAAATTTTCATTTAAAAACAAAAATAAATAAATAAAATCTACAAAACAATTCTCTGAGATTAGTTCGATACCACTTACAAAACCCAAGAACTAGAATGAAAAGGTAACATAAAATTGGCTCCAAGCAATAGGATCAACATTCTCAACACTTTGAAGATCTATGATGTTCACAGAAGGAACATCGAACTAGTTTCTCCAAAACTGTCACTTTTGACTCTTCTTCATCGGAGGCAACTTCTTGTAACTCGACATTATCTCCCGTGTTTGAATTTTCTTATAATATACATCTTCTTCCTCCAACTGTTCCAAAATGGATCTAATGTCTTCAGGATCCGAAAACTTGCGTTTTTCAGCCATTTCTAACGATGAGCCAATAACAAAACTGTGGGAACACCCACAAAAATAACACTTGCTATAGAGAAAATCACTAGCGGTTCTCCCCGGTGGGGTTTGTCAAACCCCAGGCACAAGAAAGTACTACATTACACAGAAGTCTTGAACATACTAAACTGGAAAAAGGCTGAAGCCTTTAGGGAAGAAGTGGGGGGTGATATAGAAGGGGGCGAGAAGAGCCTGACGTGCGGGATTCAACATGATAAACTGACTTTAAATCGCGATTGGGGTTTGACAAACCCCACGGGGCATTCCAGGGTTAAGTGTGGGATGCACAGAGTTGTGAGATGGTCACACTTGTTCCTAATTTATTGTTGAATTCTTGACAAAATGTGTGCATTTTAGGCGTCCGCAATTGAAATGCTTTTTTTTCTCATTAATAATTCACAAGAAATGCATGAGTATAACTCGTAGTTAATCGAACGTTCCGACAATGAATGTCCCCAAGAAAGCATTGAAGTGAGTTCGTCATTGAAATCTTTGGTGGTCAAGACAAGGTTGCAAATTATCCTTTCCTTTTTATACTTTTTTCCTCAACAGTCCTCTAAACTGTGATAGTAAACAACCTGTGGCGACGAGAAAGAGAGAAGAGGCTGTGAGGTTTAGCGAAGGAATTTTCAAGAACAATAGCCACGGGATTCGGCGAGGCCTTCCTCGCGTTCCTGGCCGGGCCGTGCCGAATCGGGCACCTTTGTGACAAAACAATAAAAAGGAATCCACCGAGCGGATCACTGTATTCACCCGCCGATGTGACTCTCATCGTCCTCATCTTCGTGACGTCGATATTGCTTTTCTGGTTCTATATGTGCCGAGAGGGTGAACGCACTGGACTGCCGGCTCCTTCGCAAATAGCAGTGCTTACAATGGAACGCCTTTGTGACGTAGACTAGACTTTTTTTTGTGAGAGGGATTTTTAATCAACATAGATAAGCTTTTGGGCTGGAGTGAGATGAAAATTTGCTCCTTTTTCTTGCATGGATAGAATGCTAGTGGGGGGGGGGGGGGGGGATTACTCCAAGTTGTCGTACGGCAGAAAAAATGTCTCGTTTTTCTTTTTAGATTTCCGCTCGCAACAGAGCCATTCCTAGGGAAACGTAACTCCGTCAGTTTCCATCTCGCTGAAATGAGTCACCACTAGTTGGAAACATCTCAATTTATGCTGAAATTTTATGTTGGCTAAATCGTTCCTGGAATTAAATTAGCTGAGCTTCACGCAAAGTTATTAATGAACTATAAGATTCCTCGAGGTATAATAACGCAACTTGGTAGTATCCAGGCTCTTGACTTTTTTATCATTTAATAATGATTAACAGGACGTTTCCATTCGTTTTCGTCACATCACGGTGGGATTTTTGAGCGTCACATCACGATCGAAATTGCACCATCGAAATTATATCACGTTACTATGTTGGTTGCGAGCGTCACGTGACTATGGTGGTTGCGAGCGTCACAAAACGATATAAATAAAGAGGCTAGAAAAATAGTCTAGAAAATCACATATGATCTCATACGCAAATCACCTGACTCAGTCCTACATTTCATTCGGTCCATAACAACATTGACGGGAGGTGAAACAAAAACGGATTTCAACTTTTGATGCATTAATGAGCTGCAAAGTTTTGATTGACGGACATTTTGGTGAAACAAACGTTAATCGTTATTAAATGATCTGACTGTAGAACCGTAGGTCTACCGTCCGTTTTTTTATAAAGACTTTTATAAAGAAACAATTTTGTGCTAAGCCCTCTCAATGTTTGAATATACTTTTTGGTATAATAGCCCGCTAAGCATATGTCTTTGACCAATGGGGTCAACCAAAAATTTCCGTGACGCAAAATCTTGTCACAATTTCAGTGTTTTTCACGTACCGTTGCTAATGACACTGTTAAATAATTTTGGAATTCTTAACGTGAAATAGCATCATTTACTCCACTCCATAGGAAACATTTTCATCCTCTTGTATGTTAACAACAACAACTCATTGCAGTGGCTTCTCTCCACAGTTATTTTCAACATTTCTATAAGTAAACCGTTGTGTTGGACTTAGTCGGGATTGATTTGTTTAAAGTTGTCGAGGACAACCGTTATCCCCAATCAAAGACATATCCAGTTCTTGTGCTAAGCCCTCTCAATGTTTGAATATCGTAACTCTTATCCTAATACAGTTAAATTTTTGGAATAGTGGAAATTTATAAAGATGTTGCTGTGGAGTTGGAATTATTCGCTAAATCATCATGGTGTACACCACAAAGTGGTGTTTTCTTTGTGACAAGGGAGCGGTCGTTGACTGGGAATTATTTTGATGATGTCGTTGGGATGAGATAAGCTATTTGTGTGCATTGTGATAGTCCGCAATCATGAAATAATTTACAGTTGCAGCGTTTAGATCTTCGCGCAGTTCTTCGTTAAGTAAACCATAGAGCGTATTGGATTTTGAAACAGTTTGATTTGATCCAAGCTGTACTCGCCGATATCCACTAACCATAGCCGTGCAGCCAACTGGGGTAAAAAGCCAGCTTATTATTGTTTTATATATTTACTAGCACTAGATGCAAAGAGAATTCCTAGCCCTGGGAAAACTTTACTAACAACTCACAGTCCGATTCTGGTGAAACTGTCATGGAAGTTGAGATTAGATCTAGTCGGTCAATTACAGACGGTATAAGTTTCATCGCGGCAGTTAGTACAGTCTGTATATGCGCTTATGTGAAACCCATAAGTAACCTCAGAGGACCTATTTTTCGCAACCTAATGGCTTGAATACAGTTTCCGGCTTGATTGCAGTTGAAGGATGGGAAGGAAGGGGGGCAGAGAAGGCTTAGTTACGGCTACTGTTCATACACTAAATTGCCAACTGCTGTTTTTGCTTCCGAGTAGCGGAAACATTGTTTTCACTTTCGGGAGAAAAAATTTCCACTCGCATTTTATGTTTTAGATCAGCGGTTCCCAACCTGTGGGCCGCGGCCCACAAGTGGGCCGCGGCCCACAAGTGGGCCGCGGGCAACTTGGTGCTGGGCCGTGGATGCTGGTCAAAAATATAAAAATATATTTAAAAAAATCATCTGAGTTTCAACAATTAATATCGGAATAGAGATGGAAACAATTAAATTTAAACCATGCTCACTTGAGTGTTAGCAGTAGTCAAATTATTCAATTGCATTTTTATAACAAGTGAGTTTACTAGCATCGTTTTTTAAAACAACTCCATAGTTCCGTTCTGGATTAAAGTTCTCGAAGAATATCCAGCAATCGCCAAAATTGCACTGAAGCACTTGATGGGGTTTTCCACAACATATTTATGTGATTTATGCCTTTTTCAACATTGGTTTTTTTGAAAAATTAGTACAGGAACAAACTGAATGTTGAAAGCGATTTAAGACTAAAACTGTCCAGTTTCAATCCTGACATTGATTCACTCGTGGGAGAAAAAACCGCTGTTTTAGATCATTCTGAACAACTTTGGTCCCGAGTCTCTGTGTGTGTGTCTGTCCGTCTGTCTTGTACCCGCAAATCCTTGTAACTGGCTTATTTTCCACAGTTTTCATCCGATTAGGATGAAATTTTCAGGGGATGTGCGGGATAGGGGTTGACGGTCCCCTGTCAGTTTCATTGTTGCCAAATTAATACTTCACTCTGCGCATGCGCAAACCCAAATTCCATAATACTCCAATTTTTCACGACCAAAGCGTCCGATCTCGCTCGAATTTGGATGATAGTTGATGGGATGACGATTTGATCGTCCAATTTCAATTTCAACACGATTGTATCATTAATAGCTACTGTGCATGCGCCAGTGTGAAATACTTGTAATGACCTTAATTTTCACATTTGTTATCCGATTTTAATGAAATTGTCAGCGAATGCGAGGTTTAGGTTGCAGATGGTCCCGTACCTATTTAATTGTTTTCAACTCATCAGTTTATTCTGCGCTTGCACAAACGTAAATTACATTGAGTATCATTTTTTCGTTTCTTAATTGACCAATTATGACATTTCACGCGACTTCCTGATTTAGTCTTTTCCGCTATGGAATTTTTCAAGATCATTTAAAATAGTTCAATGATCTATACATTCATAAAAGGTAAACAAGGAAGCTATGTGCCACACTCAACTTGGCAGACTTTTCTTAATTGCCTGGATTGTCTAAATTACATTAACCTGTCCCCGAAGCTTGAAAGTTTCGAAGTGACAGCCGATCTTTCTCCCAACCGAACCGTTGTGAAACATTTGTGCTCCTGATAACCTCAATCCGATATCAGAATATCTATCAGACGCCTTGAAAATCTAGTTGGTGATGAATGATAATCTCATCCATACAACCCCATGTGCTCTATACCACTTTGATTTTTAAACGAAGGCATGAAATATGACGTGATAGAGGAAACTAGGGCTTGCACAGTTTCCAGAAGAGATGTTTAGAAAGTGAAACGCCATATTGCACGTGTCCCTGACATCCGCTCAGGCAATTTTCCACAAATTGCTCTTTTCCGATCACCGGACGGTGGGAGGTAATTGACTTAACTACTTAGCAACTCCATAGACCGTGATGGGTGGGCTGTCATCGACCCGCACTGACCGCGATCGTTTACTCTTTAGTAATAACGTCCGTCCTAGTCATATCGATACCGAAAACTGATCCTGTGGACTAACCGTCAAACTTTAAAGTAGAGTTCAGGAGATTTATATTTAGGACCTATACATTATTGTCAGGAGAATTTGAAAGTTGGAAAGAAGATGATCGATGGCCTTTTCATCGTAGTCATAGAATGTATTTGCACAGATGGTATTACGACAAATTATTGGTAAAGGGGGCAAAATTTAAAGACCCGCTAAGAGGAGGGAGCTGGGGTTCCAAAATTTTTTGAATTTTGAAGCAATGAAAACGTATTTTAACATTATATCACGAAGCAAGTATAGCACAAGTACGTCTTAAAAAACTGAACTTTTCACCGAAACTTATCTATTTATTTATTTATAAGTACGGATTTTGCCAATTACTTAGGGAATAGAGTACAAATTATGTTCGGAAAAAAAACGTCAAACTTGGAAAGAAATGAAAAAATACACAATGGAAAAAAATAGAAATAAATGCATCATTAGTGCATCAAATGCAAATCACAACTAAGTCACAAAACTACTGACACTGGCACAAAACATACGTCACTGCGAATGGAGGTAAAAGCTTAGGCTCCTCTTGAGATGCGGAAGACCATCGCAGAAAAAGTCCAAATCCACAGTCTGGAGGAGGGCATTAATTTCACGAGGTATCCGATACATAGGCCTTTGCAGTTGGTAATTGTAGGCAGCAAAGCTTATTAGGTTTTTGATTGAATAATTGGTTCCAACAAAGTCTCCATTCCGATATATTGAAACGTACTGAAACACAATGGCCCAAAATTGAAAAAAAATATATATTAAAATTTAAAAAAAGTACAGAATGAACCTGTAGGAATGAAGATGAATAGGTAAAGCCAAATAGAGCAAATGTCAATTTTCCTGGCAGAACATCTAAAACTGCATAAATCCAGGGACCATTACGAAGAATAGTATAAATTATGCCTCATATATTTAGGTCGTGAGGCTTCTGAAAAAGTTTCATTTCGATTTTTTAGTGCCCGGAACCACAACCATGCCAGGAACCATGCCAGGAAGTTGGCGAAGGTGGCTGGCTTAAGTTGTTCATTTTCAGGCAACAATTTTCTTTAACAGAACTCCAGCCGGTGGTTTGGATTCGGGCTTTGCCGTCTGGACCTTCTCGACCGACGGCGACATGAGAGAGCGGAATCTCCCAAAATATGGCACCGTTAAACGAATTTTACTATACCTGTAAATAAAAGTAGATAGATACAGTCCTTTGCGATAGAATTGAAATTTACACGACTGCAATGCTCATGGAGTTCAATTTATTGGGAGGGGGGCTCCGATTATAGGTCACCTGATCATGGTTGATCTGGGATGAGTAGGTAGGGGTTATACTCGTATGATTCTGAACTGATATAACTAACATTCAGCGATCATAGGTGACTTGTTCAAAATACAAACAAACCGTAAAAATACCTCAAACCATTAATCGGATCGTATTCTCTAAACTCAATGGGCTACTGAAAAAATGCATATACCTACCTAGTCTTGATCTGAAACACGTACCAATAATGATGTACGAGAGCTAGCCAAATCAACACGGTCCAAGACCAGGAAAACTGATAATCACAAACGCAAAATCCACTAATATGGTATTTTCAAATCATGTTGAGCATTTACCAAATAAAATTAGTCTTTTTGATAATAACATCAATCTTTGCTCAGATAAAATTAATTCTTCTGTATAATCATAACATATCTTGGCTTTCCCCAACTACAGTTAGTTTTACTACTACTTGTCCTTTCATTTGTATAATACGAGTATAAGCTACAGGTTGGGTTTTCCAGGATAGGTAAGGTTTACCCCTATTTGAGAATAGTTTCTATAACTAATTTTGGATAAATAGAGCCTCTTAGATTTTTTCCTCTTGGTTTTTCCAGATGTATCCAAGGAGACATTCTTTCTCTCCTTTTATTTTTTCTAGGTTTGTAAGAAATCCATGTTTTTACAATCCACCGCCATTTTGACATTAAAAATGTCTTAGTTGACGGGTCAACCGGAAATTTTGTTACGGAAATTTTGTTACGCAAACAAAAAAACAAAATAACGTCACGCAACCTATAAACAAGTTAGGTGTTGTTATGATTGTGTATAGTAGCAATGAAATCATATGATGTTCGGTTGGAGAAATTAGTACGACTTGTCACTAGTAAGTTTCATGTGATACACTGTTCGGACAAAATGATAGAAAACTAAAAAACATGAATGCTGACGAAGCACAAAAATCACATTTGTGAGACATTTTCAATGCTCATAACTCTTCTCTCATAAGAGAAAAAGTACGAGCGGCCTGCCGCGTTTTTTTTTTCCCTGAATACTACGAAATTTTATTTTATTATACCGTTGAAAAGCTGAGTCTCAAGCTATGTTTTCGGTTTATGTTTGGAGAAAAAATGTAGATTAAAACTGGATTAATTGAATGTTTCGAAAAAAGAAAAAAACGAGTAATTTCCTGAATCTTACAGACTTCATCCTTCAGACTCATCTTCGCCAACTGATCTCTTCAGACTCATTTCTCACCCAATAGAATTCCAAATTATTTGTAATCTATACCCCATCAATAATATATTAATATAATAATGAATAGGTAAATTAATTTACCTACTTGTTAACTCGACATTTTGATCGTCCTACGAAACGCTATCATGAAATATAATCTTCTCCATTTTATCACTGCGTTCGTGAATTTCTCACCTCCATAACTCTTCGACCCGTCCGTGTGAATTGCCGCTCACATAATAAGGTTCCCTCAATCGAAAATTCAAGGGCGGTGCCTACCTTATTTAGGGAAAGGGAGGAAGGTCCTTTATATCTGGGCGAGAAATGCGGAATAGGCACCTCACCCCTTGGGAAGGTGGGGGAGAGCGGGGGTATTCACCTACAGTGGTTATAAGGGAGGGCCGGGTAAATGAAATTCCTTTCAAAATGTAGGTTCGGGAAAACCTCCCAACCCACTTCGCGTCGTTTCCCTGCTGCTGTGATCCAATACGAGATGAATTATGAAAGGAGGAAAAATGTATGTACATGCAAGAAGACGAAAAAATCAAAATTTCTTCCTTATCATTGCGGTTTAGAGCTTGCTGATCATTTAGCGAATTATTGTGAAAACAGTAAAAATGTTTCAAAATTTTCTTCATGGAAACCCTTTTTGAGGCACTCTGAAACTATTCCTGTATTTTAAAGCTTTTCATATGTACTCGTATACAGGGTATAATAAGGCTGCTTTTGTGTTATATTTCTTTAATTACTCATTACCGACGTTTCGCAATGATGGGACATTGCATCATCAGGGGATCCGAGGACAACAAACAGGTAATCAATATCTGAACTCTCCCTACAAAGCCAAAAAATCTCAGTACCTGCCAAATTCTAAACTAATAATATACTCACAGACATTCATAAAGTCAAACAATCTACGTCAAATGGTTCAGGAAGGTGGGTATCATTCACCAGCGATACACCAATAAACTACTTAGAGATGCCTGAAGTATCTCTTCCTCAACCAATCCAACCTACTCGTAAGTTGTGACCAACATGAGTCCATCGACAGTTCTGTACTACATGCCAGAAAATTGCTGTTTATTCCAGTAGCACTGGAAAGGAACATTGGTTTTGTTATGATACCGGCCATCATTTGAGCCTTCATCCATATTCCGAGAGGACCTAGACAAACCTAAAAATAGCAGTTTTCGTGCTTTTAGTAGGGAAAATACAAATTGTGTTTGTTGGTTTAGGCTCTACTTCGGCTGTTGTAGTGCCTTTACAACCTAAAACCCCATCCGGGAAGCTAGCTTGTCAAACCATGCAGCGAGAAGCTGCATGTCATGTCTTCTATTGATGACGTCCGACATCCTGTCCTCTCATTCGTTTGTAAACAGCAACTCAGCTTGGTAGTGATGTGACGCTTTACCAACTGGTTTTAGGAGCAGATGGTATTTTTCAGGCGCACCATGCTAATAAATTGCTGTGTGGCCGAGCCAAGATGAGCATCTCTGTACTATCTTGAGAAAGTACAGTGACAGACAAGCAGGGAAAGCACTACTTATTTAACTGGAACGTTGACAAGCAATACTTGAGCTTGTAGATAGGAAGACTAGCTGAGAGTTCACAGACGAGCAAATTGCTTTATCTAACTCACGAAGCTATCTACAGGTTAATTTTAGTAGAGTGTACAACCGATACAGGCTTACTGGCTTATTGTTCAACTGTGGCTGTTGCAGTGCATTGGTCATTCGAGTTGTAGCAGCACACCATAGTCCACATTGATTTCAGCAATGATATCTTCCGCAATGAAGTTGACTCCAAGGTACTTTCAACGTCCCTTACATTAAAGTATGTGCATCTAGTTCAGAAGATGTTAAAAGGTATAAACTAGCGTTTAGCTATGAAAAAAATCTTGATAATGTTGCTACTAAAATTGTTAGTTCCATTATGATAGGTACACTCTTCATTTTATTAAATAAAAATTAATTAAAAGACAAGTACCCAAAATTATGATAATATTCCCAATAATGTCGAAAAAGCAGCGAAAAAGTTTCCTAACTCCCCGTTCTTGGTTATTTGGAAGTGAGTCAGGCGCCAGACTGCTGGCACAGTTTAAATTATTTGATCAGCGTTTACATACTTGAAGTCCTGCCCTCGGAGTTTGCAGTCTCTGCTGCAACTTCGCCATCACTTTCCTCGTCCAAACTCCTTTTCCGTCTGGGCGGAACTAACCTAACTTTCCTCTTATCGGAGTGGAAAGACTTGAAATACAAAACAAAACTTTTCCCATTGCTTCCGCAGTTCAAATGGCAATTCGATAACCCACAATACTGTTTCAACTTGTTTCCTTTGTTCTTTGGTTCAGCAATTAGGTCAATTTAAAAGGTAATCAGCTGGTCTCGGTACCCAGCTTTATCTTAACGGAAAGTGCTTTGTTATCTTCTTTCATTAGACATTCGAAGCTGACCTCAGAAGTAAAGTTGTTGTTCACCAATTCATCTCAAGGTTACACTAACCTTCATTATTTATATCGCGGCTACTATTTGATATGGTACAATACAGTACCAGAAATAGTATCGTTAGTATTTATGATTTTAAAATAGTCTACTCATCGCCCTGGAAATACCTTTCTAAAAATCTTCAAGTTAATACTTCGGTTTAGGTTGTAGATGGTCCCCTATCAGTTTCATTGTTGCCAAATCAATACTTCATTCTGCGTATGCAGAAAAAAAAGCGAAAAGCGAAATTACATTGAGTATCATTTTTTCGTTTCTTATTTGACCAATTATATCGTTTTACGCTACTACTTGATTTACTCTTTTCCGCTATTTCAAGATCATTTAAAACTTTTCAATGATCTATACCTACATTCATGATAGGTAAACGAGGAAGCTATGTGCCACACCCAACTTGGTTTTTCCAATTTTATTTATTTATTTATTTTTTTTTTTTTTTTTTTTTTTTGTACCGCGACTTCTTATCAGGAAATTTACCATTGCTTTCAAATTTGCGGAGATATTTGCCTTAGAATGCAGAAAACGTCGTTACTTTTTTGAAATACGACTGAATTCCATATTCACTAAACAACAGGTGTCAAGTACCGTAGTCCTCATGATTTGCGACGTTGTATTGAATTATGATATTTCATTTGCAACGGCTAGGATTTGGAAACCTCATTTATGTTTTTACATTATCTTATTCATTCTTACCTAAATTATCTAAATGTCTCAATAACCTTTGTCATACCTTTGCTTAATCCCCCGGTCTTTTGAAATGCAATAACGAGAAAATTCCGTCCGTCTAATGAAAAGATCTACCTATTGGCGTGAACTGTTTTTATAGTTTCGATCATGACAAAAATATGGGTTCAGATCCTTTTTTTAAACAACGCTGATTTCTCTGTAACCCCTTTTTATTGAGGTATTTTGAAAATAATATTTTTTAAGAGGCAATCTCTTCCTTGATGTTTATCAGTTAACCAGGAAAACATTCTTTATTATCCATCCATCTGAGATTGAAATTTTTCAACTTTCGAGTCGGATGATTAACACAGTTATCTAAATTAAAATCACTGCTACCGTGGAAGTTTTCAACTCACTTTTTGCCGTAAAATAAATTGGAGGACTTTAAATCATCGAGAACTTTTCCTAATTAAAGGAGATGGATTTCTCAAAGGTTGCAGTTGATATACGGTAGAATTTCTTGGATTTACAGTTCAGTAGATAAGCCTGGTATGAGTTAGTTTTTTCTCAACAGTAAAAGGAGCGAAAAAAAGGCTGTAAAGTTGAACAAAATGTTACGTAATTGTCTTTTTTTCTAACATTAGTACCTACTTCTTATGTATCTAAGTAGACACACTTTACTTAACCTCTTAAGTAAAATATCCGTATTATTATTATCCTCCTGCTTAGTGCCTAATAAACGGTTTTAAACAATGATTATGTAAAGCAGGGCTCGAAACTGGTAACTGGTAACGACAGGAAACGTGATTCTGTCCAGTTGATAAAAACATTGATAGCTCGGTACTGTTGGGATTTCTATATAGAGAAATCAGTGTACCTAGTAATTTATTTCATTTCTGTCGACGCATACTTACTATTTTCTTTCTACTCGATTTTTTTCTAAACCGTAGGATACTTATTTACCCGAACATATTGCTTAAAAAAGGACAATTCTTAGAGACCGATTACGACAGCATTTGTCAGGACCGAAATTTTTCACGAAAGTTTTATATCCAGTAGATAATGCTCTACCGTTCTGGTGAATTTTTCAAATTCCATTTTCCATGTCTAAATATCTTGAAACACTGAAAAATTCGCTTACGGGGTCATGCTTCACTGCTGGAACTTTTAATTACATCTTTCTCTTCAAATCCTCTTCAATTCATCGGTGGGTAAAATACTGTTTCTCAAGTACTCCAATCAAGCCTCATCCACAATGAACTTGATAAAAAGGAAGACCGAATCGAACGACGATGGAGCTCTTCTGTTTTTATTCAGTTGACTTCAGAATTAATTTGTGAAAGAAAAGATGAGAAAAAAGATAATTAAAATACGTTGAGCAATTTGTTAATTGAATTGTAACAATGACATGAAAGGGATCTCGAGAATGAATAATTAAAGTTAAACAAGGTCAAACGGTTTCAATATTCCTCAGCTCTCTCAATTACTCAAGCTATAAAATAATTCAAGCTATTCATTAGCCGTATAACTTATATATATATATATATATATATATATATATATATATATATATATATATATATATAATACTGATCACTATAATATAGCTGATCACAAGATTAAGTATTCGTTTATACCTGTCTTCACCACAGCCTCTGCATTGGGGAGATTGAACTTTGTAACCTGTATAGGCGATGGTATGAGCATTATAAAGAACATATTGTAAAGAATACGTCATTCTAATAGTGGAGTTATCAAGGGTCCTAGAATTATCAATATAATCAAGAACTGTAGATATTATAGGAATAGTTGGCATTAGTTATAAATTAATGGAAAGCAAGCGATGATAGATTTGAGATTTAAAGGGAGGAATGAAAAAATGATGGTCCGAAATGGGTTGGTGAAGCGTGGAAATGTTCGAAATGAGCAATTTCGTTGGTAATTCGTCGGCGAGAACGAAACGAAGAAGAATAGATGCGAACGAGAGGCTGTGGGTGAAGTGAGAAGATTCAATTAACGATAGAAGAGCTGGGCAACCAATGATATTTATGAAAGTAATACATTTTAAGTAATTGATTGGAGCTGATGTTTTTACATATTCGAAAATTCGTATAACTAGCCGCGAATTTGAATTATGCGCTGCAAATTCGTGAAATGTGAAAAAGCTGCATTATGTTTTGGAGAGGGAAAGCTCCAACTGACGTCGGGTGCACGTGGTTCTGAGGCGGCTTGCCGGTGACAGGTCTCTTGTCATATGAAGGAGGCCGTCTCTTGTTCAACAGCCCCCGAGGGCGACAGTGGGGGAGCTGAGTGGGGCGCCCCAAACTGGAAGATAAGTGCAAGCGGGAGGTCATGCCAAGAGTTTGTCCGTAGATAGCGGCCCTCCATTCCCTCGCTTCCCATTGTCGGAGGACAGATCCCATCTTCCCGGCCCCACTTCCCCGTTCAGGAAAGACGTTTGGGAGGCACCAGGGGTCGAACGATTGGAGCCGAAACACGGCTGACAGAACTTGAGAGCATCGATCGGAAAGATTTCACTCATGGAGAACATCCAACTGACCTCGATCCTTTCGTATTGTATGTGCGCCGATATTTTTCTGCCTGGATTTTTTTTTCTTTTTTGGGACGTATACGAGCCCCTGGTTACGGAGACTATTGGTCTATTGTGACAAAAAGTCCCTGTTATCATTTAAGAACCCGTTTTATTGCCTGTTCTCTCAAAAAGTGGAGGAGTTTTTGGGCATTTCCTGAGCAATGTAGGTAGGGGAGAGGCTACCCTTCCCGAAGTGTCGGAATCTTAAAGACGCAACAGCAGGGCAATCACAGAAGATATGCTCCTGTTCCGACCTCTTCGCAGCAGAGGCGACAATCTGTTGTCCTGGCTTTGCCAATCTTGTTGAGATGGTATCTCAGCGGACAATGGCCAGTGAGGAGACCGACAATAATTCGAAGTTCTTTACGCCTCAGTGACAGAAGAGCTGTAGCTCTTCATCTTGAGATAGTTACTAGCCACTTGGCATGCCTCTGTTTAGGAGTGTTTTGCCAATATTCAGCTCTTTGCTGTCTTCCCATTTGTTTACCTGTAGAGTAATAAAGCTCGTGGTGATCCCCAAAAGGGGCTCCGGTCCAACATGGTAAGACTCCGACCCCTGTTTAGCGAGGCGGTCGGCTTCTTCGTACCCAACTATCCCACCATGACCAGGTGCCCAGAGCAAAGTGAGTTTGTTGCCATGGGTGGCGGTCTTGAGAGACTTGAGACAGTCCCAGGTCAGCTTAGATGTAATTGAAAAGGCAAATATAGGCTTTAGAGCAGCCTGGCTATCAGATAAAATATAAGTTTTTGCACCTTTGAGTCGTTTCCTGGCGATCTCTTGTGCACATCGGTCTCAGCTTGATAGATGCTGGTATTGCACTTCTTAAGGTAAGCACACACTTTTGCCGGGGCGGAACGGCCGGCGTCAAGGGAAAAAACGCCTTGTTTTTCTTTGTTTAATAGGAAGAAATCTGCAAAAAGATGACCTGCAATAAATGTAATATGTTTTTCAAGAAATATTTGGCCATTTTTTCACAAATTAGAAAAAACGCAGATTTTTTTTTTTTTTTTTTTTTTTTTTTTTAATTCAAATAGCAACTCTACACTGCTTTATCACTTACCTTGAGAAGACGAACCCATGTAGAAAGCCGGGTATGAGTCGAAATAGGCACACTTGTCAATAATTGAACACTTTATGAAATAAAAAATAAAAAAATAGTTCGATTTGGCTGTTTCTCGTCTCGACTTGCGTTGCGGAGTAAACAATGGAGCCCGCATATTCAAGGTCAATTTTCATAACAGAACTTCTTCGAAATCCACTTTTAAAATTCTCATTCCACCAACTTTCAAAATTCAACTTTTTTCGCGCTAAATATCCATTCTAGCACTCTGAGCGTTGGTGTATCCACCTCGGCCGCTGCGTGCGATATACAGCCGGATCATCCATCGTCAGTGCACAGCGGTAAACGCAGGAGGAAATCAGCGCATTTTTCCAATGTGCTAAGGCCCAACCCACCTCTAATGTGCTACAGACATTAATGCGCTGCGGTGCGATGGGAGGTGATCCGACTCGCTTTGGCACTAGTGTGCGCTTACCTTTACCCGGCAGCCGTGTAAACGGCACTGGATGCCAGGTTGTTGGAGTGAGAACTGAATAGGGTGAGAGCAAGAAGGACCGCTGGGTAGTTCCAATAGCTAGGAACAGCTGCCTATAATGTTCTAGGAAGCCCTACCGATGGGGTGTTGAATTTTCAGCTCAAAACTCCCAATAGTTTGGATAGAAATCAAATTTTAAAACGATCGAATTCGAAGGAAATGTATTTCCGTTATATGTGGACGGCACAGAGGTTCCCTCTCAGATGGACGCGGGTTTAAGGTCGTTCCTCCATGACGTCATCCAACTTTCTTTACTCGTGTGTTTCGGCCATTTACTGTCACCCGACACACTGGCTGCTACCCAAAAGTGCTGTTGTATTGTTCCAATACTTCCCAATAGCGGCAGTTAGTCTTGGCCAAAAGCGCCCGTGGTTTGAACTAAAGGGGTAAATCCATAGTCAACTGTCGTCTGAAAAACCATATTCCTATCCTTTGAGCGAAACATCAGGACAAGGACGGACAGAACGGGAAAATGGCGTAACAACCAATGCTAATGAAAGTGAACAATGCAGGCAAAGTGGATGAAACAGGGTGACACGGATGATTCACTCTGGAGGTTCATCAGAAGTGAAACAGAGAAAACTCACCTTAAGAAACCTCAATTATTTAAAATGAATGAAATCCGAAGTTGTTGCATATTGTGATTCGTTTTGTGCTAAATTCCTTAAGTATGTGGAAATGAATGAGTATGGTAGTCTTGGGGGTGAGTTTGATAGATTAGATTACTTCATATATACCTACAAGGATATATCACAAGTTCGACATCCCCAAGAGGTAGACGAAGTACCTACTTCAAACAAGGGAAGTATGAATCAATGAATTCTGCTTCAGCTAGTTTATCCGTAGAACTTTTGGGGAAAATTGGGGGTCGAACGTTCTGAACCTATACATATTCCACATTGTACTATCGGTTGAAAATACCTGCATACTAAGGCTCAAGGACTCCCAATCCCAAACTTTTTTCTTTTATCTAGGTATTCTTTTTTTCTATATTTGTACTAGTGCATGGTTTCATTGGTTGCTGTGACTTGAGCACAGGATGGATGCCTGTACTCCTTCACTTATGTAGCTCACATTTATTCTGATGCCTATGTTACTGTTAGATACAGAGTCAACAGTAAGGTTTACCGGGCTGGTCCTATTCGGTTATCTCCTTTAAACTGTCCGAGTATGTGTAGTTCCAGTCTATAGTAGCTGTAAGTGAAAAATAATATGAATGCTACGCCTAGGTTCAAGTTCAAGTATAGGCCAGTGATTTGCACAAAAAGGCTTTCCAATGCTGGGATATCAAACCTTTGTGTAATAGTTTTCCACATTCATATATTCAAGTAGTAGTAAAGAAAGAAGGGACGGTTTTTTCTATTAACATGGTAATTGCCTGTTTAACCCAACCAGAAAGAAGCAAATATCCCCGAGCTACCCTAATCTTCCCATTTGGAATGTAATCTGCTGAGACGAAAGATCGTCGGATGATCCAAATTAGTCAGACCAACGGCTGAAGTGAAAACGAGTCCTGCGGCGGCGAGGGATCTCCTAATTGAATTTTTGAATTATTTGTCGGGCTTTGAATTCCTGAGCCGCCGTCCGAGCGTTGTTAGAGCCGAGGGAGTGATGACCCCTCGCGTTATTTCGTGTTACGTCGGAGGAAAAGCCCCTCCTTGACCATTTGCCGGATTGCGGTGTTTTCTCCACCCTCTCGTCCAACAGCAACAGCCCATTTCTTTCTTTCGGAGTCACAGCTCGGCTGTCGAGGGTCGTCTCCCCCGTTACGAAGGGTGGAAGTCCCTCAGGCTAACTTTGTGGTAGGCGTGGTGCCAGGGGAAAGGAAAATTTATTGGGTGTATATATCTCCTTATTTTAATCAGAGTTTTCTTTCGGTCGGGTGGTTTCCAGCGATCCTCGATGTTTCCAGAATTCCGATTTTGAAAATCCACCGAGTAGTATGTACTATGGTAATGAACTTGGAGGCTAATAAATTTCACTTAAAGGGAGTGTGTCACCCAAGGTACGTTAAGTTTTTTTTTTTCATATCATTTTCTTATTTTTCTTAATAAAGCTAGAATAAAAGCACTAGTAGGTGGGAATAAAATTATAATATCTTAGTTTTTTTGTGTATGTGGTTGGAACTCGTCACTGCATTCGTCTTTTAATATCCTAGAAAGACTCCCTATCAAATTTCAAAATCCTAGGGTGAATATAAGATAATTTAACTAAGTCAGGTGATCCGATTGGAACCTGTCATTTCATTCGTCCCTTAATGTCCTAGAGAGGCTCCCGCGTCAAATTTCAAATTCCTAGTGTGATTAGGACAGATTTTTGCACCAAAAAATCAAGTTTTCCAGATGAAAGGATGATTTCGTTGGAACTTTTTGAGCACATCAAATGACTCAAATTTCAATACAATTTTAAACATATTATAATACTATAGGTACCTAATTTAAGAAAATTTGCTCATACGATCATGCTGCATGACTGTAACGTTTTACAAACTATTCAACCGATTTTGATGTTTTTTTTTTTTTTTTTTTTTTTTTTTAATTCTTTAAGTTTAGTTTTGAATACATTCGAATAGGTAATCCCAGGTAAAAATTGCTATATTAGAATAGATATCTCCTGGTAAGCAATAAAAAAAAGGAAGCTATCATAAACTTTTAAAAATTTCTGAAGAACTCGTACTGCACGTTTTTAGTGCATGCCGAGATGTAAATAAGCAAGAATCATCCCGATCTATTGAGAAGAACCCGAGAAAAGGGTACCTAAAGTACTAAGGAAAACAGTAAGGTGACGCACTCCCCTTAACAAAGTCAATTTCGTGTCTATGTGTCTGTTTGTGGATCAGTAATACTTTTATCGCCACCAAACTTTAATATGAAATGCACATGCTGTACCTGGAGATTACGCCTTCCAACTGTTCTTAATTGGGCGGTCTTGTGACGCTAGTTCTCACCTGGACGAGCAGGTCTAGAATTTCTTAGGTGAGAGCTCATTAGAATCCATGCTGCAAATCATATTCTATCATACTACTCTGTGATCATGGTTTGAAACCTCAGTCCCAGTATCACCACCTCCGCCATTATTTATGGGAAATTATATCAGAGATAGCGACACGCATTTGACTAGGCGATTGAAGGGTGATTAGTGGACGTCGCTTGAGGAGACAATATCGTTAAGGTTATGTCTACCTTTAACCTGTTCTTGGCTACCTTTGGTCCTGAGCAATTGAGTCTGTATGTGATTAGGTTTTCATTTGAGTTTTCCTGTTATATTCTACAAAATGTTAGTATATACATGTTAGCTCTGTTAAATATGACTCAAATAAATGTTTTGAAATACTTACCACAAACATTGTACATATTTTATACAGCATGTGCCAAATTATTGGGATGCCGCAAGTATGAGCCAAATTTCCTTTAAAGGTGCCTCATGAGCGCAAATACGTTTCCAACCAATCGTGCTAGTGGAATTTATGGACGGGTTAGGTTGAGGGAACTGAATGCTAACCACAGTTGAGAAAACTTTACTGCACCTTAAAGTCACGTCAAGTCCTTTACGGATCTAGTTGTAACGCTAAAACCATGGAAGGAGGAAATTATCCCTTTTTTGTGCTTTCTTCATTATCACTTCAATAAAGTTTATAAAGAACCGTAAAATGCAAGCGTATAACCTAAGCAGGAGCGGTAACGCAAGTGTCAACTGAGAGGAGAATGGGCGTGAAAATGCAACGGAGGTTTCCGGCGCAGGTTATTTGAGACGACTACGTTTTTTACGGATTGCGATCCGTTAACGTATCTCTATGGAAGGACGCGTCACCAAAACTCATTGCAACAGAGCTTCGGCGCCAGATTGTCGATACCACCCGACGTATTGTTTTACGGATCTACTAGGAACTCTCTCTTTTCTATGAAATGGCAGAAACTCCAGCCGAAAGGTTTGATAGCGGTTTTCTCTCAAGATACAAGAACTCGGTCTGATACAATACCATTCTGTGAAATTTCTCTAACTGTTCTTTATTACCTTAATTAACTTAGATTGAGGTCTAAGAAGCATTCCTTGACGCCATTGCTTCTGTTACTAACTTCTAGAAAGTGGGAAGTTCACGGAATTCCTCGCTGATAAGTACTTTAGTCCACGTAGTTACATGCTGTCCTTATGAGCTGAACCTTCGAATCCTTCAGACAAAAGACTAATGGTGACGGTTCTTTTCACCGTCACCTCAAGGACCAATTTAACTTATCTCACCAGTACCTTGGTGTGGAACCGTACTTGGAGATGTACCAATCATTCAATACCAATAATCTACCAATCAATTGGAGTATTTAAGGCGTATTGGGCTATTGACTTTTTTTTTTTTTTTTTTTTTTTTTTTTATCATTACGTGATATTCATTATGTAAAATAAAATTTAAAAAACTAATGTAAATTGTAAATGTAATTGAAATTTATTGTAAACATAAATTATATTATATATTTCTTGTATGGTAAAATCATTTTTCTGTAAATAAAATGTGTAAAGTAAAAGATTCATACCTACTCTTTTACATACTTAGGCACTATTGGTCAGCATCGAAGTGTATACGAGCAATTCCATCCTCTCGGCACTGCAGCTCCTAAGCGTAACATGAAACACGCTTTGTCAAAAAGATTTAGCAATCTGTGGTTTTGAATAGAAAATTATTGAACATTCGTAAGCGGGAAATTTAACTCCGCACAAAAAGTGTTGAATTCGCCAGTTACACTTTGCCTTGGTAAGGGCGATCTGTAGCTGTGTTGGGTAAGTGAGGTTCATGTTTTATGCACCAACCCCCTAAGGTGTAGCCCCGTCACTTATTCAGGCGTCTTTTGCATGATTTCTCTTCTTTTTACCGCGGAAGGGGGTGATAATGGTGCAATATTTCCCACCCAGCGGGGACGCCGTTTATTGACCAACGTTCACAACGATGGAGACAAATTGTGATGAATTAAGGAAGGTTTTCAGGTCGCAGAACTTTCCCAAACGATTAATAACAATATCATGGAGTGGGAAGAATAACCGCTGCCGTATTCGTTAATTGGAAAATAACAAGTAGTTACATACACATACCATTTAGCAATATCGATTTATTGTGTTCAATAATGAACCTTTTGAATCGACCAAGAAAACAATTCTCAACACTTACTTCCTCCTCACAATTTGTTGCTCTATTTTTATATTTATATTTAAAAATCTATTAAAAACTCAATTTATCAGTGGTACGCAACCGTTTTAAGCTGTTCTCCAAAAGTTCTGCACAAAAGTTTTCCAAATTTTGCTCAAAAATCACACATCGACCGGGAATGTGCTTGAAACATTGTTATAACTTTCAGTTAACATCAAGGCGTGTAACTTAAGGCTTGAAATGCTCAATGTTCATTATCATCATCATGTTAAAGTCTTCACATCTTGATATTAATATGTTATTAATACTAACATATTAGTGCAAAATTTCATCTATATGTTTTACACACATACATTATAGCTACCAACATCATGAGCATTCCTCATTTCTGTACTTGATTTATGCTCATTAGGTTTAGGCAAAATGGTTAAGAAGCTATTGCAAAACATCATTGTGGTTTGCTTGTGCGGACCACATTCTCTCAGGCACCTACCACTAAACTCCGGCAAATTTCATCGGACAAATCGAAATTAGGAAATTATTTTAATTGCAAGATTAGGTTTGGAAGGTTGGTACTGAAATTAACTAAAATCAGTGTGGATGTTTCTACCCAATCATCATCCAGAATCTCTGGAAATGATGATTAGGATAAATGAGATTGGCTCGGCGGAAACTCTTAGCCGTCCAATCTTCTTCAGACGAATGCGGGTTACACTGTTGACCAGGTCCGTCGTGAATAATGTTTTTTTGCTTCCGAGTCTACCTAAAGGTATTTCGGGAGTAAACTCATTTTCTGTCTCCACAATCAATTTCCACTCGCATTTTACGTTTTAGACATTTACGTTATTTACGTTTTAGACGAATTTTGTAGCAAAATTTCGTGACACTTCCGCGAAACGTTTTCGGGCAGTTAGCTCAAGGCTAAAGCATGTTCCATGCTAAAAGATTTGAAAGTGATGGTAAAAAATGAGTGTTTTGCAGAATCTTCGGCCTGAATGCCTATGTGCAGATTACAAGGAATAAATTACTCCTCAAGATTTGTACTTGAGCCGTTGATGGTAAAATCGCTGTTTAATTAGTTTGTAGCTGTTCATATCAAAGCGAAATAGCAGATACCTGAACCTCCTTTTAGTTAATGGAGAAATACGACCTCATTTCGCTTATATCAATATTACATACCGATGGAAATAGACTCTCTCCTTCCGATTGAAATGAGTTTCCGCTCAACTATACCGATAGATGGGTCCGTACCAGAACACCGGTGTAATGCGGCATTTTCGTTGTTCCACCGAAGTACCATCTCGTGTTAGAGGGAAGTGGCAGAGATGGAATAAATCGTCGATGAAAACAGGGGAGAAGGAAGGAGCGGAAGAATTATTCATGACTCCCATCATTTTGTGGATAGTGAACGTCCGGACGGCCCTCATCCCTAACCCTTGCCTTTCATATCGGCAAGAATCAAGTTCATTCCGTAGTAATGGAAGGTTTCAGGTTGGTTGATCAAGTAGGATGGCAGATGGTAGGGTTGGATGTGCCCGAGTTTCAAACTCCATAAACACATTTTTTTACTGGGTATCAAAGAGAGGGATTGTGCCGCATTCAGTGACACCAACTATGAGGAGCAATATGTTGGCGCATTAACCGAAGATGCTGACGCCAGGGACCTATCACACACACCTACATATTACCAGTGTTATTATTGATCATTGGAAATTTAAAAAGGCTGGATATAACATGTCTAGAAGTCGCCGCTTAATGGGGTAATAGTTACATGGTATAGCCGAAAAGGACCCACAATCTTAGATAGGATATACTCAATCAACAGAAGTTTTAGTATGGAACACTTCAATGAAACTTGAAATGGCGGGCTCATTCCTGATCAGTTGAGTCAGCTAGATTTTCATCAGTTCATCCTAGAAGGTTGAGATTTGATAGGGAGCCTCTCCGAGCCAACAAGAGACAAAATGATAGAATCCTTCCTGATCAGCAGAATGAGCTCGATTTTCTTCTGTTTATCCTGGGAAGGTGAAATTTGATCTGAGACAAGAGGCAAATGAAATGACCTCCTTCTAGATCAGCTGAGAGATCAAATTTTTTTCCTATTTAACTTAGAAAGTTGAAATTTAGTTGGGAACCTTTCTGGGACAACAAGAGACGGATGAAATCATGGGCTCCTTCCTGATCAACGGAGTGAGTTAAATCCCTCGTCATTGCAGGTTCAAATTGAAGCTATTGCAATGCCTTCAAAAATTTTAAAATCAAAATTTTCGAAAAATGCCTTCGTTGAAATCCGTTTTGAGTCATTTTGAAAAGAATCCTAGAGTTTAACGCTTTTTCATATATGTATGTGTGTGTGTGTGTCTCATTTCAGACGATAACTTTACTTAGAATTGAGATAACAGTTCCGTTCTTGCGCCGAAAAATCAAGCTTTCCAAACGAAAGGATGAGTTCATTGGCCAGCACTTTTTGAGCACATTAAATTGGTCAAAATTCAAAACATGAGTTTAAAAAGTCACCATAAATTACTGAAAACGTATAAAAATCGTTGAATTCATATTTTTATCATAACTTTAGTCGAAAGAAGTTTATCGACGATGAAGAAAAACGTTAAAAAATTTATTCACAAAATTATGGAGAAAAATGTACTTAAATTTCGTTAACATTTCCTGAAAAACCGATTAACAAACTTAAAAATTGCTAAATATCCAACATGTTTTTTGAATCGTAGAATATGATTTAGAACGAGTTCATTTGCCATAAAATTGGTTGTTAACAATTTCTTTGTACTCGAATTGCTCAAATTTCAAAACAATTTAACTTAGTATAATACGATATTTTACGAAAATTCGCTCATACCATCATGCTACATGACTGGAACTTCTATCACAGATAGTTATATATTAGCTATAGCTTTGTAATAACTTACAGTTTATTACGATCAGAGAACGTTAAAGATGTCAATTCAATATTCTTTTAATTTTCCATAGAACACAACTCTTGTTTCTGTGTTGCAATTGTAAATCTGATATCGCAATTAAACATGTTTCAAGTTTTTGAGTTTTATCCGTTAGTGATCGCAAAGGGGGTCAATGTAATTTATTTATTATCGGTAGTCAAACGAAGTTAAGATAATTATAACGAAAGAAGTAATTAATTCTATTGTTCGTTGATTGACACAGTTATAATAATTATTATACCTACTAACTTCAAACCCATAATTACAGATTGTGAGATCATTGAAATGTTTTTATATGACGTATCACTATTTAGAGGACACCGATTTATGTGTTATGTAGGAACAAAACTTGAAGAAAATATGATATGATGACTTTTTATGATCATGTAGTTTTTCCGAAAATAAAAGCAGATGTCTGGAATTTCCAAAGAGTAGGATTTCACGTATTAGTTCAATTTGCCTGTTCAAGCGTTTGGCATTTCCTGAACACAAGCGAGATACGGGTGGTTGGTTTTGCATAACTAGTGTTATTTCCGTCCGAATAACATTGTGTTAGAATTCTGTTTTAGCGAATTTTCTAAGACAAAAGAGATTTATTGGGTGTATGTCCAGACGATAACTCTCTTAAAAAATAGCGTAAAAAATTCGTTCCAAATACTAAGTGAAAAAATCAATTTTTAGGTGAAAAATATCCATAATTAACCAAATTTTGACAATAGGGCATGTGGGGTCTCATAGTTGAAGTATGTTTTAGCGCTGAGATGATCGCAACCGCTCCCAGATCTCTAAGAATCATAAATCAGTGAGAAAAATCAATTTTTAGGGGAACAATGATCATATTTGACCAAATTTTCGTGCTCGGCTGCGTGTTCTAAAATGTTCTTTACACGACTGTCCGCTCAGTTTTATTCAGGACATGGTTGGCCTCAATGATCAGAATTTAAGTTCCTATTTAATTGTTATCCACAACTTTTCTTTGAAAATTCGCAATATTAGTCATGCTGCATGATTGAGTTCGTTTTTCTTTCACGGCGAACGGCTCTTTTTCAACATTTGTCTCTTGTATTAATGCTGTACGCAAAGCATCTGAATATTTTTATAATTTCGATTTCTGAACAGATTTTGGAGAGTTTTGTATTTCTCGTAAACACAAAAACAAGCTGTTAGTGCGAGCACGATGAATTCTAACCTTTTCGCAGTGATTTCTCGTAGCGTTTTCCTAAGCCCGAGAGAAAGAGAACTCTTATAGAGACATTAACGTGACTCTTGTAGTGAATCACTATTCAAAACCCACTGTAGACAATTTCCAAAATATAACATGAAGTAAGAAACAACGACCACTTAGACTCTACATCATACGAAAAAGATTCTGACGTAAAGAACACAAATCTTTAAAAAGTGTAAAATGAATCTTGAAACGAAATCTTGAGAATGAAAAAGGTGAAATCGTCTATAAAACATCGAAAGCAAGAACAAAATCCGCTAATGAAATCTGGTTGAGGTGCCACGAAAGAAAGACAAATACCTTTGGTTGTAGTGTCTATAACTGGTGCCCTTACCCTACAGGGAAAAGAGTTGTGCCTGACAAAAGTCAGGCGATTTTGTCGGGTGTGTGTGTATGTGTGTCCATGCCAACTGAATGATAGTTGCTAAGTTAAGCAGTTAGGGTTATCCTAGAGAAAGTTGAAGTTGTCATCTAGTAATTGCGATTCCGAAAAAGCTAAGCACGAGTAAAGCTGACTCTTCCCGTTCCGAAAAGTGTTTTTACGTAACAAAAACCTCTTCTCGTTTCGGAAAGGCCATTTTTGTATACGGGAAAATGAATACGAGAAATAAAGAAACTCTCTTTTGAAGCACTTGGAGCCACGAAAACGGGAAATGATTGAATAGGGGCTTGGGAATGTGTATATTAAGTTGAAACGATGACTGATTTCCTAGATCGTTCACACTCTGAGGAGGTCACCCTTTATACCTATTGTTTACCCAATCGCTAGATGTATTTGACTACGTGCTCATAACATCCATATCCTACAAAAGATTTTATAAAGATAAATCTCCGAGATTAGGGTCGAGTTAATGCGCGGCAGAACCCGGGAATTCCATTTATCTCGAAGAGTGTGCCAATGTGGGCACTTTTCCTCGAGGAATGTTCCGGGGAAAATAAAAAGGGCTGAGCGATATTGCCTTTGTTGTGAGGTTGTCTTGATGGATCTAAGCTGCTCTTATGACCAACTTTATAAATCGTGCTTCGTCCGAAACTGACAGCCATTTTTTCTACCGCCTTCCTTATTTTCCAGCTGCGCTGAGACTCTCGCCATTTCGATAGAAAGCATTTCCTGGTTTGCGTCTCATGCGAGTCCGTTTGATCGTAAAAATGAGATTGAAGGAATGGGCTTTCCCAAATTGTCAACGCTGAGTGGTTTCCGAGTTATCTACACTCGCTTTCATGGCTTGGTTGGGTTAACCCTTCCAGTGTGCGTCGCTGTAAACTCTTGCTAAACCAGGTTAATCCTCGTCTTTTGCAGCAAATGGAGCCTTGCGTAGTAGGGATGGGTATCGATACTCGATATTTCAAAATATCGACATTTTTCACCTCATATCGATATTTTTGGTACGATGCTATGCCCTCCGATATTATTGAGCATTGATACTTGCATTCCGATATTTTGAAATATCGGGAATTTTTTCCTCAACAACTTTAACAAACTTAATTCAATTTTTCTTTGGTTGACTTTGTCAACGACTCGCAGAATCAGCGATACGCCACTTGTTATGAAGCCGCAGTTACTCCTGCAAGGAATCGATTGAGGAAAGTTGGTTTCCAAACTCATATTTTTGAAAAGTGTAGATGATGAGTTGTGGTAATTGCAAGTATACCTATTTGCTCTAACGTTTCCATCCCTGCCACTATTTTATCGTGACGTGATTTTATCTATTCGTGTAAATACATTTTTTTACATGATTTTTCAATACAGTAATTTTAAATACCTATATGAAAATAATATAATTTTTCCCAAATAATATGTCTTTTACCATGAACTTTATTTTACAATGACCACCATCCATTAAGTAAAATAATTCAACCTCCGGTTTGAAAATTTTTTTGTTGGGAAAAACTTATTCTTAAGCAACATTGTGGATGTGGTATCGATACTCGATATTTATAAATATCGATACTTTGCTCAAGCGATATTTGGTATATCGATACTTGGATCACGATACAGTATCGATACCCTTTATCGATACTTTTGTAACGATACCCATCCCTGTTGCGTAGAAGGTCAGAAAACGTAGATGTAGAGATGTATAGGAAAACTCTCAGGGTGGGGTTATTTTGTGCCCCAAGCACGTAAGCCCGGTGGCTTATTGTACTTTTCTGAGAGTTTTGCGTTTAATCAAAGAGATTCAGCCCTCTGGTGAGGGATGTGAGTTCCTTGATTAATTTTTCGTTTCGAATAGACCTCATTGGGGTTTGCGCCCCAAAGAGTTCAAATCTGCGATAGGTGAGTGCAGGGCACTCGAAGATTATGTGGGATGCTGTTTCGTCAGAAAACGCAACTAGTACCATAATTTTATATGGATACCCTTGTTTCTCACTATTCTTAGCAAGGAATTTCTACAACACTGTCCAACAATGTACATAAGTAGTGGTTCCCTACTACCGAAATATTTACTAACAAACCTACATATTCATCTGTAAACTAGATATTTTAGGTAGCTGTTGAAAATGAAATTTACCTATTAATCAGTTTGGTGTACACCCCACGTAGATACCTACCTTCCTACGGACGGTAAAAGAACTTTCCATACATATGGTTTGTATCATATAGCTATCATATATATCATGATGCTATTTGATGCTATATGATATCATATATCATATGGCAATGATAAGCTGTCCGTGTGTATGGTTTGTATCATGGATTTTTTCACCTCTTATTACTGACCAGCATAATTCTTATCAGGATTAGCTGAATGCTTTTGGATTTGTGTAAGAAGGATGCGTGTAGAGGTAATCAGAAACGAAACCACTGTAACATATTCATACCCGCGTAGCCACCGGCTAGCTCAAACCCGCGCATTCTCTGACAATATCATCAAAATCGGATGAAAACATTGGAAATTAAGGTCGTTACAAGGATCTCACATAGACGCATGCGTAGTAGCTATTAATGATATAATCATGTCGAAATTTATATAAGGTGATCAAATTGTCATCCCCCAACTATCATCCAAATTTGAGCGAGATCAGACGAATAGGGCAAGAAAAATAGAGCATAATGGAATTTACGTTTGCGCATGAGCAGAGTGTTATTATTTTTGCAGCAATGAAACTGGTAGGGAACCATCTACACCCTAGCCCGCACATTCCCTGAAAATTTCATCCAGATTGGATGAAAACTGTGGAAAATAAGCTTGCTACAAGGATTTAATGTTGGCGCATGCGTAGTAGTTATTAATGATGCAATGATACAATCATGTTGAAATTGGTATAAGATGATCAAATTGTCATCCCCCAACTATCATCCGAATTTGAGCGAGATCGAACGACTAGGGCGTGAAGAAATTATGCTTGGTAGAATTTACATGCGCAGAGTGAGGTTTTCAGTCAAGAACGATGAAAATGATAGGGGACCGTTTATCTTTTAGCTCGCACATTACCTGAAAATTTAATTCAAATTGGATGAAAAATGTGGAAAATAAGCTTGTTACAAGGATTTCCGGACACACGACAGACACCCACACACACACACAGACCGACAGACAGACACCGAATCAAAGTTGTTGGAATTGCCATTTTGATTTATTGTACAATGATAGCTTTCCGGGTGCATACTACATATTGTTTTTTATTTTTTATTACGTGTTGATAGCTTTGTGTTTTATTTTGAATATGTTTAAAGAATTATTGTTCTATACAATACCTATAAAATTCAAATTTCATTTATGTGAAGTAGGTATACAGGACGCATTTTGTTGTTTACAGAATTGGCCTGGAGTCACTGCTTGGAAATCAATTTTTCAAGTGGTTTTGGTTTGTTTTGAGTAAAACTTCCTTAAAGAACCTATTTGAAATTTCTTGAAATTGATTTTGCAAAGACATTATTTCTGAGGATCTGCAATTGTCTTGAAACATCAAGCACAGTTTTCGTGAATAAAATGCTGAGATGTGAATAAACTCTTGATATTATACGTACCCCTCTAATTATATCATTGTCGTTCATCACCTAGAATATAGTATAAAGTACCTACTAACTAGGAATTCTAGCTGGGTTGTGGAAGTGGGGATAATGACACGTCCCTCTTCGGTTGTTAATTTTTATTTGCTAGACAACTTTTGGTGTACAGCCCACAGTGGGGCAGAAACCGATTCTAGGTGGAAAAAATTATTTTATTAGCTATTCTTATAGAAAAATTTGAGTTGATTCCGAATATACCCCAAATAGCTTCTTCGACCCAAGAAATAGATTTTTGACAATTTTTCTCACTTTTTGACCTTTGGAACTAACCTAAATTTTTTTGTAATTACCTAATATTTTGAGACCAAAAATTTGTTTCTCCCGAAAGTGAAAACAATCCTTCCGCTACCTTGAAGGTAGACTCGGAAGCGAAAAATCGTAATTTTTCACATACGCCCTTCTTCTAGACACCCACTCAAGTGTTATTCCCTGGCTTGTTGTAGGAAGCAGTGGTGGACCCATTGGAGGAGGGGCCGGGCCTGAAGAAGGCGCTCGAGTGGGAGCTGAGCCTGGACTCGAGGGACCTCCGCTCGCACGCCTGGTACCACGGAGCCATCCCAAGGAGCCGCGCCGAAGAGATCCTCAAGTATCCAGGCGAGTTCCTCGTCCGCGACTGCACCTCCCAGCCCGGCAACTACGTCCTCACCTGCAAGAGTCAGGGGGTCTGCCTCCACTTTGTCATCAACAAGGTAAAGTATAAATCTAAATGTATATATTGATCCCAAAAATATAATCGATCAACTTTTCGATGTATACAGGGTGTTTCGCACTTGCTGTAACACATAAAACGCTGCAAATTATTATTTGTTTATTGAATGTATAGCATTTTTCAGTCAAATTTAACCTTGTTGCAATCAAATGAAACTTCTTTTCAACCAAATGAAACCATGTACCAATCAAATGAAACCACATTTCATTCAAATGAAACTTCGTACTACCAAATGAAACCTCTTTTCAACCAAATGAAACTTTTTTCTATCAAATGAAACTTCGTAACTAGTAAATGGAACTTCCTTTGAACCTCGTACCTACCAAATGAAACCATGTACCAATCAAATGAAAGCTCTTTTCAACCAAATGAAACTTTTTTCAAACAAATGGAACCTTGTTTCAATCAAATGGAACTTCTTCGAATCTTCCAGAGAAAAATTACACTTTATTTTAGATTTTTGCTAAACAAGTTAGTACAGAGGCACAACAAATTAATTTAGTGAAGCGGGTGTCCAGAAGCTGATGCAGCAGTTTCATCATCATGTTATCACGAAGTTGGAGCAGTCTATTGCGGTGATCAGCAATATGGTGGACCGAAAATTTTCATTTGAATAAAATGCGATTTCATTTGTTTGAAAAAAAAAAAAAAAAAGTTTCATTTGCTTAAAAAGAAGTTTTATTTGATTGGTCTGTATGCTTTCATTTGGTAGGTACGAGGTTTCATTTGATTGGTACATGGCGTCATTTGGTAGGTACGAAGTTTCATTTGAATGAAATGAGGTTTCATTTGTTTGAAAAAAGTTTCATTTGGTTAAAAAGAAGTTTCATTTGATTGCAAAAAGGTTTCATTTGGTCGGTACAAAGTTTCATTTGATAGAAAGAAAGTTTCACTTGACTGAAAAATGCTATATTTGAACATGTATGTTCCTTACATTCGAGTATGCTTTACAAAAAATACTTAATTGAAACAGTTGTAGTGTATACATCGTTAACCTTAGTGTTTTCAATCCCCAGTTGAATCAACTATAAGAGTACAAAATTTAAAAATTGATCGTGGTGTCTAGTTACATGATTTACTCACAACTAGTGATCATCTATTCAGTATTACAGCATTAGTAGAAATTTCAAATATTTTATAAATTACAAATTAATATAACATTCATTATTATTAATTCAGCTTATTGTCTTTACCAACGCTGCAAATTATCACACAAAGGCTTATTATTTATGTATTAGATAGCCCTTTAATTAAACGAAGTCTATTATCCATTATCTAAATATATCTGCAGAGGCCTACCGAGGAGAAATTAAATTTAAAACACCTACATTTTACTAGTCTTTTGAATTTAACACAAGCTGACCCACGAACTGAAAATTAATGATATGACATAAATTACCTACCTACGCTTCATAGCTCCATTCCTAGGTGACAAAAGTTATAATAATATGAATTCCTTTTGGAATTATACTAGCTGATACGATCTTCATAGTTTATTAGGTGATTTTTACTATGTTTCACATGCTGGGATTCATCCCGTGTTTTTTTTTTTCCTGCTAAAGTTCAAGCAGAGAGACAGGAGAACAAACCTATGAAGTTACAGCTACCTGAGTGGTTTCTTTCAATCCTTTGGAATGATATCTATGAATTGTTATTAAACCCCGTACATATAGTAAACCTGTATTAGATAGCCCTTCATCACAGAACACTGTTTTTACCTACTAAACTGAGTCTAAGGTGCATTATTGAAATATAACTGGACTTCCTACCTCGTCATTTTTACCCTGCATTCCAATTCAAATTTCAGCATCTTAATAGGAAAGAAATTAGTAATAGGGTACTCTCAGCTGATTGAGGTGGCTCCCTACGTTATTCTTACAGTAGTCCAACAAATACTCCAATTCAAATTTCAGTATTGTACGTCGAATTGACAACAAATTAGCCACAGGGCACTTTTAGCTGATCGGGGAGGCGGTGGATGACGGAATCATCACTACACCTTTTATTAATGAACCATCATGTAGCCAGTAAGTATCGTTCATAGTTTTAGGAAATTAAAAAGTTGGCTAAATCTAAAAACATATATATATATAAAACTCGTAATTACTGAAATAAAAGATCTTGAATGATTAATTAGGACTGGGAATGTTCAAAATAAATATCATTATACTCGTAAGTATCGTTCTAAAGAAGGGTAAAGAGGGATAAATCGGTCGAGTGAGATATGGTAATGTGACACATAAACAGCTTTTTAACGAATGGTGAATGATTTTTCTACGATGAAAGATAGCAAAGATGAAGTTCCGTAGCTATGTATCTCGGGAACGGATTTAGATAGAAAGGTTCAGTTGGTGGGATTCTACTCTGTTTTCAGTCTAGTTTTACTCAATTTTTTTGTTACACCAAGTGCGGAACACCCTGTATACGAAGCTTTATAAAAAAGGCCATCTGACCTTAAAGTTTTTTGTTTTATTTTTTGTTTTAATAATGATAAACAGGACGTTTCCATTTGTTTTCGTCACGTCACGAGCGTCACGTCACGGTGGGGTTTTCTATTGATTTTCCGTTGCGTTACTAGGGAAGTGTAACTCCCTTAGTTTTCATAGCAGGAAAATCGTTAGCCACTTTTTGGAATGCTCTCATTTTATCACAGCATCTCATAATCCCTAAGCCTCTGTAGTGTCAAGGAAAGCTGATTTATTACGCTCAGTTATAAACTAATATTGCTAAGTAACCATAATGAACTAATAATGTGTAAAATTAATCATTATTAAATGATCTGACTGTAGAAACGTAGTAGGTCTACCGTCCGTTTTTTTTTTTTTTTTTTAATTAATTAATTTATTTATTCATTTTTTAACACAGAATGTGTTTTAGCCATGGACTAACTAGCCGAAAATGGAACGCGGGATGGGAACGAAATGTGTGACGGATGATTTTCACGTACAACCGAGCCGTTGGTAGGGAAATGGAATTTCCGCCATTTTAATCGCACAGAAATCGTTCACCATTCGTTGGAAAGCTCTTGATTTATCACGAATTTATTTCGTTTTTTTTTTTCGTAGTTTCATACTATAACTATATAAATTGATGTTATAAATGAATAGTAAATAATGACGCTTGTTTGGTTGTCACTTGGTTGCGCGACAACGCAATTTTCGTAGTTTCATACTATAACTATATAAATTGATGTTATAAATGAATAGTAAACAATGACGCTTGTTTGGTTGTCACTTGGTTGCGCGACAACGCAAACACATTCTGTGTTTCAATAAGTTCGTCCGAAGTATGTAAATAGAGGTAACCGGGGGTCCAGGGGGCTTGCCCCCTGGCGAGGCGCGGAGCGCCGAGTTTTTTTTTTTTTTTTTTTTTTTTTTAATTGAACTTCAACGTTTCTCCCCAGGAACTTGGGCTTCTTCAGGTAGATTAATATTCAAAAATGTAAAATATCTATTTAGTTATAGTTTTCTATTTTTGTTAAAAATCTAACTTAGTTATGAGTTTTTTTTTTTTTTTTTTTTTTTTTTTTATCAAATTTAAAATTTATCAAACGTTGGTTTAATTTTTAAAAAATCAAGTTAAGGACAGCAGCCCTTTTTTATAAAGCTTGTTATAATCTGAACTGTCCGAATAAAGAAACACCCCCTGTATACGTTCTAACTATTGGTTACCATATAACTCTTCTGTGTAAAATGAAGGCACGTCTAAATTGTCTTCTATTGCAGTTGTAATTCCTTTCATTTGCTTAAACATTAACATTATTAGACGAATGAATGTATTGAATGTATTTGTTGAATGTATGGAAATTTCAAACCAATTCACATAAATCACTCTGATATGAACATTCTTGTTAAATTCTTGTAATCTGGTAAATTCATTACAACGAATGGAATGTGTATATTTAGGCTGTTTGAATTAAGGGGGAACTGTTCATGTAGCTGGGAGTGGGGTTTTCCAGAGTTTTTTCTTTTCTTCTTTTTCTTTGACTAACGTCAAATGTGATTTTGCAATCCCTAATTCATGCCCAAGGACAGGGCGGCCCCATCGCCAAACCCTCAAATCTTCGGCGGAGATCCATTTTTTTCGCGATCCTCTGATGCACATGGATGCTGCTCTTACTATTGCAAATCCAATTGTCACCCTCAGCCATCCTCTTATTTGTCCTTGTGGTCTGAACCATTTTTCAGCCAATTTTTCGGCGAGAACTTTGGTAAAGGCCACCATCTGGGGGCAAAGAGACCGTCGACCGAGCAGACTAAATGATGCGTGTCTTTGCTCACATGCTGCCAGATATTTCCGTTTTATTTTCTCCTGGAAAATTCTTTTACAAAAATCTGGTAAATTCTTTTTACAGGTTGTGATTCAGCCAGACACCGTCTACGAGCGGGTGCAGTACCAGTTTGAGGATGAGCCCTTCGACACGGTCCCCGACCTCATCACGTTCTACGTCGGGAGCGGTAAGCCCGTGACGTCCGCGAGCCGGGCCCGGATCCAGCACCCCTGCAACCGGATGTACCCGCTGACTTTCTACGCCACCAAGTACGGGCTCCACAGCGCGGCGACGACGCCTCTCGGACGTCCGTCTCCCGTCCCGTCGCCGACCCGGATGCGGTGGGAGATGCCGCCCAGGGTCCCCAAGAAGACCGCGAGGAGCCTGTCGCTGGCACCGGACGCCAACAGGGGCGTCATGACCCTCCCGAAGGTCGACGACAAGAGCAATAGCGCTGATGGTATTATCCAGGTAACCCAACAATATATTCAAATAAATATAATATCAATGTTGTATTGGGCTAAGCCCAAATTATTGTAAGCCAGTTCAAGCTAAATGGAGAAAAATGCCTAATAATTTACGGGAGATAGGAAGTGTCGACTGTGGAATTGCTAAAAACGGCAAAAAAAATCGTTAAATTCATCATTTTTAGCAAGGTTTTGGTCGAAACAAAATTGTCAACACTCAATTAGGACATTAAAAAACGTTTAGCACAAAATTAGGCTGAAAATCATATTTTAATTCCATTAATATTTGCTAAAACATCCATAAATAAACGCAAAAAAAATCTGAAAATCCAAAATCTTTTTTTGAACCATCAAATTTTATGTTTGTATGAGTTTGTTTGCAAAAGAAATTGGTTTTCATCAATTTCTTTTTACTGAAATTGCGCAAGTTTCAATACAATTTAATACACTTACAATACGAGGTACCTAATAGATAATTTATTTTGTATTTGTGATAGAGGTTTTGTCGGCTGTGATGTTGTTCACAGTTGTATATAGTCGAGATTCGGCCCAAGGAGAAAGAAATAACTACAATATATTTGTAATCGTTGTAATGACGTTTCGGTCACCATTCTGTTACCATAATCAGATAAGCTATAAAAAACAAAAACCTGGTAAACTACCATGGTTTGCAAACATATTGCGCTATAAGTCTTAGCTAAAACTAATGTTAAGGATGGTAAAGTAGAGAACAAGGACATAGTTAAAAGCCTAACTTGTGTTAAGGTTGGTAAAGTAGAATACAAGGACTTACTTAAAAGCCTTGCCCTCAAAGGAGTTTTGCTAAAAAGCTCCTGAATAGAAAAAACAAGACACTAGATTAAGAGAACATTGCCTGTCACAATCTCTGTTGTTCAGAAGCCTAAAACCAGGAGGGCGGGGCCTTATAAGGAAGCACGTTGTATATTGAAAGTGTTGGAATAGGCACCTGAGCACTTCTGGAAATCAGATATCGTGTTGTATAATAGTAACTACTGATTCAGCTATGAGTGTTCTTGTTTCGTACTCTTCCCTAGCTCTAATCTTAAATTGGTCAAAATTGAAACCGTGTCCCAAAGAAATGGAATGCTTGGCCAAACCTGACTTTTGAGAGGCTCCAGCCACATCAGTTTTATGGACTCCCATACGCTTGGAAAAAGGATGCTTGGTCTGACCTATATATCTTTTGTTGCACCCCACAGCTCCAAACAAAAATATTGTAATTATTTCTTTCTCCTTGGGCCGAATCCTGACTATATGTATTTTGTATATGTTTATCTTCCATGTTATTTAATAAACTAACAGCGAATTGCATTACTCGAGCAAGATGCTGCTTAGAAGATTGTAATTTCCTTAATACTCGGAATCCTTACGTCAGATGTGCATGTAGTTCCGTTTTTTCCAGGACCAAATGTCACGATCCGTCGGATGTGAAACTGTGATCTCCAAATTCTCGACGCACTCCCTCCCCCGCGGCGGCACGACGCACCACATCAAGCGCAACACTCTCCCGAAGAAGATGAGCCGCGTCATTAGTGACCCCACCATGAGCCCCACGATGGAGCGCAAAACATTCTCCGAAGTAAGAGCCATTACCCACCCCCCCACTTCTTTCCTCTGTAATAACACATGATGGCAGGGACGGAACCTTTTTATACCTCGAGAATTCCCACTTTGAATGGGTGCAGGTTCTTTTATAACCCCCATCAATGAAACCTCCCACAACGCGATGCATCATTACAATGGAACCAGTCGTTTCAATGTGATAATTGTTTGTTACCCATCTGTTTACATCATCCCCACATCAGCTTATTTTACTGTTAGGCTAATGAAATGACGTAATGTAACGTACATGATATAATAGATAGATTTTGTTCTTCCCGTATAATTTTCCCCGTTTAAGAGCAAGCAACTGCAGATGCTAGCTCTTCGCCTATTTCTACACGTATTTTTACACGTACGTGCAAGACTAACCAAACGGTATCGTCACGCCTAAGTCTCTTTAGTATTTCGATGTCAACGATTCTCTTGAATTCGAGATCGAGTAGAAGAAGTTTGAAATCATTTTACACTCTGCTTTATCAGCTATCTTCTTCACAGTCATCGAATAACAAGGTTCGATTAATTAACAGACCTTCGACCTAAAAAAAAAAAATGTATTCGCCAACGCATATTTGGTTGAATACATCGGTTCTCGTCTAATCACCGAAGTTAAGCTACGAAGGGAGTAAGTACTTGGATGGGTGACCGCCCGGGAGAACCGCAATTTCGGCATCTTTATTTTCTGACACATCATTCAATTTTTCGTCTATCTACATCATATTTACTTAATCAGGCTTCGTGGAATAGATCGTTTCAAGTGCCTTCCCTGCTTTATCAAATGGTTATTTCCAAGATCTGAGTGGGTACCTACGTACCTAGAACAATTTCTACTACGAACCTAGGTACTCAATTTGTTATTGGACTGACAACAGCTTTTATATAAAATCGTATTATTTAATCACAAACCTGATCGTGATCTGAATCTTCATGTTGGTAGATACAACTTTGTAGTAGGTACGAAATTTACACGCGAATGCTTACGAAGAATAGGTATCTACTTGAAAATCGGAAAAGTATCAACGACTGCATTTACTCCCTAGTAGGTGAACAGGATATCTGGATCTGGATGTCGGACGAAGTACGTCCCTTGTTCACATAATCAACGGAATTTGATTTAATAATTCAATTATAATATTTATCACAGGTTTTTACTTTTTTCGACTAGGTAGGTATTTGAGGAAGGGAAATGTTATTAGACGACAGTCAGAGGGGGAACGTATTGTAACCTATACTTACTCTTAAAACTGTGGTCACCATTGCGTCAGGTTATGTGGTGTCCACGAGTACCTAGGACTGGATTCCAACGAAAGCATTTTTTCCGCTTAAATGTAGGTAAGAAGAGGTAAGAATTTATTTATTGGTACTTGTTACACAAGCCTCAAGGGCTCTTAGTCGTAACATAAAAAAATTAACTTATTAGATAAATACATTCTTGGCCTTAAAATAAACGACTGCACTAAAATTCGGCCTCTTTCCCGAACACGCGTAGTTCTACACGTTAAAGCGTAAATTCGCGCATGCGTAGTTGGTATTTCAGTCTTTTCGCGTACACGGATAGAAAATTACGGGAAGAACAAAAACTCTCTAACGACATGACGTATCACAAGGTCCGCTCTTCTCCACGTACGTGCCTTCCCCACTTCTACCTATAAATTTGCCAAGGTTTCCCAAGTTTTGTTGCACAACTAGACTAACATTAGAATCTAACAATATAAGAATCACGAAAATAGCTTGAGAATTGTATATAGCTTGGACAAAATTTGCGTAGAAAAGCACGTTTTTCCAGCTTTATACTCTCCATTTTGTCCCGTTCGAAATTTCCGAGGTTCGTTGCACAACTTAAAATTGGGGTTGCCCTAAGAAAGAATCCCGGAAATCAGTTGAAAATTGTGGCTAGGCAATGTCGACAAAAATCTTCACATACACACACAAACAGACATACACTTACGTTTTTTCCACAGATTGGGTTTTAAAATGGTCTGATGAAGATTCGTGTTCGGTTTTTTTCCTCCTCATGCTTGGGCTGTCCTCCACCCCCTGGATCAATTCCAATAGGTCGTCCCTCTTATAAACGAAGCCTTGCCTGTATGACCAAGCTTCAAAGGGACGTCCGTTCTTTCGCCAAATATTAGGCTTTTCAAAAGAAAGGGTGAGAAAAACTTATTTTGAAGACAAGTGCTCAAAAAAGCATAAAAAAATCACAGAAAACAGGAAAACTTCCCAGTTATACAGCACTAAATTTATAAACTAATATTTAGAACTTTTTTGTATTTCTTTCGCATATATCTTGGAATGACGTAAAATTTGGGCGCCCACAATCAATAATTGTATGTACATAATACTGATTGAAGAGAAACTATTAAACAAATAAAATATAAGTTGTTAAATAAAGTTGAGATTTATTCGTTCCATAATGGCTCAGAACGGAATTCCATTTTCTTAGCCATTTGCATAATTCAATTAATTAAATGCTTGGAGTCACTGCAGTAGCGTTATTTTTTTCGAAAATTCGTTAACAAAATTCGTTAAATTATGTTTTTATTTGAAAATTCGTTACACCTGTTTAGCAACTCAGGTCGCACCTCTACTGATAAAATTATAGTTCGATTGAAAATAAATTTTCATTAGAAATTAGTTCACGAAAACCATGCTTGTGTGATGCTGCCGCGTACACAGGGCAGTTCCGTCAAAAATCAAGTCCGCGCTCCAGAGATATGACGGCTTTCCCTACTTCAAATGGGGCTTCGAACTAACAAGGTCTGTCGCTCGGAGCGCTACGGGGCGATAGACCTTATGAATTAGTGAATGACATGACTTTCCCCTTGCTGATACCTTGCATCACCCCTTTTCGCTCTATTATCCGTTCACCGTGCACAACCTCATCAATACTCGTCATAAATGAGAATATCATGACTAAATAAATTACTATATTAATGAAACATTGACAAACGACTAACCGGCAAATAAATAAAAACAATTACCTTGAGTCTGACACGATTGCGGTCTTAGGCAATATAGAAAAGCAAATCACTAAGGTGCTTATTTACTTGCTACGCTCACAGAACATAGCATGGACATTCTGCGTGTGACAAGTTAACAACACCGACAGCAAGCACCATCTGTCGGCGTTGTTACTATATGTTCTGTATGGCTACGCTGTACCACCAGCTTCTCTATTTCATCATTTCATCAATCGCTGTTCATCAAGTATATCATCAAGTATTAGGTATACGTTAATTTAACTATCATACTTTGAGGGTTTCCCGACCTCTGTTCTTCGAGAAATGAGAAAGATTTGAGAGGAGTTGATCATGTTATGTTTGACAGCTCATGGCCAGATGTGATAACGATCGGCTTCTGGCGGTTGGCGGACGTTTATGTCAATTTTGACAGCTCGAATTCCTACCCTACACAAATTACCTATTTTGACATGTCAAAAGTGACGTTAACTTCATTCGCCGGTTGACCGATGATTAAGCTCGGTCTGTTGACGTCACAACAAGATTCGAACATTGAGAAAGTTTCCTGTTGTACATATTTACCTACTATCTCCTTTGGGACTTCACTTCTCTCAAACAACACAAACTCGACAAACTCTGAGAAAATTGGCTGAGGCATAGAGCGTCGACCCTTGAATAAATTTCCAGTCAAGGAGCATGAGCCTATGTGCGAATTTTCTTAAATTATCTACGTATTCTACAAAAATTCGATAAAAACCTCAACTTTTAGCGAACTTTTGTAGAAAATGAACTATTGCGATGGCTTGGAAAATGTCAAGATAAAAATTTTTGAAAAAATTTCTTCATTGAAATCCGTTTTGCGGCTTTCGGAAACGAATCCTAGAGTTTAGTGCTTTTTCATATATTTATATATATATATGTTATTCCAGACGATAACTCTCCTTAGGATTGAGATAAAAATTCTGTTCTTGCGCCAAAAATCAAGATTTCCTAACAAAAGGATCATTGGCCAGCCTTTTTTGAACACATTCAATTGGTCAAATTTAGAAAAAACAATTGCTCAAAAAATCACAAAAATGGCTAAAAACGGCCAAAAATCGTCAAATTTATAATTTTTAGTAGAATTTCATCCAAAACAAAATTATCAACGATTAAATAGGATATTAAAAAAATTTTGCAAAAAAAAAAGGACTTCAATTTCATTAATATTTTCTGACAAATCTATAAAAACTGCAAAAAAATGTCGACATCCAAATCTTCTTTGAATCGCCGAATTTTATTTAGAAAGAGTATTTTGCCATTCAATGGGTTAATAATAATATCTTTGTACCCATTTTGCTCAACTTTCAATACAATTCAACATATTATATACCAATTACTATTATAATCTTATTGTATTATTATTATATACCAATTATAATACACCAATTCAAGGAAATTCGCTCGTATGGATATTGCTCCTAAGGATAATACATAGTGGAAATGTGCTACTGCATAGTAAGTATCATGAAGGATAATATCAATAGATGAGTTGGCTAAAATTACTCCTGTTAATCCTCCTATGGTAAATAGGAATACGAATTCTATGGCTCATATTATAGGTACTGAATAATCAATATTAGTTCCGTGGATAGTTGCTAATCAACTAAAAATTTTGATACCTGTAGGTACAGCAATAATTATTGTTGCTGATGTAAAATAAGCTCGTGTATCTACATCTATCCCAACTGTGAATCTATGATGTGCCCATACAATAACCCAATGCTGCATGCGTGCCCATACTGCAAAACTGGAACTTTTATCATTTAATAATGATTAACAGGACGTTTCCATTTGTTTTCGTCACGTCACGAGCGTCACGTCACGGTGTTGATTTTCACGTACAACCAATGCGTTACTAGGGAAGTGTAACTCCCTTAGTTTTGATAGCAGGAAAATCGTTCGCCACTTTTTGGAATGCTCTCATTTTATCACAACATCTCATGATTCCAAAGTCTCTGTAGTGTCAAGGAAAGCTGATTTATTACGCTAAGTTATAAACTAATATTGCTAAGTAACCATAATGAACTAATAATGTGTAAAATTAATCATTATTAAATGATCTGACTGTAGAACCGTAGGTCTACCGTCCGTTGTTTTTTTTTTTTTTTTTTTTTTTTTATACAAATTAATTAATTTATGTGATATTTTGTAGTCGATGACAATACCTCCTCCCAAACCAACGACAAGGCCGACCCTGGCGGATCTGGACTTGACCGACTCGCCGCACTACACGATGACCAACTTCCCCCGGACTTCCTACCACGCGTCCGGGAGCGACTCCGGGAACGGGTCCGGCGACTCGGTCCAGAGCTCAGCTGCTGGCGACATCTCCGACTCCGCTGTTCAGTGCACCGTCTTGACTCATCGCCCAGGCGGAGTCATCATCAAGAACCCCATCTCTCTGTCCTCCAGCTTCTCTTCCACTACCCTCAAGGTAACTGCTAGCTCAATTCATCAAATCGTTTATTTGTATATGTTACCGTTAATGTATGTAATTCAGTTAATTCATGAAATAACTAGTTAGTATTATGCACGGTACATCGCACCTTTTAGAATAGGTTATTATGTGTATAGTTTTGTGGTCTGGATGCTCGCAACCTCGCATCTCAAAAATACAGAACATCAGATAGTCAATCCCTTAGTAAAAATTAAGGTTAGTTGGACATATAGATCAGAATGAAAAGTGTATAGGTTGGTGGTCTGGGAGCCCCTCTGTAGTTATTCTGTACACAAACTGTTATTTCATGAATTAACTGATTCCACACATTAAGGATGACATATAGACCCTTCGGGTATATTATAATAATGGATATATGCATTTTGCTTCCGGGTCCACCTTAAGTTTGCGAAAGCATTGTTTTCACTTTCTGGAGAAAAAATTTTTGGTCCCGTAAATCAAAATTTCCACCCGCATTTTACGTTTTAGACCATTCTGAACAACTTTGGTTCCGTGTATGTGTGTGTGTGTTTGCGAGTGTGCGAGTGTGTGTGTGTGTATCTAAGCTAAAAGGAGTGACACCGAATAACATCAAGGTCATTGCCACGACCGTGTCATGGCGCGGGGTGTGGTGCAGGAAAAGCGCCACGGAGTTACTCGAGTTGGGCATCTCAGCGGTAGTGCTCCGTGGTATCACCACTCTCGTCCTGAAGGGTTTTCAATGAACTGGTGGTCACTTTATAGGGGCACTTCCTTTCATCCCATTCTTCCTCCACGCCTTTGAGGGGAGGTTTGTAAAAAAAAAGTGTGTGAGTGTGTGTGTGTGTGTGTGTGTGCGCGCGCGTGCGTGCGTGCGTGCGTGCGTGCGTGCGAGCGTGCGCACGCGTTGTGTTTCCGCAAATCCTTGTAACAAGCTTATTTTCCATAGTTTTCATCCATTTTGGATGACATTTTCAGGGGATGTGTGGGCTAGAGAGGAGACTGTCTCCTACCAGTTTCATCGTTCTTGACTCAATACCTCACTCTGCGCATGCGCAAACGTAAATTGTACCAAGCATAATTTTTTCACTCCTTAGTCGTCCGATTTCGCTCAAATACGGATGATAGTTGAGAAATGGCAACTGGATCATCTCATGTCAATTTAAACATAATTGCATCATTAATAGCTACTGCTCATGCGCCAATATGAAATCCTTGTACAAGCCTATTTTCCACAGTCTTCATCTGATCTGGATGAAATTTTCAGAGAATGTGTGGGCTAGAGAGTAGACGGTCCCCTATCAGTTTCATTGCTGTCAAATCAGTACTTCACTCTGCGCATGTGCAAACGTAAATTCCATTATTCTATATTTTATTACGCCTTAGTCTTCCGATTTCGCTCAAATTTGGATGATAGTTGGGGGATGACGATTTGATCATCCCCTATCAATTTCAACATGATTGTATCAATAATGCCCTTGTCCCAGGTATAAAACCTTGTTGTTGGGTGGAAAATGGAGTAGGGAGAGTTGGGTATGAAACGGTATGGAGGTCACTGAAAGTTGGGTGTCAGTCATCCATCCTTCAGTACTATTATTTATATTTAACGAGTTTTTTGGTGGTTCTAGGCCTGTGATTACGATTCCGGCCTTGAAGACTCGATGCCACCCGTCGTTGACATCGAAGTCCCGCCGTCCTACAACCTGGAAGGCTACCAAACCATCCTTCTCCCTGTTACAGAAAACAAACCCCTGGACGCTACAGCACTCAAAGGTTAGTACAAATAATACAGTAGTTCTTAATCATTCTTCATTCGGATTGGCTTTTGCATACTACCGATACCACCGTGGTTACGTCAAACAATTTCAAAATGGTTAGCAACATAGGTATAACACAGAAAAGACTCTTTCCTGTGTTTTGGGATAAGCAAGCACTCAATTAGCAATGGTAAGCAAACTCTCTATTTCAATTACCGTTGGCGCGCTGCGATCGCTCCCAAAATGGCAGCAACAATCGGGGTAGATTTGAACCGTTTGAATGTCTTTGGAGGGGAAACTGATCATTTACATCACATCGATTTACTTCCGTTATTAATCCAAAATAAAGTCTTTTGTGTCTGTTACGCCTGTGTTCGAAACAGAAAAATACAAAACCAAGTGGAATTAGGTTTTTAATAACAGAAGAGTGTTGCTTTCTTGCTTTTTGTTTAGTAGGTAACCTATGTGCCTACTTCTTGTTATTGTTAATTTCTGTACAACGTTTAAATTAGATTTGATTTAAAATACGAGTACATACGGTTGTAGATACTACAAAATCCCGTAATTTCCGTGAAATTTAAGAAGTAGTGAAGTATGGAATGCCCAACATAGGTACCATATGGTATGTGATGTGTTTGAAGGTGAAGGCCCGTGGCAGTTTTTTATTATTGAGATGTTGCGATGTGATCACCCGGACCGCTGACTTACACACTCAAAGGGGACGAATTCACGTTTGAAACTCAATCAACAACAGATCGGGGACGAAATTGCTAAAGATGAAAGGAGTGACAAGAGAGGACGAGTTCCAGTAGGTACAACTTACATGTCCGTTCAATAACGAGTAAGTCTCGGGAGAAAGATTAACTTACAGTAGGTAGGTAGGTACCTTTCTAGTTCTTCGTTACATTCTTATATGTTCGAAATGCCAACTAATGGAAATTAACTAGTTGGAATTTCACAAATCGGCCGTGTAGTGCTAATCATTAGGTATCAAAGAGGAAAGTAGGTAATTCCTAAGTCCTTTTGTCAAGCTGGTGTCTGTAGCTAAACACTTAAACACAGCAAGCTTAATTGTATTTCATAGCGGCTCCATTTGGTCTTAATGGTTGCGATACATTAACAAAGATCACTTAATTATTATTGGTATTTACCTACGCCCGCCTTTCAGTATCATTGCCATGTTTAGTTCAGTGAACAAACGAGCATGGGAAAAGTTGTACCGTACGAGCCTGAAGATAGGTACAAGGGGACGGAATGTAAATTATTCATAAATTTCGTTTTCCTCTTTTAGGAAGATTAGAGAAGCGGAATAACACGTTGTCATCACTAGATTTGCATCCGAATACGCTGCAGTACGATATCTGACTTTTCATTAGTGACCAAAGGAAAAAATTTCCAGTCATGCAGCATGATCTTATGAGCGAATTTTCGTAAATTATCATATTGTATAACATTAAACTGTTTGGAAATTCGAGGTTGTTGAGGGCAATGAAATTTTTAACTATTAATTTTATGGCCAAAAACGTATTCTAAATAACAATCTGCCATTCAAAAATAGATTTTGGATTTTGGCTTTTTTTGATATTTTTATCGATTTTTTAGGAAATTTTAATGAAGTTTAAGTAAATTTTTCAGCATAATTGTGTATATCAATTTTTTAACGTCCACTTTATTAGAGCAACATTCTGCAAAAAATATCAATTCAACGTCCAGCACATTTTTTGAAATGTTACCAATTTAATGAGTTCAAAAAATGCTGGCCAACGAACTCATCCTTTCATTTGGAAATCTTGATTTTTCGGCGCAAGAACGGTATTTTAATCTCAATCCTAAGGAGTGTTATCGTATGGAATGATATATATATGAAAAAGCGCACACTTCAGGAATCGTTTCAAAATGCCTCAAAACGGATTTGAATGAAGAAATTTTCCAAAAATTTTAATTTTAAAATTTTCCGAGCCATTGCAATAGCTTTACTATCTACGAAAACTCGCTAATTAATCAACAAACGTTAGTAACCTGCTATTCCGGGTTCATTTTTCTGTCGCTAAATTTTGTATCCTTAATTGAAATTTCCAACAGGAGGAATTAATAATAATTATAATGATGCTGCTTACTTCCACCTTAAATTTCCTTCTTTCTTCTCAGTTAAATCTAACATTGCTTAGGTACACCTGCAAATCTGTAGGTAATTTGGATTCTCGTGGTTTGGTGTAATCAAGATGTTGATTCCGTTATTTCAGGCATCAGAACGATGTTACAAGACCACGGCTCACGGATAATCGCCAACCACCTGACGCGGGCGGATCTCGAGCTGATCATAGACCACAACAATTTCGGCCTTGAGGAAACCATCGGCTACTCATGCGGTCTCGAGCTCTGCGCTTTGCCGTTCGGCAAACAGATGCGGCTAGACCTCATCGAAAGGTGGGTAATTTGGGTAAATATAGGGTTCGGTGGGTTAACTATAGACATTATAGCGCCAAACAATATATAGCCTAACAGCGTTCCCAAGTTCCTATGCACGATTAGAAGAAGAAGAAGAAGAAAACGTTTATTTAATTATGTGTACAAAATTAATTATTCCACTTAGATAAAAAATAAACAATACGACATGGTTAATTAAACCGTCTGTCGGAAGTGACGGCGAATGAAAATGGTATAATGCGAGTACAATATTATGGGCAAACTATAATGTGAAACAAAATCATGGAAACCCCAAATATTCAATAGAAAAAAGTATATCCTTTAAAAGATTTGAACTAAAATTGAATATTAGGCCATGAATATTTGGCCTGAGAAATAGATACTGTTGTTTTCTAGAAATGAACTTAATTACGATCAATAATTGAACTCCCGCACTAATAATGATCGATAGCGCCATGCTACTTTACAGTAGAGACCAATTGCGGCCAACCTCCACCATTCAGAAGTCTGACCGCCTCATCCCTTGACAGAACTGGCTGACCAAATGCTTGAACTCTGAATTTTATCAAAACACGGCAGGAGCACAAAAAGTGGAAGAGGTCTTCTTGTGAGAATTGCAGAGCGAACACTCTTCACATCGTTCGGTAGCGTGAGGTTTTGTATTCAAATGAAGCATCTCACCTCTGAGCTTGAAGAGCCAACAACTGGACTAAAGGTCCAAATCGGAATCTTTCACCAGACCGACAGACTAAACATGAGGATCGAGCTCTCTATAGAGAGCGAATCTCTCAGAAGCCATAGCTCTTTGCCAAAACAGGGCTTTTTTATGTTCCCGAAGCATTTTAAACAGGTCCCTTGCCTGATTCTTCATAAGTGCTGCATTCAACGAGGGAAAGTCATTCGGCAAACCAAATTCTGAAGAAAGGCGGTCCAAGTACCCAGCCTATGAAGTGTTTTGCAACAAAACCTCTCTCGCAATCACTTTAGGGTGTCTTGAATCATGAAGGTGGGCAATCTTTATCAAGTAATTTAGGTGGACTTCAAGTGTGACGGTCGATAAGGTGATTTTCCTTCATTTTTCGAACAATTAGTATTTCGAATAACTTTTCCTCTGTTATTAGCTAAATAAATAGTAAACTTTACTCCATTCCACACACGTAACTGTACTTTCAAAAATACGAAATTGAAGAGACTTAATAAGCAGAACCAAATATACCCGTGAGAAATCAATTAAAACCAGTTGTTTTCGCCCTTTATGCTATTTTCTTAGCAATTGAACTGCAGAATTGAAAGGAATGGAGCTCCACGAAAAATTAAAAAAGCAGAACTCATCTGGGGGAGGACTTTGCCACAATACCTTCGCTAGGATGATGAAAAACTGGGGTCCCGGGGTCAGTCAGATCCTGATATGTTCCAACCAACAAAATTAAATAGGATTATTAAAAAAATAGCTGCTGATTTTGAGTTTTGCCTTGGTGCACATTCGTCAGAGTCTATTCATTATATTTTGCATGGCTTAATGATTTTTTCAATGAACGACGGTGGTGAGTCCCCTCTTTAAAAAAACTGTAACAGGTTTTTCTACTACCAACCCTTTCAGATGTTTCCAGCACTCCTGATGACGAAACTAAGAGAAAAAAAAATATTCTTTTCATTGAGAAAAAAGTTCCTATAGATGTTTTAAAACAGTTCTTGTTCAATTTTTTGGTTGGTTTTGTTTTCCGAAATTAACATTTTTGAGTCTGACAGTCTTACCATCGGTGTCCATTTTTTTATGTTACCATCGGAAGTTATTTGTGCTACGTATGGATGTCAAATGAAGGAAATTATATAAGGGAATACAATGTCCCTTTTCAAGTTTCAACTAAAGATCCAGTCCACTGGACTTTCAATTAATCAGATGACGGCGATATGATGAGGCATCCAGCTGATGCCTCCAAACTGGCATTCAACTCCAGCACATTCAAATTCCTAAACGATATCTGTGGGAAAGATCAACGACCTAGTTTTTTCGGGCGTGATTTATTCTATTGCATCTTAACGTTAAGATGTTCAGTTGCACATATCTCAAAGAAATTATATGAAAGGTTAACAATAATCACGTTAACCGGCTTTCGACAAAACCCATGTGTCCTTAGCCGTTTTATGGGCAATAAAAAAAATACCCGCCGCAAAAGCCGCTAATTTACGCTTTTTATTACGGACAGTCACTAACCCCATGGCATAAACTTACGGAATGTGATCTGGGCGTGCTTTTCGACGAACGGATGTGTTTTTCACGGCATATCGAGGGGCTTGCTAACCTCAGAACTTCACAAGTATTGGACGGTCTACAAAGCCCTGGTTCTTCCAATACTGGAATGCATCTTCTGTCTGGTGCCCCTCATGGAAAGTACCGGCTGTTACTTGATATCACTTCGCTACTTATGTAGAATGATTCTGATGTTTTTAATAGTCGATATATCCAGTTTCTCAAGAGCATTCCGACTATGTTATTGTTTCAGAACGATATGCTTGAAACTTCTGGTAGCTGTTACGATCCTCACTTGCAATGCTGATTCTGAAAGGGCTGAGACGTTGAACAAATGGATTCAAGTGGCCATCGATACAAAGACTGCGTTGGGAAATTTATTCGGATTCAACGCCATAATGATGGGTCTCTCAATGCCACAAGTATGCTCTGCCACTATCATTCTAATTTATTATTTTATATATTTTTTTTTTTTTTTTTTTTTTCTTATTTAATTCTAGAATACGTATTTTACTATCTTAATCACCAGCTGGGTATTTATACAACTTTACGCAAGTTGTCAAAATAATTTGTTTCTGATTTCCAATATTCCAATACCTAATTAACATGAATGGTCTGTGAGAGAGGAAATGTATGTAAGTTCTCTAGAAATGAAGGTGGTTCCAATCTACCAATACATATTGCCCCATGTTATCTCCATTACCATCCAAATCTGACTCGAAAGAGAAAAATAATAATTAATGAATACACTAACAAATTTTTTAAACGCTTCAAAATCTCAATCGAAGGTTTATAATTCACCATTGACCAAAGCATTTTTCTACGGATCTCTATTCTTCCTCGGTCGAGCAAAGTTGTACAGTATCTCCCCTGTCCAGAAAAAATAGTGAACCATTTCAATTCCCTCTAATAATTTATAAATTATCTGGACAGAAGTGGTACGTACAAATTCACTTGAAGAATAGTGATCGGAGAATACGGCTGATCTTTACAAAGAATAACTTGCAAATTTAAAAAGTTTATTATTGTATTCTCGTCTCCCTTCATTAGTAGATAAATAGATTTGTCAATTAGTAGATAGATAAATTTTATGCTACATTTTTTCTGCTAGAAGTCTCTAAAACTACTTAAAAATTGCGGAAATGCTAAATGCCACAAAATGTTTTATGCATATATCCTGGAAAATTAAACACCTACTTTTCATAGTGTATGAGGGACACGTTATGAATTTTCATTTCAAGCGCTAAACATTAGGTCAATTGCCATGAGGGCTCTGTTATTATCAGATTTCGTTAAATTTTTCTCATCACTTCAGGTCCAAAACCTCACCACTACCTGGCACATACTCCGTCAGAATTATACCGACTCAGCGTTCAATTTCGAAGCAAAACTGCGGCCTACGTTGAAGAGCATGAACGAATGCACCAATCCTCAAGCCCCAAACACTACAATCCCTCACATCCTCCCGTGGATCGTCCTTATGGAGAGGTCGGATGAAAACACCCTGAGTAAGTTGGTTGTCTACCTCTTCGTAGTAAATACTTTTTACATTGGCAAACACATTTTTTTAGCCTCAATAATCTCTCTTTACTGAGTTAATAATATTTTGTTTGTCCACTGTTTCGAGTCCAGATCAGAAGTATTTTCCCCCTGAATAGGAATTTCTTCATTCTTTTTTACTTCTCCACATAGAAGATCTCGACAAGAACTTCCCAAAAATGTGTCAGGGTCATTTGATGATTGGTAGAGTAGAGATGTGGAAGTGAACTGAATGCAGAAAATCTCAATAAGAAGATGAATAAGATGATGGAAAGAGAAGATGATTGCGGATAACCTCAAGTCTTTCCTATTGGGCTGAAAATCTTAAAACAATTAGACTCATCAACATCCCTTTATAATAGTTCTTACGGTTATGATAATTTATGAAGACTTGGGACATACATTCCTGAATAATTGAAGATTAGTTGTTATTTTTCTAGGTGTGGTAAATTACCGTAAATTACCTACAATTCAAATTGAGGGCTTCAAACTCAGGTTTTGTGTCAACCAGACTCGATAAAATTAGGCATCTCGTGATATTATTTTGTTAAATGGAAGTACATTTAATTTAATGCATTTAAGCATTCTTCTACAATATGTATTCATTTGCCTTCTGTTTTCCTAATTTTCAAGAAATAGTTATTGGCAACTTTGGGAAAATCTTAGAAAACCTAAAATATCCACCGTGAAAAGTGATTTTGATGTCATAATTCTAAGAATGAAATATACTTTCATTGCGAAATGATTATTAGCAATCTTCTGTTTGCCCTTGTGCAATACATATTGTGTAATGTTGATTTTAACATTTCCTTAAAGACAGCTTGCTATTGTATCCTCATAAACCTAATAAATGTCTGTTAACATAGAGGAAATGAAGACGAAATCATCACGATATTTCACTGTGAATCTTTTATAGTAACCTGTTACTTGTGTGCTGTTTCAGGTGGGAGAATTTGTTCGCCAGTTGAGGCTGCTTGCATCGGTCAATGGGAATCTTCTTCGACCGACTTAGGCCTAAAAACTCTCACAATGCACATGGAGGAGTCCAGAAAAGTCGTCAAGTCGATGGCGTCCTTCAGGAGGAACTCTGAGATCGTCCTGGGCGACTCGAGAGTCGTCGATCTTTTGGGTGACGTCTTCAGAACGGAGTTCCAGCTCAAGTTTCTCTGGGGCAGCCGCGGAGCGAACGTTAAGAGCACGGAGCGATACGCCAAATTCGAGCAGATTCTGTCTGCTATGTCGGACATGTGTGAACCCAGGCCTAAGTCCCCACCCCCACCTGCTCCTATGAGCCCCGGAACGTACAATCCAGCTATAGGAACCAGCGTGTGAACAGATTTAAAATACGTGTAGCTTCCCCATAAATGGATACAGAATGTTCTGCAATCAAGAGTATTATCAGCGCTCAAGTTTCTGACGATTGTTTAAAGAGTTATTAAGTCCAGTTTGTTAGTTAGAACGCTTTGGTGGAGAGGCTGCCGCATTATTGGATGTTTCAGATGGAAGCCTTGTTCTCATTATATATACAACCCACATCACTTGTGAAATCCAAAATACCAATTTAAGGCACATTAATACTGGTTTAGACTCTGCTAGAGCCCATTAATGCCACTTCGGCTTTTTGTATCGACCACAAATTTAAGGACCAACGTGAAATCTTTTACTAAAGTAGTAGGTACCATTTTTTGCTCCACAATTTGTACTATACTCAGTTGATATAGTCAGTGCAAAGCGGCTTTTTAATCTATCTTGTACTTGCTGCTTTCGTACGCCTAATACTAACGCAAACCTATGCTAAGTAGGAGGTAGGAGCACCAATAGAAACCTCCCTGGTTTTATTTCGATTTCTCGTATGAATTCAAGGAAGATATATCTTGCATTCATCTTTTAATTTTAGCCCTGCTTAACAAGCGTCTAATGAGCCTAATTGGGTGAGAGTGGAATTTGTTTTCCACACAGAAGGTTTTGATCGAGCTTTTGTGATTTTTTTCAAAATACTCACCTGAGCAAGAATTATTTTCCTTCACGCTCATGTAGACATTCTTTTCTTCTCTATGTTGAACGAGTCTCATTGGCTGACAGTCTGAACAGCTTAATCCTGGTTCTTGTTCAGTTCTACGTTTCTACAGAAAGTAGAACTCATTAGCCAAGAGTGGTGATTCTTTCCCCACTTCTATGTAGTCTTTCAGAAGATTCTTTATTTCGCAATTAAATGTCTGCTGTGTACTCTTGATGGGCTCTTGCAGTCCATGATTGTAAAGAAAACCGATATTTCAAAATACCTTCAACGTGAGAGATAATGGATTTCTGTGTTCAACGATGAATGAATGAACTATGGATTGGGTATTTTCATTCTGTATCCATTTATACCCCGAGATAATTTATTCTACTGGTTAAACTTTGCTAGGGTTGTCCAATCTTCATACTTGAGCCCACCAAATACATTTGTCAAATTGCTTTATAAAGTAGGTAGGTAACTAGCCAAAACCAATAAGTGCAATATCTACTACGAAATACACAGCCTAATCGACATTTTGGCATTAGCCAAGACCGAACCTAAATGTCAGCACAATTTCATCGAATTCACTTCTTACATTATAAAATAAAATACAAACACGAGCTAAATCCCCGAGTGAATTCCAAACTCGGTGATCGAATGAAGAAAAAGAAGCATAACTAGGGGTTAACCCTGACTGAGTACCCAATGTAAATGTAAGCGTAGCTTTGCATTTTGTTCTAGTCTACTAGATGTAATGGAAATTTATATATTTGTATTATAAGAAAATAATGTTAAGATGTAAAGGATTTTTTAATGTTCATGCTCGTTGAGCCAGCTGATTCACGACTTTTTGTGTGCATGTTTAAACAAAATTTAGATCAGAATTTTAGTCTTGAAGCATTTTATTGTCTGTTATTACTTTATTGTAGTTTATTAATAGTGTTGTGATTTTCAAGATTTTTTTGTGAAGGTGAGTTTATTTTGTAGCAGCAGCTTTAGGCGTTGGAGGGGGTGAGTTTCTCGCCAAAAAATCCAAATTAATGCGTAGATAAATCCAAACATGTAGATATTTGGTAAATTTTTCGTATCTTTCTTTTTTTAGTCAGTTGAAGAGAAAAACTGGGTTGTGAACTTTCCGTTAAGAATTTTTGAAGTTTGTTTGAAATTGAAACGTTGTCGTGCGTTGTTGATAAAACAAACTCGCACAAGCTCCACGAGGTTGTGTTTTGATAAATGTGTCAAAAGTAACATGTATATGAATTCATGTGTTACATGTTCACTTCTCCTCAAACGAACCAGTGTAGAATATGGTCTCAACTAATCTTGTCCTCAATATTTTTGAAACCACTTTTTTTTACGAGTACCTACTTATCCATTTTAAATGTATATGCGTCAATTGTAGTATTGAGAAAACCGTCAATTCATTTTTCTTCAAAAGAATTGAAGACTATATATGTATGATTTAAAATTTCTGAAATAGGCATGGTTCTTACGGTCCGTTTACACCAAAAGCGAAAGACACCCTGATATGTTAATAATTTTAAGAAGCAGTTGTTTTTGTGGGGTATTATGACGACGCAAGTACAAGAAATATGGCCGTTGAATGAAAACTTACAAGAAGGGAAAACTGTCTAAGGAACCAAAATGTTGCCCTACCTTATGAAGTGTTGCAAATAACGAATAACAGTCAATAAATAAAACTAATAAAGTTTTTACGTTTGAAACTATTTATGCGCTTGGAGAACCATGCTCAAGTGTTTATGCTTTAATTTTTTCAAGTTGAGTTCGATATTTACACCTTGCCAATGAGTTTATTTCTAATAAATAACCAAGAATGTATAATTTCCACGTGTAATTTAATTTTAAACTACTTATATATTTTAAATCCAATTTTATTTTAGAATCAGAAAATCCCCAAAATAACTGCTAATTAATCAACTAAGTATGGATATTTGAATCCCACTGACATTTTCACTCAATTTATTATCAGCTGATGAACAGAGAGTAGAATTACAAATTACATTACAGGAATCTCATCTGCGTGCTTACACTGCTGACCAAACTGAAAGAGTTTGAAGAACTAAACCACTAGGAACAGAGTTCAGAAAATTATATATAGGTACTGTTGTGATTAACAATAGATTAACAAAGGTAGATCAATGTTAGTAAGTCTTCAGCTTCGTTCTCAGTGCGCGTTCTGACAGTTCTCGAACTCATCAAAACTGGGACGGGAAATCCCGGAGCGTTCCGGAACTTGTGGAACCGCGTTCTGCACTGCGAACGATTTCAGAACTTGGAAGTGGAATAACCTGTGTTGTTGTTTGTAACCTCACTCAACTCGTGTTACCTTCTGGTGCTCCTTTTCAGAATATTTTTAGGGCCCGTGAATATATCACTTAGTATGCCCGTGAATATTACTTAACTATTACCCCGCGGCAATAAAAAAATAAAATAAAATAAAAAAATTCCACGATGACTGAGGAAGTACCTACACTCGAAAAAATTTGAGTTTCGTGGATGTAGACGAGATCCAACTATAACTTCAATCTCGTCCTCATCATTTACAAACCAAACACCATCGTCGAAACTATCGCTTTCCGAACTTGACGAGCTAGTTGACATTTCGATCATAGAATAGGTACTTATACTAACGTATAGAGACTAAAGTATGATTTCGATGAAGAAGAGAGTTGTTTACTCCACGAGATCCGAAAAATTGTGAAATGCGCATGCGTTAACTACGTCCTTGCGTTCGAGTTCTGACAGTTCCGAAAAAAAAAACGGGGACTGTCAGAACCGTTCGGAACTGGGTTCACAAAACACTGCGAACGCCGAACTCGGCGTTGCTGGCGTTCCGGAACTGGGCGTTCTGGCTCTGCGAATGACAAAACTCGACTGCGCTTGCCCAGAACCGTTCCGAACTCTCATAACGCACACTGAGAACGAAGCTTTCATATTCATGTTTTATAAAAAAAAGCCTTCTGTCTTTAAAATTGTTTGCTTTTTTTTATTTTTTTTATTAAACTTCAACTTAAATTTTTGAATATTAATCTCCCTGAAGAAGCCACAGTTCCTGGGTAGAAACGTTGGAGTTAAATTTGATAAAAGAAAATTTAAAAACCAATTTAAGGACAGAAGGCCTTTTTTATAAAGATTGATATAATCTGAACTGTCCGAATAAAGAAACGTTATAAATTCATGTTCATCCACCCATAACTCTAACTAAAAATAACACATAAATCTATACAAATTAACTAATACCGTGAATTATCAATAAATTTCTTGAAACGCAAATCTATTCTTGCTTTAAATGTTCATAGACGAACACCAGAAATGGCTCACTCATGTTTTGCAGTCGGTTTTCCCAATTGTTTCAACGAATTGCTTCTTACATTCTAGCGAGTTTTCCGAAAGATCGTACGAACCAATACTACTATCGATTTACATGTAAGCCCCCTTTTTTCAATATATTAGGTATTATTTTTCTTCCTTGAACGAGTGGCTTTTTGTTCTCAAATAATTCACATTTATATGACTCTCAAAGATCAGAGCTCAAAGGTCAGAGCTCAGCCCACAAGAAAGTTCCTTCGAAACTGCAATTTTTTCCACTCAACAGTTTTTGTTGTATATACACAAAATGTCACCCTAGAGTTTTACTTGACGTGATTTTTATTGTATTTGATGAAGTTTATTGTGATATGAATTTTCGTTTGCTTTGGTATTTTCCTACACTCTTTAATGTGAAATATCGTATATGTATGTATATATTGAGATGGAAATTAAGGGAGACTGTCTAGTGCAATACATTTATTTGGTGCACCACAACCCATTTCGCACTTAAATGTAAATATTCTGTGTCATATAATTTACCCTTTCCCCTACTGAGAATTTAACCGCATTAATCGTAGCTGCCCAAGAGGACTAGGTATTGTATAAACTCTTTTTGGAGGTAATTCGTCATGAAATGTGAATAGGGGTAAATAAACAAGAGACTCATAACGATATTTCTGAGCAAATTCGAATGTTTTTATGGTTGATAATGCATTTCCTATCAAGATGATGACCATAATATTTTGGTAAATCACCAATAAGTGTTTGAACGAGTAAAACATTATTACTAAATGATATAATATTTACAAATTTCGTGTTTTGATTGAACACAAAACGTTCTAAAACCATTAAGGCCTGTAAAAAAAACTAAATAACACGCACTGCCTTCTGTAAGCTGCCTGATTTTCTCCGTGAGTTTTAGACAACATATAAAAGCTGCCACGAGTTTACAGGGAAACACGTTCTTCACTTAAAACTCAATAAAACCGTGCTAAAAATCTAAATTTAATAAAATGAAGGGTAAACATAAAATTTATTATAACGTAAAAATAACCAAACGAATGAATGTGGTGTAAGTCGTAATTTTATACAGTTTTTCAAGTTAGGTGGTTAGTAAACTTAATCCAGTTTTTTAACTATTTATTGGTATACACTTTATATTGAATGTGCGAAAACAATATTTTAAGTGTTAGACTTTACCATTATTCGGTGTAAGAGCAAGATAACAAGCATTCTAGTAGATTTTTAGTAAAATGGCAGTGACAAGTGTGTATGTATGGCCAAACCATTCATTTGCAACCTTAGATGGTTCTTTTTACATTTTATGAATTGAAACAAATTTGAGTGGCTCTTTATACCTCCCTACACCTCATTTGATAATGCGTTAATTTCATTTCATTGCTTGTAAGTAGGTCTCCATACGTTTAAGCGCAAGAGCTCATTTTTTAATTTATATTTTTTAATGACCCAGAATGAACTTCAATACCAATTAAGTATGGTTAATATGGTTTTAAACTATGAGAATGTACTTATCAACACAATTTCAAAGTGTTAGACATCATCGCAAGTACTTGTTGAATTTTAATTTCTAGCCTTGCTTAGTGTGAATGTTGTACATAAACTGTATATTGAATTGATATCATAATGGTTTTATTATAATTATATTATATTGATACAGAAGAACGTTGATTAGAAATGAATTATTTATCTGAATGTATAGTCTATAGAATTAGTGATGTACCTACCTGTAAGCCGTGTTTACCTTTAATGTGCTCGGAGTGAGGATTTTTAATGTCTTCTGAATGGTAGAAGCATATGAGTTTGTATGGTGTGATGTCTTTAGTTCGATACGGGACCAACGACGTGGAAAAGGTCTGTCGAAATGATAAATTGGGTAAAGACAAAGGAAATCAAAGTTTTCATATACCTATTAAGAGAACGATGGGCAGCTTTGTCCAAATCGTCAAATGAAAAAGGTTTGTTTCTGCTGGCAGTTTATTTGAGAGCTTTAAAAGTTGTGGAGTTTTTCCGAGCACATTATTCTAAGCTAGTCTACTATAGTCCCCCCTCTATACATGGTCCCATTTTGAGTCCCACATATCATCCGTTCCCTTCCTCCTTTCCCCTTACACACCATGAAAATTATTATACCTACCATTGTAAACCATATGGGTGGCTTGGTGCTATACATAACAAAACATGATGTATGTAACAATATCTACTATGAGCGCATTAATAACCATGGATAATAAAGATGGCGTTTCACTTAGGTATCAAATTGTGGTATTCATTAATTTTTATACTCCTGTTCTTAGTTTATTTCAATTTGTTCACTCAGTATCTCCTACGAACTAGAAGTGGGTGGGATGGGCTGTTGGGATCTTCCTGCAGGAAATTTATGCAGTAGACCTGAAAACCGACTTTCGATACCCAGCCAGGATATTATAAAATTATTATACATAATAATCATACATAGGTACATAGAAACATAGATAGAAAAGAACTTTGAGTTTTACATATCCTTATATATAAAACTCAAAGTTTGTTTGTATCTATCTCTCTATCTATGTATGTTCCCAATAGTCGGACGGCTAAACGGCTGGATCGATTCTGATGGGAGAGGTCGTGAAACGATAAGCAAGTTCCGGCACACAACATAGGCTAGGTCTGAACCTCCATAATATCCTTCTACTTCATAAACAGAGCTACCCTTCGCAACCGATTTGTTTAGTTCCCGAACTTTTGTTATTATGGTTGCTGATCGGCAGTTCGTTAGTGGGGGGAATTCGTGACTAGTGGAAAAGCCTTCACGAGTTGCTCTACGGGTGTTCTGAGTGAAGCATGGCTAAACTTGTCCCCTGTTCATCCTAGGAAGTTGAAATTTAAAAGGGCGATTTTTTTGAGACATTAAAGGATGATTGAAATGATGGGCTCTTTCCTAATCAGCTGAGAGAGAAAAATTCTCTCCTGTTCACCCTAGGAAGTTGAAATTTGAGAATCTCTGGGTCATTAGAGACTATTGAAATGATAGTCTATTTCCAACTTTCCAAAAGTTTCCAATCTGGCTAGGGAAGATGTAAATTCAAAAGAAAAGCAATGGATAAGTATACCTTATTATGGGAAAATTTCGGATAAAATCGGCAAAATCCTATCATCGAGAGGTTAAAAAGTAGGTTTTAAAACTAGAAATAGTCTTGAAGCATTACTAGGATCCGTTAAGGACAAAACAATGTTCAGGATAAAAGTGGGGTTTATAAACTAAAATGTTCTTGTGGCTACGAATATTGCGGTCAAACTGGAAGGAAATTCAGGGAAAGAATAGACTAGCATCTGGAGGATTTCAGGGAAAATAAGGGTAAGTCTACATTTGGGAAACATCTTTGGGAAACATCATAGTTACAATTTTGATTTAACAGATAGACAGTTTGTAGAATTTCTTCATTTTTGTCCAAAGGGAGGTATGTTGAATGTACTTGAAAAATTCGAAATTATCAAAAGTGACAGATCTGGTAAATGTTTAAATGAGGATATACCTCAATATATTTCACCACTGATGGGTCCATTTCTATAAAGCTTGGAATTATCCCTTCACACTGTTGAAACCATATTTAGTTATTTTTCCCCCTTCCACTTCATCTAATCAGCTATAATCCCCCTTCACTTTGTTTGAACTTAATTGGTTGTATCTCCTGCCCCTTTCCTTTTTCTTGACCAATGGGATTCAATCTCCCTTCACCTGTGTCCTTTCTAATGTGTCTTCAGTTATTGTTTGTTACTGATGATGGCCTAACCGTCGAAATCGATTGAACATTGTAACTCTTTATTTTTCGTGGAAATAGACGACGTTTTTTCACTAACTTCCGTTTTTAAATAGGTTTCCACAACTTCGTCGCGAGTGATTTAGTTCGTATCTCTGGGTCATTACAGCTGATTGAAATGATGGGCTCTATCCTAACCAGTCCAGGCTTGATTTTGCTACTTTTATGCTGTAATTTAGCATGCAGCCTCCGTAGTTACGAACACAGTCTGGTTATGGTTATTTCAGCAGTCTATGCACCGAATAACCCGTACAGGTCCGTGCAACGCTCGGGTAACCGACTAGTAAGGATAGGAATGAATCAACATAAAGCATTGAGCTAAAGGTGTCAGTCTGGGGGAACATTCATTCATACAATCCTGAAGAATGTTCTCTGTAATTCACCAAAGGAAAGTTTTAACAATAAATTGCAGCCCCCGAACTGGATTGGTATGTGCATCAACCTCCTTAGTGGGTGAACATAATTTTTAAGAAGAATTCTACTACAATGTATAATTTCTCATTCCAAACAATCACAATATACCATCAGATCACCAGATATCAGGTAATTATAAATAAAAACTACACTTATTTTAATAACACGCATTTATTTACATTAAAAAAATAAGAGGATGGCCTTTCTACAGATATTCAGTTACAAAAATTACAAACCTAAACTGCTAATCTCAATAAATAATATCCATGACTTCATATTTTTGGATTTGTCACACGTAGGCAGCGATTTAATCTAACAATGTACAAAATCGGTTCAATCGCCCAGATACAATCGTCAACTTATATGAGCAAACAAAACTCCGTCATAACGTCATCAATCTTGCGTTTTTCGTTAAGGTAGATAAATGAGAAAGCTATGTATAATATAGCTGTATTAAAATAGTTTCTGAGTTTTCTGGCTAAGAGATAATTAAAAATATAGTATAGTAGTACACTGAAAAAGGATTGCGAAAATATTGTAACTGCGCTTTGATTTCGTGATAGGTCCCACGAAACTCCCTTTTTTACGTTACCCGTCTGTGAACTTGCTCTTAATGTAGAAACCATAAAATGATATTACAGACACAATTGTTTGCGCACAGCTTAATGCGACATTTTTCTACTTACAGTCCACTTTATATATTGAGGAGCGTGAGTTTACTTGAAGGGTGAATGCACAGAATGAAACATACACAAGTCGACACAGCACCAAATAATATAATAAGCCATCACTGACGATACAGGATTGAGATTTTTTTATTCACGTTTGAAGCAAATGTATTGATTTTTGACAATAAAACAGTGGTTGCCATACAATGCTGAACATATAAGACGTGGTATGGGTTGTGATGGGAATATTTGAATTTTTGATCACCAATAATTGACTTTTTTATTATTAATAACGAGAAGGATTTGATTGATCTTACGTTTTTGTTGAAAAAATACATTCTATCGAGAATTTGTTAAAAATATACATTCTAACAAAGTCTAAGTAATCTAAGTGATTTATACTATATTTCATTCTACTATAGATTGTTTCATTCTAAAATTGTTTCTTTTGATTGTCCGGTTTTTCAATAAATGAGGTAGTGTGCCAACCATTAGGACTGATTCTCCTCAATTAGAAAAACATATACCTTAGTGAAAATAATTGTGCGGAATGAGGATATTTTTACTCCACGTTAATGTATGTGCAATGTTAAAATATTTTAAGAAGTTTAACACCTTGAGCAACCAAAAAATAAATCAATCTCACATCGAAATTTATTATTTAATTCAGCTTTATAATAATGCGTCGGTAAGGAATAGATCATTCAATCCTCTTCGTCAAAGTGGCTCACTAGTTGAAGAACTTGGTGTTGAAATATGTTAATTCTTTTGTTTGGCTTTATATTTCTATGCCTCCTTTTCTAATCGTTAACGATTTCGAGCGAAATTTCGCTAAAGGTGTTCAGGTACTTGAAAAAGTGAGGACTAGGTATACCAAAATTGAAAACAAGCCATTAAATTTTAGTCTTTTGAACAATAACTGGAATTTTATGAGAAAACATGAAATTTCGAGTTTAGGATGTTTAACCCTGAAGAAAGAGTTAGTCGTAAACAGAACTCGTGTTTCTGTTCTGTTTCTATCTGCCAATCTGATTTGGTATCTACCTACTTCTTGGAGAAAAGTGAAACTCTAAACTTTTAAAATTCAAGACCATAAGTAAACTCGCGTTCCTCTACCGGATGATCAATAAATGTTAATTTTTTTCCTCAGGTACAGTAGGTCTGCATATCTCTAATATAATAATGGTGTTGCATAACGCTCATTTAGGTCAGTGTCGTCATTTCACGACGTCCATTCGGTCATTGATACAGAATGCACCGATCTGTCCGCGCCATGCATCAATGGATCAGTTAGGTCACGGATGCAGGAATTTGCACGCGTTAAAAACGGACATTTGAAATGAACAGTGGATTTATCCTTCCAATTAGCATTTCGTTCAAATTACAAACTAAGCAATAATATTATTATTTACAAAACTCCTCATTTATACAGGTAGGATAAACTCAGTACAGTTGTTGTTGGTGAAGGCGGGCAAGATTACAGGAGGTTGTCGATGGCGTGGATGACTCCGTTGGTGGCTGGGATGTTCCTCGATATGACGTGCGCGTTGTTTACTTTCACACGACCTGAAATTATACATATTGAAATTAAAATTTTCGATGAAATAAAAATACCTGTATGAATCATATTTGTATGCCAAGAAAAAAGTGTAAGCCTTATAAACACGACTCGTATGACGCGTTATTAGGGGAAAGGGTTTAGGTTAAAACGAGACTTTGTCGCGAAACGATTTTGCGAGACAAAAATGTGTCACGGAAGTAGCGGAAATAATGTCGATGCTTAAATCTCTCCGAAAATAAAAGCGTTTGGTAGGGTGCCTCACTGGGACATCAGGAGACGAATATAATGTAGGATCTTTCCTAATCAGCTGGGTGAGCCAAATTCGGCCTTGTTCACATTAGATAGTTGAAATTTGATAAGGTGACTGTCAGGGACATTAGGAGATTATTTAAATTATGGACTCTTTCTTGATATCCTGAGTGACCACAATTCTCTCCTGTTCACCCTGAAAAGTTGAAATTTGATAGGTGCTTTGGGACATTAAGAGACGGATGAATTGATGGGTTCCATCGTTCCATCCTGATCAGCTGAGTGAGCTAAAGTCTCCTGTTCACCCTATGAATTTTGAATTTTGGTTGAGAGCCTCTCTGGGACATCAAGAAACGAATGATCTGAGGTGCTCTTTACTGATCAGTTGAATGAGGTAAATTCTCTCCTTAATGAAATTCAAATTTGACAAAGAGCATCTCTGGGATAACAAAAGTCGACTACATCCTAATCAATTGAGTGAGCTCAATTCCGTCCTTTTCGCTTTGAGGAATTTTTTAAGGAGCCTCTACTACTGACCCCCAAGATAAAAGCATGTTTCACGTTCTTCAATATTTAGCCGTTTTACTCGAGGTGGAAGCAATGGTGGTACTTTAATTTCGAATAACGAATATAAGCTAAAGAGTATGCCGAATAGGATTGTAAGTAATAGTCCGAAGAATCTCTTGGAATTCCATGCCAAATCAATCCAATTTCCAAGCAATTTACGCCAGATTGAAACTCCGCTGGTAACTGATGTCCTACTAACGCCAATGAATAATGCACGATTCGCTTTTAAGACCAAATACGGGAAACTAACTATACGTTCGGTTATAGTTCCCTCGAGCCCTAAACTTTAAGAAATCGCAACTTGAACCTTACTTTCTAATAAGCAGAGCGCTCTTCGTGTTCAGAAGAGAGGAGATTCCAAAACCAGGATTGAGGCAGCGTGTTTCTCCTCATTTCCACATGTATGAGGGAGTTGTGGTTATACTAACCCGCAATGCATTCATGTTTTTCGGGCTAACCTATTGACTAATGTGTAAGGAGTCTGAGCTTCATTCCAAAGTGGTGTGTCTACTTAGATGTATAGTAATACCTGAAAATAATATACAGGATGTCCCCAAAAACGTCCCTCCTGCTAAAATCGTTAATAATGGTCACAAAAAATATCTTCTTTTTTTTTCAATCTTAATGTTTTTTGTAAGGATCTCAAAAATCTCAAAAATGGAACCCGCATTTTTATTTCAGATTTGTATTTTACGTAAAATTTCATGAAAAAATGACACATCACTCGATTTTTATGTGCGCGCAAACGGGCGCAATTCCGCTCCAAAAGTATGCAATTCTGCTCTTCAAGTGCAATAAATGTGAAATACTGAGTTTTAAAGATAGGTACTCAATTGCCAATGTAATACACGATTTTGGAGTAGGTATTTTTTCGTGCTGAATCTCGTAATGATGTTCATTTATTGACTTGTAATTTGCAACACCAACTTGGGAAAACACCGAAAAGCTGACCAGAATTGCAGTTTTCTTACATGTTTCCACAAAGCACAAAGCGTACTAAAATAAAGGTTTTTCTATGTTTTCCAAAGTTGGTGTTGAAAACATCAATAAATTAACATCATTGAGAGGTTCAGCACGAAAAAATACTCCAAAATCATGCATTATATGTGGCAATTGGGTATCTTTAAAAACTCAGTAGAAATAATCCTAAAAACGATTTTGTTCAGCATAATGTGGAGAAAAATAGTAAAAATATAAAATCAGATTTGACCTCAGGCAAGTTAAGCTCCCTCTTCCTTTGCACGGTCACATATAAACAAAGAAAAGAAGAATCGAACTTTGATTATTGGTAATTATATATGGTTTTCCAAGAGAAGCTTTCTAGCAGGTGCGTTGCACGGACCCACGTTTACGGGTGCATTTTACTCAATACTCCACTTTTGCCCAGCCAAATTTCAACATCCTTCAGAGAAAAGGTGTTTGCATTTCACTCAGCCGATCAGATATATCGACAGGAACCTTTTCTGGAACTTGCTGATCACAATGGACTATCCCTTGAAAAATCGGTTCAGCGGTGTGACCGTTTATAGAAGACAAACAAGCAGACAAACTTAGGGATTAATATACAAGATTTGAGTCAACAAGAAGTCGTCCCTGTTATGGTAATCCCTGGTAATTTCATGGAAATCAGACTAAAACTTATTGACGTTTGGGAGTGACAAGGATTTACTACAAGCACACAGATAGACAAGGAACCAAAATTAATCAGCAAGCCCTGAAACACAAAAAGCAAGAGGAAATTTTGAGTTCGGAAAACAAAGTTTTTGACTTCTCGCCCCAACACAAAGCTTCCCAACCTCCCGTAGTGAAAAAACAAAATGCTGGCGGATCGGCTAAGCTAAAACGGACAAAACCAAGACATAAGTTTATTAAGATATATAGATATTAGGTTGGTTTTTCCCCCGATATATGGGCAGACACATTTTTTTGTGAAACGGATCTGAAAGAAGCTGCGCCAACTGAATTTTGAAGTTGGTGCTGCTGTACTAGCAAGCAATAGATGATACAACTTGAGAAAATGGACCAACAAAACATTGTTTGAAGGAAAAATCTCGATACAATTCATTATAATTCATCTCGAGCACAAAAAACAAATCATGATAACGGCCCTTCCATTTCTGAACTGGAGGCCAAGTAGAGCAGAAGAGCAGAATTGAGAAGGAAAATATTTTTTGATTTAGGATCCTCAAAGATCAACATCTCTTACTGCTAAGCTCCGACACACTCCAACACCAACCGTACAGTCAGTTGGGTGAAGTGAAAATTAACTTCTCTTCCCATGTCAACTGCTTAGGTTTGCAGATAGTCGAATGCTTGAGCTTTCACACCCATACCAGTGAACTTAAATCTCGTCCGAGTATTGTTTGCATCGGCCTGCGGAAGCTTCGTCCAGTAGTTTCCAAAAGCACTCTGCTCACCTCCTATTATAGCACCTTTTTATCAAGATCATGATAAAGGCATACTATTCTGGATGGGCCACACCAACATAGAAACTATTTTCAAATTGCAGATGCGAGCTTTGAGAATCATTCTGGGCGTCATCTTCAGGCCGTGGACTCTTTCATAGGAAAGGTCTCCTCACACTCCCGTCCCTTCACATTTATGAGACCTTAAATCTGATAATAACTAATGTTCTTGACCACTCAGTATTAAATTTTCGTATTAAGGTTCTCGAGGGTTGGTCTGTCCAGACCAACCCTCAAGAACCTAAATACGAAAAACTTAAATTTAATCATCAAACGATTTGATCTCTTTGCTCACTGTAAGCTTTTTCATACTCACAATACGAGATATGAATGTACCCTGCTTCGTGAACCAGAACATCATCTTCAATTCTTCAGGAAGAGCACCAAACACAGTCTGTTACTATTAAACATTGAGTGATCGTGGGACCCCGTACCTTCAAAATCTAATTGGCACCTCATCAACCGCATCACTCTTCAAGGAAAATTTAAAATAATTTCTTATCGAATGTTGAATTTTATTGCATTTTAGACTTTTTCAATGTAAATAATTTTTATTATAACTTATTGACATCTTGCTTTTCTATACCTTGTATACGTGTTTTTTACAGCAATAAATTAAATTATTATTATTACACTAACAGTTGATAACCTCGATGCACTCGCTGCATCATGTTATTGTTCACGTTAAGCTGACGGCAAAGACAAAAAGATACCGCAAGACGTGAATCATTTACCTGCTTCCTTGGAGAGTTGTATCTGGTTCGCGTTGTTCATGGAGTCTCGGAGTTGGTAGAAGAGCATGCCAGCTGAGTACAAGGAGCCTGGGGTGATGTGCCGCAGCGCCAGAGACCTTGCTGTCGCCCTCTGCTCCAGAAGTTTCTTGAGCTCATTTTCCGTCAAAACAGCGTCCGTTGGAGCAAACACCGTGTACGTTTTGGTTCCTGAGAAAAAAATTTTATGAATCAATCTAATAATTCATTATTTAATATTCCACGTACAATGAACACTATTGAGTTTGTAAAATGCCTCGACCAACTTTTTATAAATAATCCAATATTATGAAACCTGTAAGATTTTCATTAACCAATCAGGCTGGGTTATCTCGACCACGGAGTTAAATTTAAGATGTTTCGGGTTTCTTGAGGGACCAACCCCCTCAAGAAACCCGCAACATCTTAAATTTTCATTAACCTTTATCAATATTTAGTGCCTAATTGGATATTAAAGAACTGAGCACATGGCAACCTGAGAAACCCATAAAGGCTTTTCATTTGCTCAGAGGGCATATGCGAACTAAGGACTTCGTACTTTCTACTTTTTATGTTTGACAAACATGGTTTAACATTGGAGTTTTAAAGGTACTCATTCAATTTTAGAACACAAACAAAAACATTTATTCAAATCAAAACATTAATTTCACCATTAAAGCATATGGAGTAACCATGCATCATCTGATGTCAAATCCCACACTTGGTCACTAGGCGTTTTTCAGACAACCTCTGCAGTCATTACGAATGAATTTACAAAGTTTACAGAAATAACACTCGGAAGAATTTTACTCTACACATTATATAATATAACTAACAATGAGTCAATATAATCTAAATGATCTCTTAATCTACTTATGGTGCTGAAATCTGAAGCGGAGCTCCTTTGGTACATCTAGAGTACAATTACAAAGTATGGAGAGGCTCTGATCAGTTGTTGGACCTCTTAGGCTAATTCCTTTCCAAATCGGCTTACGCTGTTGAGACTTAGATGGAGCCGCTTTGGGACACCTCCAGAACAATTACGAGGTACGAGGTCCACTATCCAGCTGATGGGCCTCTGAGGTTAATTTCTTTCCTTTTAAACCTAGCTACCGTTTTTTTCCGACACTTTTCCTAAATTTTTCGTGATTTACTAAAAAGCGTAAAATTGTGTTCTAGGGTGGGGACCTTTTTGGGAGTCTCGAAGCGCCAAGTTTTGATGAGATTCTACAGTAGAGCCCCGATTATCTGCAGAATCGGGTGACAAGGGCGCTCAAAAATGAGGCGAAAACACGAAAAAACAATTTTTTCTGCATAAAAACTACGTTTTATGCACAAAAAACTTTTTATGTAACACTTTTAAAATATGTACAGTACAGCAGAACCCTTTGCTCTACATCTAAATAACTAAAATAAAGAACAATAAACAAAATAGTTCCAGTCATGCAGCATGGTCGTATGAGCGAGTTTTCGTAAGGATACAATCTATATTTGTTACATTGTTTTGAAAATTGAGGAGCTGACATGGAAAAGCAGTTAAGTCCAAAAATCGAAAGAAAATTTTCCGAAGTGCAAGTAAACAGTCACGCCAACGGCGTGGGAAAAGCCTTTGGTCCTCCCGTCCTTGCTAGATCGCAACGTTGAATGGAGAAGAGATTATGTCCAACAAATCTGATAAGAGTTCAGAGGGAGTTCCTATGAAATTTGATTTTTGGACTTAACTGCTTTTCCATGTCAGCTCCTCAATTAAGGATTTTGAGTGAAAATGAAATCACAACTAGGTACCAATTTTATGGAAAAAAACTAGTTCTATATAATATTCTGTGATTCAAAGAAGATTTTGGGTTTTTAACTTTTAGTAGATTTTTGAAAATTGATATCTATCATTTATTATTAGGTATTATATTTATTATCATATTATTACTTATTTAAATTGATATTTATATGATAATTATTATTATGTCATTTAACGATTTTCAGCCGTTTTTAGCCATTTTTAGTAATTTTTTGAGTACATTTTTTGAAATTTGACCAATTTAATGTGCTCAAAAAGTGCTGGCCAACGAATTAACCCTTCCGTCCAGAAAGCTTGATTTTTTGGCGAATGACGGAATTTTTATCTCAATCCAAAGGATAGTTATCGCCTGGAAGGATACATCGGTATATACATGAATATATTCGTGTGAAATTGCGTTAAACTCTAGGATTCGTTTCAGAATATCTCAAAACGGATTTAAAGAAAGAAAGTTTTCGAAAATTTTTATTTTGAAGTTTTTGGAGCCATTGCAATACCTTCAGTTTTTACGATATTCGCCAACAAGTTCATCGAAGGTCGAAGTTCGTAATTTTTTATCTATCACTTCAGTGGATAAGTAAAACTATATCCAAGAAAAATACAAAGAACTAGATTTATTTTCATCTTCATTGCCAGCCATTAAACGCTCACAAGCTATTAGACTAACCAATAATCACTCTGCTTTCCATGCATCGAAATCGACGAATGCTCTAATTGCTCCACTTATGTTAAGAATTATTATTATGAAGACTTCGGCATTACTATGAGTATATCAAGTTCAAATCATACTGTTCCATGCGTCTTATGTATGGTGTACCTAACAATAATACCGGCAAAGATGAAAAAGATCAAGAAATTACCTAAGATATACTTGTAATAGGGGAGTCACGATCCTAAGTATGTAAACTTGGGGTTGTGACGGTAAGAATAGGTATGATTGTGTAACACTGGAAACGCAATGGAAGGCCATCTGTCGTCCTCAGTCTAGAATTTTATGGGCTCACCCCTCCGGTGAAAGGAAAAACAGTAACTCCTGACAATAAAGAGAATGGGCTTGAAGAAATCCTCGCCATTTTGAGAAAATTGGATACCGAAACGTATTCAGGTTGTTTCTTATGTGGTAGAAGGTCTTTACAGAGATTCCTAACGATGGAAGTATTCATTAAACGTATCTTTCAACCGTGGGAAAACAACCTATTGAAAGAATGAAAATAACACCTATGAAGATGGCCAGAAGATATCTGCATTTGGAAAAGGAATCTCAGATTATTCTGTGTAAAGCCTACTGTTCCATGCCAAAAAACGTAAAACTTGCTTATAACGCTTATATAACAATGATTATGTAATTAACGCAACAAAAAACAGGCCTTTCTGTCCTTAGTTTTGAATAGATATATTTTTACCCTTTCTCTTACAACGTTTCACCCCAGGAACTGGGGCTTCTTCAGGGAAAACAATAAACGTTAAAATATAGAATTTTCCAACTAGTCGTTAATGATTATGTAAAGCAGGTCTCGGGTCTTCACAGAATATTCTGATTACGCTTTTGTTATAGGTCCTAACAATATCATAAAGTTGACACATTTCTGGTTAAAAAAAAAAAAAAAAAAAAAAAAACCGCTGCAAATTATTACACAATTGTTTATTATTTCTGTGTTAGATAGTCCTTCTACGCTGATCTTTTTTCTATAATTATTAAACCCCGTATGTAATATATTATGATCCGAACATGGCGCATCGTGCCTCCTAGAAGGGTTCACACTTTTGCAGTTCCAAGACCCCGCAATTTTACGCTTCATAGTAAAGATGTTTAAAAAAACGGGAAAATGATGCTTGAAGTAATTTACGTTAGCGTAAGCGCAGAATGGAGTAGTGATTTGAGAAAAATGAAATTGGTAGGGTACTATCTACACCCTAAACCAGACAATGTGATAAAAATCTGATGAAAACTAGACCTTGTTCCTCGGAGTACGCTTTCGCGCATGCGCAGGAGCTAATTATGATGCAATAATGTCGAAATTAACATGGAATAATTAAACCATGGTCCCCCAACTATGCGCCAAATTTGAGCGGGATTGGATATTGAATGTAGTAATTTGGAGATATTGTCCAAAGTACGGACTGAACCAATGTCTACGTCAGTTCCCGACTCCATTCCTGTGGTACACAGATGGATCCATGATGAGTGGCAGGGCAAGCCTGGGGGTTTATGGCCCAAATTTTAGCCTAACTAAACCACTGGGTACATTGTTATTCATAATAACAATAGCCTTGTAACAGATTCAACATAATCCGTAATTCAAGGCAGTGATCGAATTAAGACGGCAGTTATCCTCCCAAAATAGGATTCAACTGAGAGATAGCTGTTAACACAGCCACTTTCTATTAGTAGTTATGAAAGGAAAGGGTCGGCTATATGAGATGGTAGGGATCGTCAAGGGGTAGTTAGTACCATTTCAATATTTCATTTAAGTTTAAAAATAACAATAAACGTTCAAATGAAATTAGTGCCTACTCTAAATAGAAAAATCACAGCAAAAGGTGAGGAGAGGAAAACTGGCAATGTGAGATGTGCTCTGTTGAATAAAGAACTTTCCAACTAGTTTTGTGAGGTCTAAGATAGGTCGGTTGTATGAGATGATAGGGACCGTCATGGGGTAATATCGTTTCAATATTTCATACACGTCAAAAAATAACATTCAAATTGAATTCCTACCCTAAATAGAAGTAACGCGGCAATGTGAATGTGAACGCATTGTCAATGTGAAATGTGGTCTGTGGGTTTAGAACTTCCCAACTAGTTTTGTGGAGTCAAACAAAGTAGGTACATTAGCTGTGAACGGAAAGCACTTTTTTTTTTTTTTTTTTTTTTTGCGACCACCAACCGGTTAAAAACTGAAACGAAATCATGTAACAGAAAAACGACATACGATACCGATCAACTTTGTAGCGAACAACAGTTGCTATGCGTAGGATTACTAGACTCCAAGTTATTCCTTACACATTATTTTTATGCGTAGGTTAGTTTGTGTAGGTAGGTATATGAGCTTCAATGCGGTATCTGGTGTTAATCTTGCTTATTTTCCGAAATACAACACTTTATTCTGTAAAATTAACATTAAAAATGCAATAACACATTCTGTGTTTTTGTAATTTCATACAGAGTATGGAGAAAAAAATCAAACGGGGGGTGTCAGGGGGCGGTGCCCTCCACCGACGCGCAAGGCGCCGAGTATTATTTCACTTGTTTTTATTTTCTGCAAATTTACAACATTATTTCGTAACTATTTCGGGCAAATTAGTTAATGCTGGAGCAGGTTTTATATTTAAAAATTCAATTTTATCGGGGCTTATTGAGAAAAGTGAATGCATTGCTTGGAGTACAAGGCTAACTCAACAAAACGTAAATCCAAACAAACCGGCCATGGAAATGAGATTCATAGGATTGACACGTGACTCCACTCTTTCGGAACAGCCAATTGTTGAAATGTCGCGCCAATTCGCTTATATATTCAGCCCATGTCGATGTAGACGTCAGATGGACGATGTTTATTGCAATCGGTGAACAGAAGGTCCTAAATGGGCGGACCATTCAAGTAATGACATTCGAGGTTATGCACGAGCCACGCGAGCGGGACCAGCAGATTGAATCACAAGTTACCCAACTTCGATTGACGGCTTCCAATTATCCATCCAGATAAGGAACGCGACGCCGGGCCGTTGCCCGGGATTTCCATTTATCTGGAATGGATTTTCCTGGCAGGAGCTTGTAGATTCGACATGAAAGGAGGCTTTTTGTGATTGTGGAGACATCCTATGAAATATTCCCCAAGAAGGCGAGGCACCGAAAATTAGCTCAGCTGAGATGTCTGATGTGCCACTGCCAAAATAGAATGTCATTCACTTCTGAGTCTTGCCTTTGGCGCTTTTAAAAATATTACTACATTTTCCACATGGTTTTTTTTTTTTTATCATTTAATGATCAACAGGACAATTCCATTTTTTCCCCCGACCGTTACGTTACGGCGAAAATATTGATTTTCACGTGCAACCAATGCGTTACTAGGGAAGTGTAACTCCCTTAGTTTTCATAGCAGGAAAATCGTTCGCAACTTTTTGGAATGCTCTCATTTTATCCCAGTACTCATGATCCCTTAGCCACTGCGTTATAAACTAATATTGCTAAGTAACCATGATGAACTAATGATGTGTAAAATTAATCATGATTAATGATCTGACTGTAGAACGGTAGGTCTACCAATAAAGAAACGTTGCAAATTAAGAGCTATCTTCCCACCAACACTAAATCTATTGAAATCTATTCAAATTTTCATTTTGATAAATGGAAAACAGCAGACGATCAAATTGTATTTTGACGAGCCCTCATCGTGCCCCTCCACAAGTCTCATTAACATCATTTTGTTAGGTCCTAATAGAATCAACTCTAAAATCGTTCAAGACAAGTTTTCAAAATTTTAAAATTGCAGAGCGCGTCTTCACGAATACCAAGATGCATTGGCTATCATAGAAACATAAGGATATAAAATTAAAATTCAATTGAACGAATGCAAACAAGTAAAGTTGGATACGGAAGAACGATCCAATGCTTGTGAAGAACAATCCACTTTACACAATAAAAACTAACCGAAGCAAGATAGTCGATCAGTCCTGTCTGAGTTAGAGACCTCTGTACCAAGAAGCGGCCTGCTAATTAGAACACGTAAATGTCAGCTTTTAGGTCATGCGATTCGGTTTTCTTGTGGGTCATAAGCGAGGTTGGCAATCCAAACTGCCAGTACTTTTCTGTCGGAAGCCACTCTAAATACTTCCTCTGATGAGCATGCGAACCACCGCCTCAAATCTTTCAGCCACGAATTCTTCCGTCTTCCCACTGAATGCTTGCCCAATATTTTTCGCCTTAATGATGCAACTTGTAACGGGAGCCTCGCATAACATATACAATGTACCGTGTTTTGCACTCTTTAACAGTGAGTCGGAGCTCTTTCTTTTTCCCCCATTCTACCTAAGACTTCTTGATTTGTAACTTTTTGGACCCAGGGGATTCGAATCATGCGCCGGTAAATGTAAATTTCAAATGCTTCAATATTCTTCTCCGTATTAGGGTCGAGGGTCCAACCTTCACACCCGTATAATAGCACCGAGAAGATATAACACCTGACCATTAGCATTCTTAGAGCTAAACTTAGTGAAGAGCGAACGAAAAACTTCTTCATGTGAAAGGTTTCTCTCGCCATCTCCATTCTATCCCGCACTTCTTTCTTGGAGTCATTGTACTAGTTCACCAAGGCTCCTAAGTACATGTATGACGCAACTGCTCCACTTGTTTCCCACCCACCATAAGGTTGATAGCTACATCCTGTTTCGAAAACACGATTACCTTGGTTTTGGATACGTTTAGTGTCAGATCATAAGCCTCACTGTGCTGGACAATAGAATCCATCAAACATTGGAACGTGTCATCAGCATAGCGCATGTTATTTAGGTAAACACCGTTGACACAAATTCCCTTATTTATATATTGTCGAGTGCTTGTTTAAATAAGGCTTCCGAATATAGGTTAAAAAGCAGGGGCGAAAGGATACTTCCCTGACTCACACTTCTCTGAGGTAACGTCTGCTCGACCCTCACTTCTGCTGTTTGATTCCAACTTAATGTGGATATTAGCTCCACTTCACCTATGGTAATGCCTGTAGCTCTCAATGTATGAATAAGCTTATCATTCTTCACACTGTCAAAAGCATTTCGATAGTCAATGAAACAAGCTTATAGATTGTTATTCATCTCCCTGCATCTCTGGGCCAAAACATTCAATGAGAAGACACCCTCGTGACTGCGTAATCCATTCTGAAATCCAAACTGCGGTTCATCGAGCAAAATTTCACATTTCCATCCAATTTATTCTTGATACATAACGTTGAAAAGCTGCGTTAAGAGGATAAGTCCATCGCCATCTTGATCCACCAACAATTTCATGACCTCCGCGGGAATCTGGTCAGGACTACAGCCTTTCTGTTTTTTAAAATTCTTTATGGCATGAATCGCATCGCTACCCGTGATTTCTGGGCAATATCACTAAAAGTTTCATCTGGATAAGGTGGAATATCAGATCTACCTATCATCACAGAACAACTCTTCAAATATTTCTTCATAGTTGTTAGCTAATTCTCCCCTCCAAGAAATTACTGGTTGTTTTCATCTTTTAAGTTCATGACGTATTTCCTTCTTCTACTGCTTGTCATCTCCTTTACCTTTCTGTGCACAATGAAGGAATCAATCTATATATTAATATAATATAATATTTATGTGCAGTGGTTTTATCGGCAATGTCTGATAAGAATATGAGAGCAAAGCGTTCCCTAAGGAGTCCGTCAGAACATCAATTTGAGTAGACATGTGTTGCGTTATACTGTATCCAAATAGAAACCATCGTTGCATTTCCGTCTGCAGTAACGTCATAAAACCATGTAATTACACTGCTTTCATGTTAAGGTACCTGTTAAACTGGCGGTTCTAAGATCTTTACTAAATCATTATCCTGTCTCCACGGGTGACCTTTACATTTTGAGTGGGAAGGTAATGTTTTCCGGACTCCATTGCGGTACCGACATGACCTACATTTAGACTGGGCGTTTTATGATTTGAGGAGGTAGTCCCAAGCCGGACAATGAACCAAGCCAGTGAAAGCGTGTCTTTTTATCTATGGCAGGAATCTGACGAAAGTAGTCTTCATCTCGGTGCACCGCTCAAGTCCTGTCGGTTTGAGGTGTTTCAACGAGTGTTCTTTTAAGTTTCTCTCCATCATATTATATCCAACTCTCCATTTCAAGGTTGTTTATTCAATCAATTCAATTTAGAGAAGCTATTGCCTAGAAAATTGAATTTCACGAGTTTCTTGCCATAAAATTGGTAGTTTACAATTTGTTCTCACAGTCCTCAATTTCCAAAACAATGTAAAATAATATAGTACGATAATTTACAAAACGTCTCTCATACGATCATGCTGCATCACTGGAACTTCGTTTAGTTTATATGTTGAAGAGGCATTTCCTTTTATTGAACTTCATTTAATCAGGGATGAAGGGAAAACATAAGCTAAGCAATATAGGAGTTGAATTTACTTAATCCATATTTCCTCATGTTACCTTAACTTAATACATTTTTCCTAGTGTTACCTTGTTTTCATAAAATTTAATGAAAACACTCAATTTTACGGTTGTTCATTCAATCAAATCTTAGTTTGTTTGTAAGTTAAAGAGGGGTTTATTTTTATTGGACTAGGTACATTTAATGAGGAATGGGAGGGAAACTTAGCCGCAACAATATTTTGAAGTGGTATGTGCTGCATAGCTGGCAATCCGGAAATTATGCATGGAATTGGCTGTTGATTTTAAACTGAATATTGATACTATCTAAGGAAAACTGAGAGGTTAGGACAATGGTAGGTTCTCGCGATTTAGATAAAATAATCCCTACATGATTGACTTCACCATGATCTAAGGGTGGAAACGATTGATGGAGCTATCAAGAAAATTGCTATCGCCCACCAAGACATCAAAGCTGTCCATCATCAACATGTCATGTCAACATCAAAGCTGTCCATTTGCTTGATGTAAGCCAGTGGTACACAAGACAGTTCCAGAACACTTATAACAAACACTTATAACTGCTTATAACATTTCCGTCCCGGATGATATTCAGTCCATCCCTTGGCGATATTATTACTTTAGTTGTAATGTCAGCCCGTAAGAAAATACGAGATTTCACAAAGAATATCGAAAAATGGATCGAGATAGAAAAAACTGTGTCGTGGGTTTTTTTATTATTTATAATATAGTCGTGCCTCTTCTATTTTCGGTGTTGCACTTAATGCCATTTTCGACAATGAATCTCGTCCACCAACTTATATATATACGTTAGGTGCATACACTGAGGATCCCGCACGCAAACATTTGTCAAGCTGCGAATCAGTGAGCTAAAACGAGATTTGATTGTATATTATACAACTCTTCTCAATAATGGAGACCTGTTATTTTCTACAAATTACCAGAAGTCTACATCCGTGGCATGAGCTTGCAGGATAATGTCATTCTTTAGTTCGACTATTTCCAGCTCGAGATTTTTCACTTCTGCAGTAATAATTCTTGCAATTGCTGTGGGGGTTTCAGTTGCTTCGTGGTGAATGGGGTTCACAGAAAAGCTAGCTTCAGGCAACTGAAATCTTGAAATCGCTTTTCAAACTGGCTTTGATGGCCGGGAAATCGCAATGACCCACAATTGTCTCCATTTGCCATTTTCTCATGTTTGGAAAATTAAACTTTGATGTTTCCGAAACCCAAGACCAACCAAGATTCTCAAAATAATATTATTAAATAAATAAATTACCAAAGCTTGGCGGGCGCTACGCTAGGTCGCCTCGGGCACCTCGATTCCCGCGGTCACCGGGTTTAGTATCCCGGATGTAAGCGATCTGCTGAGAAGATTGAAGAGAAGAAAACCAGAGAAACCAACAGTCAATGTGACATAATGAAATAATTAGATCATCAGTTAAAATACTTGGTCAAAACACGTTCTGTATCTTTGTTTTAGATTGTAGTATGTGGTAAACAAGATCACAAGTACATTGAATAATCTCAACGCTTCGAACAGATATAATTTGTAAAGTGGAAATTTCTATCTGAAGGTTTACACACATAAATGAGACACAATATGGCAATAACGTTTATAATGGTTTACTCGCGTGCCACAGTGTTTCGATTATTGTGTTTCATGTGGAAAAAAGTCAAAATACGCTTTTCCGAAAAATACATCTTCAGCATTCAGGATGGAGGGTAAAGGCCTGAAATATATAATATTCTTATGGGATAACCCTCTCTGGGTAATCATGTTCAAACTTGAACGCATCAAATTGAAAGGGGGAATACTATTACTTAGAGTTCAGGTGTTTAATTTTTCCTCTTCTTCTGATCATCTTGGCATAGACCCAAATATTTCTTGCAGAGGTTTCAACGAACAATAGAAAATATAGAATTCTCCCTATTTTGAGTTATAAATATTAATTTTTAAATAATTTATATCTTCTCATCCGAAAACTGATATGGAAAACAGTGGTATAAAGTTTACAGTTGAAAGAAGTATGAGTACCAGTTTGTCATGTCTCACAATTAGAAGCATTCTTTTCAGAATTTAATGATGAATTTGAACTTCCAACCCGTTCATTCCGCAAACCTCTTCAAATATTGATTTTCTCCAATTTTCAAAAGTAATTTGCATAATTTTAAAAAGCAGTGAACCTTTATTTAAAAATAGCCATGAAACACCAAATACGAGAGAAATTTCATGGTTTTTAATAAAATACACGCAAAATTACCATCCATTATTGGGTTGTTATCATCACGTTGTCTTGATTTTTAACTAACTCTTACAATGGAACTATTTCGCCTCAAAATTATTTCTTCTCTGTTCAATTCATCTTATTTCTATCAGGTTCCACTATTAGATAGGGATTACCAATCGATTTTAGTGGTTTGGACTTTTTCCCGCCAATAACCTCAAGATCGAAACAATGTGCGCGCTGTGTACGTACGGGATTGAAATATCAATTTTCATACCTGAATAGAACTCATTTTAACGCACTAGGTATATATAATTTCATACAAAAAATAAAACTTCTTCGATTTTATGATATGAACTTTGAGGGCGTCCAGGAAGTTCCACAAAGATTCTCTTAAATGTATTCACAACTAAGGAACTCAGCGTCCTTGATTCTTCACGCACGATTCCAAGATCCAGTTGTACTTTAAAGTTCAACGCCGTGATCTCAAATTAACCCGCACGTTCCTCAGGTATCGTCAAACCTGTTCATTGTATTTATAAAAACAGATCATCGTGCAACCATTAATTTTATTCATTGGCACCAACTCCGTGAGAACAGCGTCCGATGGACATCCCTTTTTGTTATAGAATTTCAAACACAATGGTTGAAAAAAAAAAGAAAATGGTTCAAAATCGAACAGTTTTTTGTTGCAGCATTTTCCAGAAATATATTAGGTAGCAGATGTATCATAAATTAACTCAGTATGTATATTGCACATTTTTGTAAACCTGTCTAAATTCGGTTAAAGGAGGTATTCTATAAACAACTCATGCAGCATGACCCCAATTTTTGTTGTGATCATCGTTTTCCTAGTTTTTCTCATTACAATTATGTAAATTTTAAGGAATTTTTAGGACTTTATACATAAAAATATTTAACACTGTCAAATATTATGGCACTACAACACTAACAGAAACTAACACTAACACGATCAAATTTATTGGAAAATTCTTTGTTCTGACTAATATTCTCGTGTGCAATCCGATTCCATGTCTCTAAACAGGTTTTCGCGGATTTTATGGATTTTTTAAGCACAATGGAAATTCCAATGTTTTGCCACGAAATTATGAAAATAAGTATGGATGTGTATAATTTCCGTTAGTTTCAACTATGTTATTAATTTCATTTATGTATTCAATGACCATTATAAATAACAAATACAGCTACGATGTAGTACTATATACATAGAATTACTAAGGTACGTATAGATCGCAGTACGTTTCACCGTGTAGCAGCTTTAGCCAGACAGAAAACATATTAGTAAGCAATGCATGCATACGCAGGGAAGTCCTTATGAATATACAATATATAATTTTGGTGGGTACTTATGGCGAATAGATCGTGATTTTACTATCGATCCATATATTCACATATTCATACATTCGTATATATTCGTATTATGAAGGGTTTTTATGGAAATTTTAGCGTGACGTACCTCGCGTCATTTTTAGACCAAATCCGAGTCTTAAGTACGTCTTTGTTAATCAATTCTAAAGGATTGCTGCGGTGTTATGCATCTCCAAAATTATCTTAATAGATTTGTGCTTTTATCCGCTATAGGTTTTAAATAGTGGTCATCTCTGTATCCCCTAATGCTCTCTAGAGGTGAAACTGTGCTCCCAATGCTCCCGCCACATATCCTCCCAATGCTCCCAAAATGCCTGAATGCTCCCAATCCATTTTCTCTCAATGCTCCCGGAGTTCAAAAAGTTTTAAAAACATATAATTTCTTAAATTGTTATTTAAACTGAGGCACACACCCTAATATTTATGAATGATCATTTGTAGGCCCTCATATATATGATCGTAAATAATTTGCAAAATTTCTAATTTAAATAGTATTCATACGTATCGTCAAAACGAATTGCTTAAAAGTTCATCAGCAACAACTTAGATAGATACATAGATCGACATACATCAACATGCATAGGATTGTAAAATAAATTGCAACAAATAATTTCAATAGTTTTCATACATGATCCTCCTTCGCAAAAACAACTTCTTCAATGTCCGTCTTTAAGAAGGCAAGCCTTGCAATTCCAAGCTGTCCTTTTTGACCAAGTCCATCACTACTCCCCTCATTTCAGTTCTTTATGAGACACAAATTTGAAAGATTTCTACCTATCACGTCCCTCGTACTCGCCACTATTGACCCACTGCGTCCCAGTAAAATTCATGATTAAGACAGAGCTCTTGATCGATAGCGGAGATTGCGGGAGCTTTAAGGTACATTCCAACAAGTCTTTAGTACTGTTCTGGAACAGTCCGAATGTTAATTTAACCGAAGAGGAGCATTCAGACATGCGCCCTATACTTCTTCCAGTGTCTCCTTTGACACCATGTTCAATGCTACTAATGACCCCTCTGGTTGGGTATTAAATCTAAAGCTAGTAGTAATAGTAAAATCATCATTTACGTGTCTTTCGGAGGATTCCGTCTTCACTATCAAAGTGGAGTACCGGGGCGAGCGTATTTTATGCAAATTCATCACATCAGGCCTTCGAAACAGTACGAACCGGCCTGAGGATGATGATGTCTTTACATCGAACCGCTTACCCGGGTACTCGACTTGCTGGTGACGATGGATTTCTCCGAAATGTGCAATTCTCAAATCGGTTTGCAAAACTTCTCGACAAGAACGCCGGCACTCTCAAACGTTATTTTTCTCTCAATAACTTCTTACATGTAGAAGAGCTTACCTTGCAGCATGGTCGCCACTCCTGTTTCTTGGAGGAGTTTGATGAACCTTGAGAAGCGGTTTTCCCGGTCGGACTGGAGCGTTTGCACGATGTCGCCAACTGGGAGCGGGAACATCACGCGGTCGACCGTGTGAGCGATGCCTTGAGGGATCACTATGTCCGCTTTGTCACGGACGATTTTAGCCCCGTTTATCGTCACAACCTGAAACAAGAACGAAATAGCACAATTTCAATGCGAATATTGTTGTATTGCATGATCATTGCTTGATGAATATTGTTAGTCGTCTATGGTTATGCTCTTGGGGGTACTCTCCTGTCGAGGTCCTGCGAGGTGACTGACCTGGGGGTTTCATGCAATGTGGGACTTGACTTCTCCAGGCATATCGAGGTCCTTGCTGGCAAAGCATTGTGAGCCCTTTGATTTTTGAAAACGAATGCCAGAGAATTCACAAGTCTGGTTGCCTTCGTCACTCTTTACAAGTCTCTGGTCACCCCGATCCTAGAGTACTCTTCCCCTGTATAGTCTCCATCATATGCAATGCACAAATATCGGTTGAAGCGTGCAAAAAAAGTGTCTGAGGTACATCGCTTTAAAAATTGGTACTCCTGCAGACAATGCCAATAACGGTGTTTTAACGGAGAAATGCCAATTAACGTCACTCGAACAACTACAAGATCCTGAATGCCAAGTGGACTACCCATACCTATTATCCGAAATAAATTTACAACTTCCAAGAATTCCATCCCGATCATTACTATTTCACGTCCCGTTTTCGCCTACTAACTACCTCAAGAACCAGCCCCTATAAATCCCCCGCAGTGCACATCTATTGATAATAGCCAATCCCGATTTTGATTTTTTCCACTCCGCTCTGAAGACATTAAAGACTAATATTTTTTCATCCAATCATTGCTTAACTGACTTTTATTTTATTTAAACTATTTTTTGGAACACTTTTTCAGTTTTTAAATATTGGGTTACATTATTTGTGACGGTTCCCGTTCAAAACAAAAGCAGCCACAAGATAAAGCATTCTTCCCGATCGTTTGGAATGTTGTAGGTAATGGAAAATATCCCAACATTGAATAACCTAGGGAGGAAAAAGCAGACCTGTGTGTGTGAATTAATGCATAATTAAGGTTTAATCAGAGCTGCCGCTCTCTTCACCGGAAATTCATGGCGGGTCGCTGCTGTGGGCCTTGGCTCTTAACACAAGTTTGTTAGATATTCTTCTATTAACGTTTTTACTCAGGGCAAGATAAGTATTAATTAGGCAACAACACAAGCGATACCTCATCAAAGAGGATCAGAGTTGTGGAGTTGTGCTATCTGATCAACTGATAGCTCAGAGCCTAGGTTAACTGCAAGGCCAACTCTATACATTATAATGATGTATAAGAGTAGATTTGAGTGGCTATCAAAACCAGGGCTCTTGCTTCAAGATCGAAGTCTCGAACGGATCCGAAGAATCACCCGGGAAATCTTCAAAACCGTTTCCTCTTCCTTGGAGACTGATGCATTCTAGATTATATTATCACAATATCTACACTAATAGGTAGGTAGGTACCGGGTCGTTAATCATAAAACCCGACAAAGCAAATGGCCTACCTGTTCACTAGCTGGAACAGTTGCACTTTCATAATATTCGAGGTAGGTCGAGGATCAAAAGAGACCGTCTGCACTACTTATGTCTCTTCTGGTAGAGCAGTAGGTGGAAGTCGTATTTATTACCTAATATCAATTCCGGATAGAGTAACTTAATCAATTCCAGGTTTTTAAGTTCCCACCATTGACAAACATTGGACACTATTGAGAATTTCCAAAAATACTGGAGCGATTTGGTAAACGGAGCAACAATGGATCAATTACTAACAATAGAATTAAAACGCTACAAATTATTACACAATGGTTTATTATTTCTGTGTTATATAGCCCTTCTACGCAGGACGTTGGTCTAAAATTATTAAACGCCGTGTGTAATATATGATCAGAACATGGCGCATCGTACCTCCCAAAAGGGGTAACACCTTTACAGTTCCATGATCTCGCAATCTTACGCTTCACAGTAAACGTTAAAAAAAGTCGATAGATAACGAAAGAGTATAGGTTCAGAGGCCACTCTATTGATCAGTGCTCCTCCATACCTTGTAATTGTTTCCGACGGTCCCAAAGGAGCTCCATCTAAATAACAGCACCGTGAGTCGATTAGAAAAGAAATTTACCTCAGAGGTTCCGAAGCTGATCTCCGAAAAGAAGCTAAATTTCAGGTTTAAGTATTATAAGCCGATTAAAATCTATTTAGGCTCAGGGGCCCCACAGCTGATCAGTATGGGCACTGATATTAAATTATTGAAATTACAAAGGAGGCCCGTTAAATTGTAGATCCGTAGGTTGACATCAATGTGTCTGCGTGGATATGGGCACCTGCAGAGGGAAAATTAATTAAATTAATTAAAACATCTAAATTTTACTAGCCCCCTGTTCTCAATTTAACGATATTTGTGTAAATAGGTACATACTAACTGAAAATAACATTAATTAATGTATAGATCACTGAAATGGTTTTAATAATCACGAAAACTCTATAGCACAATATAGTAAATCAAGATGTAGATAACGTAAAACTTCGAAATCTGTCATTTAAGAAACGGGGAAAATGATGCTTGAAGTAATGAGAAACATGAAATTGGTAGAGGAAGATTAACACCCCGACCCGCACATTCCCAGAAAATGTAATAGAAATCTGATAAAAACAAGAAAATAATCTTGTTCCTGGGATATCACTTTCGCGCATGCGCAGGAGATACTAATGATACAATAATGTTGAAATTAATATGGAATAATCAAACTATTATTCACCAACTATGCACCAAACTCGAGCGTGAAAACATGTTGCTTGAAGTAATTTAAGTTTGCACATGCGGGAGTGACGCTTCAAATCGCATCAAATAATACTCGGGGGTTACGCTTATTATAATGGAAACACTACGGAAACCCTACCGGATAAAATCCAGCCAAACTCTCTGAAATTCAAAGGGGAAGCTCTAAATCCAAAATCGAACCATCCCTGAAATAGTATTCGAAATCGCATGAGCTACTTCGGTATTGACTTGAGATTAATGGTTTTTATACGGAGAATTAAATTGAAGGACAAACAGATACATGGAGGGGGGGGGGGGGGTCAACAAATGTTCGCAGTGTACCCAACTCGCTATCTTTGCGTGATATTACAAACTAATGTGCCCATCCCGAAGTACGTATAAACCACCTGCCTGAATGAGATGAAACACTGAATCGATTCCACAGAAATTTAACCTAAAAATTTGACTGATGTTAAAAAATTACTAAATTACAATAACCTATGATTCTATTGTAGCTATGATTCTATGTATGATTCTATTGTATGATTCTTCTATGATTCTATTGTATGCTGTAGTTTTGAAAACTCGTACTGAATCTTCTGATTCTTCTCTCATTGCAAACCGGCGTCGAGTCGTTATAAATTGTTTACCTAAACGAATTCAAGGTTTTGGAATTGAATCCGTGACCATAAGAAAGCATACTGATGTCCGTTTCCTGAAGTGACAATTCAATTTTGTTTATTGAAGAAGGTGCCCTCAAAAACAAACTTAACTAACATTTTCGAATCATCATCCATATGCAGTACGTTCATGAATGGAAATGTGTGGGCAAACTGATCACAAGTATACAGGCATTATTGACATTTTTTCGTGCATGAATGAGGATCGTGACTTTACGACATTGCTTTAGGGTCACGGAAAATTCGACTGATCAGTTAGAAAGAGACCAATGTATTATGCATTCATCACTTGAAATCCTTGATTGTTTGTGGAAATCAACTATTGGATGTTAATTTAGTGTGAACTTGTTGAAGAATATTTCTTAATTTTGCTCTTTGAGGATCCTGCCACCGTCGTTATTCTCCTAAAAGACTTGGCCAAAATGGGTCATGAATTGGGATCATGGCTCACGATTTGAAATTCCTATTTTTATAAAGTTTTGCTTTCCAATCAACAGAGGTAGGTAAGACTTGTACGTACAAGAGGTCAAAACAATTTGTGTTGTCCAAATCGAACTTGATTCTCACGTTTACCAGCTATCTGAACGATTTTGGTCCATTATCTGTCTGTTTGTCGGTGTATGGAAAATTTCCGTTTTGAGCCAATCGATATTAACTTGTCCGGTTTCAGTGTAATTTTCAGGTATTGATCCACTTCGTCCCCAGACGATCAACTTTAGTTTGCAAACTAGAATTTCCTAGGAAACATTTCTCGTGTCCTAATGATTCGAATTTGGTCAACATCGGTTGGTACCTAATTAAAGGATGATCTCAAGATGATAGCTCAGTTTCATAGCAGTAACAGAAGCGTAACAAGTTTTAATGATATGTTCTTATGTGAACAACCCCATTCCATCCATTTTGAGTATAGATTCTGAGTATCATGGTACACGTTTCCTTCTTCCTTAAAACTTTCATAATTAAGTCATTAAATACCATATTTTTGAAAGAGATCTGTGAGCTATCGGAATGTGAATTAGGGTCCTAATCAACCCCGAAATATGAGACGAAATTATTTATTTGTATAAACCAATAATCACACTATTAAAGAAATAATGCATGTGAAATATTAATATTCAGACTAAGCGGACAATGAATAATGAAACCTTCGTTCAAAAATAAAACTCTTATTCGTATACAATTGTTAACAAAGCAAAACACTCTTTTACATGTGGCCACATCTTGAAGAAGCAACAAAGAAGAGAGTTCATAGTAGGACAATTCATTATATTGTTAGAAAAAAAGAAAAACGCTCGCCACGAAGGACTGGACATACCCAAAGAAAATGAAAGATAGTATCAGACTCAGAGAGGTTACATAAAAGGCTATCCGCAAGGTTATCGTACTTTACAGTAAAACCTGGGTATACTTAATTTAGCAGAAAGGTTCCCTGATAGCCGAACCTGAGCAAGAAGTCTCTTAGTGTTAATACCTAAGTCACAATTCAGGTAGGAGGGGAGCATGTCCTTAGAGAGGCAATATATTTTTAGATAGGGCTAAAAGACGATGACGTCACTCGTTCCCCGTCTGATTGCCTCCAAAATGACTGGACACGTTGTAAGAATATATTTCTATTAAAATTGTTTGGATCTTAAGCAGACCATGGCGGGCTCTCCCCATATTTAGAAAGTAAAGCATCCATTTGAGAAGTCCAGTTATGTTGTTGGTCCGGCCGAACAGTGTGAAGAGCAAGGAGATGGAAGAAACAGGGCCTAGGTAGCCTGGCGTCCTCCATACTGCACAGTCTAGACCGCCAACACAAGGCCAGACCAAGAATCCTCACCTCCAGGTGAGGCACTGCCAACTCGGTACGAACAAAGTAGTCATGAGTGTTACAGGGTAGAAACAAGATTTATAAGCACGGAGCTGAACTTTCTCCAGAACAGCACCGTGCGGCACCCCCCACGACTCAACAGCATAGAGGGATGAAGACAGAACCAAAGAATTGATTACTGCACTCCATGAGGGAAATGGACCACCGCTGGCTTTATGTATCATTGGAAGCAACGCACAGGCAGCCGTCTCCTCCCTCCTGACACTCTCCTCAGCATGTTGTACAAAACTCCCAGCAGTAACAAATTTAACACCCAGGTAACTACAGGAATTGGCGATCGGGATTTGCTACTCCCCACACATGAACTTGTAACTTTTGGAAACCCCGCCTACCCTTCTGAAAAGTAGAATATTAGACTTATTCAACCCCGAAATAAATGCTGTAAATTATTACACAAAGGTTTACTTTAGGACTATTTTAGTGGACAGAGAACATCAACTTCAAGATTTGGCTCAACACCATATATTCTATTTATTTTTAATTTTATTAAGCATTGTGCTCGTTGATATTGGAATCTCACCACTGACGTTTTCTCGCGAAGTCAGTATTTTTGAAGTACTTTTCTTACATTATCAACTACTAATCGCTCAAATGCGAGTTGTTCCTTTTAAATCTGGGGCACTACAGTTAGATTCACTATAGTTTGTGGTTGGAAATGGGTAAGTCAGGGGGGTTAATCTGTGCGTAAGGGTTATCTAATACTGAACTAATAAACCATTCTGCGATAATTAGACTTTTTTCACCAGTCACGGTTACTTTGTTTTTTATTTTCGGTGTCCAATACCATTGAACTCTCCGCTCTAAGTTTGCACATCCTGACCTCATTCTGAACGGTGATTCTTCCTCTTAAGATGTTCTCGACGAAACCCCCCAAACAAGGAAGAAACCAAGACTAATTTCACGGTGATGGACGGCGTCCGCCCAACAAGGCGTAGCAAATGTCTCATCACCGCCGATTTCCGCGCTAATGACGTTGGGCAACGATGACCACCCGAGAAAGGCCCGGGTCCCGCGCCTTCACCCACAAAACAGCACAATCGATGAGTCCTCACAAGAGGCCCCTTTTCTGGGACTAGTTGCATCACACATGTTCGTACCTGATGTACAGTCATCGTTCTTTATGAAACCACCTCTTCCGTGTGCCCAATCGGTCGCCTCATTTCAATAACCAATATGTTCAACAAACCCCTTTATCGCGTGGACAAACTCTCAAAACACTATTTCACATCTATTTGATTGTTTGGTAATCCATTGGATGTTTTGTTTTCTTTCTCTCATCCTTACGTAAAGGCAACGGAGTAAATAGAACTCTATGGGCGCTCTATAAATGAGACGCCTGGATACCGTTCGGCTAGTTCTTAGAGATAAAATCTGATTCAGTTATTTTGCGCTTCATTGATTAGTCAAAGTCATTGTGCCTCTATAGAGTTCACGGGCTTTTTGTTGACATCTTTTCTTACAACGTCACTATGTAAAACGTGTCAACAGTGCTCTCCTGGACTTTAAATTGATTGATTCATTTTAAAATGAGATTTTCCTTCTAACCTAGGATTCTTACCATGCTAAATCTAAAAATTTTCTGGCATTTTACAAAAGTCATTGGCAATTTCAAAATTTTATAATATAGGGACAGTAAAATAGCTTTGTGATCAACAGATTCCTTATAAGCTATTTTTTTTTAATCGATTTGTTTTTAATCACTTTCACTGAATTCTGGGCACATTTTTCTAAACAACTATTTCTTACGTAAAAATTATCGCTATGCAAACTTTTGACTTTTTCGTGTTTTTATTTTTGTAAGAATTTACAAGAATAGGCCTTTCTGTCCTTTAAATTGGTGTGATAAACTTGGAGCTTTCCAACGATAAGCGATTGTGGGGTGGAAAATTAGTGAGTTACAACTCACTAGAAACGATTGGGAGTATGACAATATTATAGCATTCGGAATAATGCCATTTGTTAACCATTTGCCTGTAACGCAGTGGTTGTCGTCCAAAAAGATGGCTTCGTCATGAATAGAATCCAGCCGAAATAGCATTTGAGTAAATTATGTAGATCTTGAAATCTTACCAGTGTGCGGGAAATGTATACCAGTTTCAATAGTTCCACCTACGCTGTTGTTGAAGAGCACCAAGTTATTTCAGATCTCTCTTTCCTATTGTCACTGGAAAACATAACAATGACGTTGAATTTTGGATTCGATTATGTAGAGAGAGAAAGCTTCACCAAATTAACATGTGATTGCCATGATAATGCGAGGTGAATCGTCTCTCCCTATTATTTGTAAATTCGTCGAAACCGCACGTCATGCAATTTCATCAGATCTCTCGGGCCATCTCAATTTCTAATTAGAGAATGCGTTGGTGACTGATTTTAGACTGAGCTAGGTACCTACCTAGGTACCTCGTCGAAGTTGCATAACGTGGCATAGTTACTTCATCTCTCAGCTGCTACTATAGTATTACTATCTGTACCCTTCCACGCTTCGCTGTGGCACATGCAACCGGGTCTTCTAAGTAGGTAAACCAAATGTAACCACTTCAGCTTTCAAACGGTCAGTTATGGCTCCAAAAATGTCTATCATTAAAATGTATTTATTTATGTGAGTGAAAATCTTGTAATATTGAAAATATAAAAGTCAGTGAAAATCTACGAATAGGTCATATCAAATATACCAAGAATCTTATGAATACAAAGCGTAGGAAATGAAGCATTCATATTCGATTCGGTTGTGTATAACTGTATGGTACCTAATTGGTTACCTATTGTGAACCTGCTGCGACAGTTCCCGCGAGATCCAAGAGAATGCGCTGCGCGTCCGTCGCTTCGGCGCCAGGCGTTCATTCTCACGTTTTTGAATTGCTATGGTTGGCGATAGATGAGGATCCGAGATCCGGAAAATTATCTTCTCCGAACATAGGTAGCTCATATGCTATTAGTACGAGTTGTATCTCTTATGGTACTGTCACACCCCTCTCTCTCTCTATGAGTGCGGATTTAGGCCCCCATTGCACTCTGGGGCGCTCTAAGTTCGTTACACTGCTGAAAATCGGAAACTCTAGCCATTGGAAAAAAAAATCAATTCAATTTATTTGGGTAGGTATTATTAGTGTTCTTCAAACCTTTAGGTAGGAAATTTTGCAAGCTTCCTGATCTTCCTAAAGTAATTTATATGCATCTAGAAAAACCATGTAGCTTCTATATATCATTCTTCTTCACATAGTGAACTTGGAAGAATTTAGGCAAAACCCTTGAATTACTTTTCAGTAAATATTTTTTCTCGCTGAATGAGGTTAGGTATAACTAAATAATGTCATTGAAATCGGGTAAGCCATTGCAACTGAGCATGCATAAATGTAAACCGTATAATCAGAGACAAAAAGTGGAAACTATTCTGCTAATTTTGCTTTTTCACAACTGAAAACAGAAAAGCTCTGTGTTCGCGCTAGAATTCAAAATAACTTTTAACCCCGAAAATCAAAATTTCTGCTTGCTTTCAAGCAAAAAATTTCAAGGACTAGTGTATGTATACTAGTGTAGTTTTCTCGCTCGCCTCGCTCGCTCGGGGTAAGATGTACAGATGCGGGGCAAAAAGTGACCTCGCCTTCAAGACCGCTCGGTCTTGCGGGTCATTGCCTAACCTCAACAAACTAACCCCACCCCACCCCCCACACCACTACTGTCCTCCAGCCCATGGCTCGGGTGGGGAAGAAAGTTTTTAAATTGCTTGAGTACCCTTTCAGACACACCCAAGAAGACCCCCCCCCCCTCCCCTCCACTCATAGGCGGAATCAGTTCAGCCGTTTGGCCGTGCATAGCGTGGATGGAGATTCTTTCTTATTAATATATACGATATAAGAAGATGAGGGATTAACTTCCATAAAGCCTTTTGTATATTACATCGTGATTTGATCAATTAAGGTAGCACTACAAGGCGATTTCGTTGTATCTACTGCTACGTTTTACAACTAAGAACAATTTCATCTCATGTTTGTCGCCCAACCAATCATACATCACTAACAAAACTTGACAGGTTATAATGACATACCTACCGTATTAGGATTTTTGTTGGCTTTTTTTTTGGCAAGAGTTGACTTTTCACTCTGGAGTATAGAAATTACCTAAAAACTGCAATTTTCCTAAAGCATTCCAAACGTTACTTATCATGTGCTCTAGTTACTTACTGAATGACACGCACATGTATACATACATTTCTTTGACTCGTATATATACATTTTCAACGATGGCCCAGATTTTCAGAGAAAGAGATTTTTAGGCCAATGACATAAGATCCATTTTTCCCTTTATAGTGATGGGAAAGTGGATGTCAATATGAGATGATTTAAATGAAGAAATTAACTCGTAGGCTGAATAATATTTTGTAGATTTCTCGAAAGCTAAGCCAGTCGCCAGAAGACGCCTGCTACTCCAACAGGAGGGTGCACCTTTCGGGTATAAATAGCGCAAGAGGCCTAGTCGACTTCACATACACGATCTGAAAATTCGTCTTCTCACTCCTCCCTACAATCTGCCTCACCTCTTTGATTGATGGGGCTTTGATGCCGGGTCAAAGTCCACTACCCTCTTCGTGTACTGGGACACTCTATCCTTTCCTTTGACAGACGAACCGAAAGCACTGGGTCATAACTTCTTACAAGTACTCAACGTGACTGCGCATACCGGGGTACTTGTACCGCGTTTGAATCTACCTGAATTTACTCGATAGGACTCAGCATACCTAACAAAATTCAGTTCCTTCCTTTTCACTTACTCTCGTATCCAAAGTTCACTAGGGTTTTTATTAGCCAAGGAGTCACAGCCATACTTACTCACACCAATTTCACACTCTCAAATTCAATTCACAACATTAGCTTTTACCTTTTACTAAATTAGATACCTACCTAAATATAAAATGTCATTTATAGGGTGCTCAAACGGTAGCTTTGTTCCTATTTATGGAACATAGTGAATTATAATGACACGTGCTTAGCTTTACCTTGACATCGTTCCATTCAAGATCTTGGGTAGTGTAAGTGTTAACTCTCAATTGAGTTCCAGCTAAGCTAACTCCAGTCATTTCGTCCAAGAGGCTCTCAACCTTGAACGCTCCCGGGATGACATGATGCAGCAACAACTGAAACCAGAAATTACAATTTAAATTACAAGCATTACAATGCGTACAACAATGAAAACTCTGCAAATTATTACATAATGGTTTATTATTTCTGGGTTAGATATCCCTTTTACGTAGATCATTGGCCTATAATTTATTATTAAACCTCGTATATATGATCATAACTTGGTGCAACCACGTACATTCACTCGTTTACAGTTCCAAGACCCCGCAATTTTACGCTTCACAGTAAAGACATTTAAAAAAAACGGGAAATAGATGCTTGAAGTAATTTATGTTAGCGCATGCGCAGAATGGAGTAAAGATTTGAGAAAAAAGATATGGGTAGAGCACTATCTACACCCTAACCCACAAATTTCCAGAAAACGTAATCAAAATCTGATGGCAACTAGACCTTGTTCCTCAAAGTACACTTTCGCGCATGCGCAGGAACTAATAATGATGCAATCATGTGGAAATTGACATTGCAAAATTAAACCATTGTCCCCCAACTATGCACCAAATTTGAGCAGGATTGGACCATTAGGGCGTAAAAAATTATGCTTGAAGGAATTTACATTCGCGCATGCGCAAAATGGAATAATGATTTAAGAAACATGGAATTATTAGTAGATCATTTACAGCCTAACCCGCACATTCCCTGAAAATTTCATCAAATCAGATGGAAACTGTTAAAATTAGGCTCGTTTAAAAAATAATACACATTCGCGCATGCGCAATAGCTACTAATGATAGGATTATGTTTAAATTGCTAGGAAATGCTCAAATTAACCTATTCCACCTATCCTCCAAATTTGAGCGAGATTGGACAACAAGGGCGTGAGAAAATGATGGTTGATGGAATTTACGTTTGCGCATGAGCCGAGTGAAGTATTGATTTGCGAACAACGAAACTCATAGGGGACCATCTTCACCCTAACCCGCACATACCATGAAAATTTCATAAGAACCGGTTGAATCTATCGTTGACAAGCAAAAAATTATTACTGTTACTTAGAAAGTTTTAGAGATCTCGATTTTTTTAATGTTTAGCCCTTGAATACAATCCTTTAGAGTTGATAAAAATTTATGCCGAGCTTCTAGGACCATCTAGACCCCAAATGCTATTTTTAACAAAAGTCATATAGTTTGGTCTAGTATTTTCGGAGAAACCGCGGACGGACGGATTTTTTTTTTTTTTTTTTTTTTTTTTTTCGATTTTTATTCGATTTTCAGATTTTACGCATCTTGAAACGTAAACCAAAAAATTTTCAGGGGCTGTTGAAAAAAATTTTCTTCTTACGTTATTAAATCAATCAATCGTTGTTTCTATTTTTTGCTTCCTTTTTAAATCCATATAAATTGTCTGTTGACAACTGAACAAAACTGGGACTTACTGGTTCATCAAGACCTAAAACGTAAAATGCGAGTGAAGATTTAGGTTCCAGAGCAAATAAATTCAAACCCTTCAAACGTGAAGCTTGACAGTAGACCTTCGCTTGGTAGAATAATAAGCAAAAAACCTCCAAATTTTACCCCCCCCCCCCCCCCCTTCCTATAGTATAATTGTTTCATGTAAACTTTAATACTTGGTCCTAACTACATATAGGTACTTAACCAAAAACGTGTTAATACGAACTTGAACTAAAAATGTTACAATGGTTTTTTAACTGCTAACTAATTGGCAAGGTCGTAGCTGCAAAAACCAGCAAGGAACGGGTCCTTTAATTTGCTCCTGAATTCCATGAAGTTGTTTTATTCTTCTGTTATTACGACAATCAGTGGAAGTTTTGAAATTAATAAACTGGTAGAACGGGATTATATAGGAGTGGAAACTTGAATGATACCATTTAGCTGTTATTTTTCGCGTGAGATGACATAATTTGCATGTCGGAAAGGTCACCTACATCCCCTGGATATAACAGTAGTTATATCAACGAAGTGTCTTCATACACACACACTCCATATTATCTACTGGGAACATTTGATTAGCAATCATATTTACGTGATAATAGTTGGCTGTCCGTCTGTTCGTAACATCGTAACGCGATCCCGCCAAAAGAGAAAAATGTCGATGCTGTTTTTTTCCAAAATGATCAGCAAGTTCCCCAAATGAATCATAAAATCGTCATGGTATTTCTCATCAATCTCTTCCAGAGAAATGATTTCGTAGTTAAGATACCCCACATCTTAAAAATATGATCACGAGGATATTAACCGCTCATACGGAGAAAACGAAACACCTTGAAAACGTGATTTAGTCGTTGATTTGAAATTCCAAATGAAAGGTGGGAGCTAATAAAAGAAGTGTGAATGTCTTAGATTGTAGACTTACTAAAGAGCGTTTCATACTTTAAGACATACGAAGTTATGATTTAGTTAACATTACCAGATTATCGGAACAGAACATAAGTAGGTAGGTATTCTCAGTGCAGACTTACGTTGACTACCTAGTATCCCGATATCTATGCACCTCCAGATTCAGACGCACATGGCTGTTGGAATTCTTGGAATCAATCAGCTGAGTAAGCTCTGACGTAACCATTTTCCTTCAGGGTTGCCATTAGTACGGTAATTTCCGTAAACACACGGTAATTTTCATGCACGTACGGTGTACGGTAGTAATCTCATTACCGTACGTAAAAATACGGTAAAATGGAAAACCTAGGTAAATATATCTATTATCTCATTATAGCATGAGTTCATAGCCAAAGGATACTTTCAACAGGTTTTGAAGAAGGAAAACTTATTGCAAACCTTTTGTTCATGGTAGGTAGGTACCTACATAGGTAGAATAACTAGGTATCAAAATGATCAATATCAAAATTATTGATACTCCTTCCATAATTTGTATTGAACTTATTCGCCCTCCCTCACTCAAATGCACATTGCGAGAGGACTCTTAGCAAAGTTAATATAATAAAAACCAAACCATGAAATAAATAAGTACAAGCTCGCTGCAGGAGTTTTTTGAACTTAATTTCCACCAGTGATATTGAATAAAAAAATGATGATGATGTCTACCATTTGTATATTCTTCCACGTACACCGATTTACAATCCAAGCTCCAACCACCAGGAACCCCCAAGCCTGAGAAATCAATCGAAGATGAATTTTTTCTGTAACTCATTTTCGTTTTTCGTATGAAGTTACACAGAAAAAAATGTTGTTTCGCCAGTTGATTCGAAAAAAAACCTTCTCAATTTCGTCATTTTCGACTAAACTCATATGATGAACATTTAATTTTGGTTTAAATATGCGTGAAGTGAACATACGGTGGGTTCTAAGATTGATGTACGAGACTGCACGGTAATGTGGAAATGATTGGTACGGTAATGGATGGCCATGAGTTGGTAACCCAACCAACCCCTTCCTTCTGGGGGGTGGTGTTCCCTTTAGTCCAACACAACCGAATTGTGAAATTACAATTAACAGTACCTATCAACGTTATAGAATCGACAAAGCCTAAAATTGGCTGCTCGGTAAAACAGCAAGAACAGGAAACGACTCGTAAGCTGAGGGAGCTCTGTGGATGATTTCATCCAAATCCACCAGCAACACTTTTATTTTAAATGGAGCCTCTTCGGGACTGCTAGCGAAACGATTCGAAGTGCAGTGGTGCCGATTAGCAGCATGAGATTTGTAGCTACTAATTTCAACCTGATTCAATCCACGAAGCTGGAGCTTAAAATACTAGTATAGCTTATTTGGAACTGCAGGATAACAGTGACAAGATGAGGTTGTGAGGCTAATCTGTATGTCACTACAATTGATGCTGATTTATGAACTGGGTCAACCATTAGCTGTTAGATATTTAAATTACAAATTAATGTAACTACTACAAATAATTGTTATAAATATTGGAATGATATTTATTAATGTGAGTAGATAAGCAACTTGGTATATTTGTACTAACACAAAAGATTGAGAGTTCGGATCAGAAAAGTAAACACTGTTGCCCTCGAGCCCTGGGAGAAATATTAGGGTCGACTGCACTCACTCGTCTCTGACCTTAAATTTGATTCTAAATTTTATGGGTACTTCGTCGCTGTGCTCTACACTTCCGCTCCCCATATAGTGATTTATGACATTCTAAAACAATAATTATGATTTATTACCATTTTTTAAGAGTCCTTGTATTATTCGAGGAGTCGGATCGATTATGTTTCACTTCGATTAGAAAGGCTCGATGAACAATAATAAGATCAGAACTATCAGAATAGATGATCGTTTAAAAAGCAATGCGCAAACGCACAGCCGATCCTTAGTAGTAGTAGTTTTTTTTTCCAAGACAGGTAGGTAGTGAGTGGGTAGTGATGATATTGAAATTGCTGTTGAAATATATGTATTTGTTCATGCAGTAGCAAAGTAAATCCCTGGGGCTGACCTGAAAAACTTGAAAGTTTATTATAATAGTTATTGATAATATTGAGAAAATAGGTAACATTATGACCGAACATAAACCAGCTCATAAAATAGATCACAGGACCACACCATCACAGGATCATTCACTTAGAACCAAAGAAATCCATCTTTGCTTCCAACACTACGCTAGGAATAACGAATCTTGGAAAGCATCATACGCTATTGTGAGGCGACCAATCAGTTTGCTTAAATATCGAAATTCTTATTGTTTTATGTGGGCTCTGATCGATTTTGGTCCCATGTTTGTCGGTTAGTCTATCCGTCTGTTCGCCTATTCCTTCATGCATCGATCGGAGATATGAATGTGCCCGTAATCTCGGCATCATTCTCAAATTATCTCAGAGGGTAAAATTAAAATTTGCGTGATAAAATCGGTATCTCAAAAACTTTCGGAATAAAAAAGTGATTCATGCTTATTTTAATGGCTTCTATTTCTATGAATTCTACCCATGTTTCTGAATGTTTCTGAGCGTTTCTGAAGTTTTCTTCCCTAAAGGGTAATTTGATTGGAAGTTGAGAACCAGAGGTTCAGAGATTCAAGTGACCAGTATCGTCGCTCACAGGACCAATAGGATCAATGCCCTATCGCTTATATATCAATAAACACCTCTGCGTAAGTCCGAATGTTGAATCCTCATGATTTCTAGCAAAACTTACGACGCTCAACTTACGATCCTCTTCAAATTTCATTATTGAAAGAAAAATATAGTAAGAATTGAACATGCGCAAATGTGAAATCATTGACACATGCATAATTTGCTTAATTGTTATTGAGTTTTTCGAAGCGGGTTAGGCTCCAAAATAGTCCCCTATGAAATTATTCAATGACGAATCGACAATGAGCTTTACCCAAGCTGTCATTTTATATTTTCAAATAAAGATGGATTCCATTCTAAGAAGTTCGACACCACTCGCACTCTCCTGCAATGAGTACTTAGTTCTTTTTCGATGATTTTTCAAAGTTTCGTACTCTTGTGGCGTCAAATCACCTCGTCCATCCTGCGCGGGAACATCCTGCCAAATGCGGCGTCACCAGTGTACGAAACTGTAAAAATTCGTAGAAAAAAAAACTACTAATCGGGGGAGATTGCGGCTGGTGTCAAACGTCCTGTTCCATATTTCCTATGTTGGCAGAACTGATTTTTTGCAATCGTAACTTTTAGATTTGATCTCAGGGGACAGTGTTTTGATCTTGTAATAAAGTTTATCTCTCGATAAGTCAGTTTAATGATCAATTATCCCAATCTTACTCTTCCAGGATGAAATTCTCTTCCATTTAGAAATAACAAAAATTGTGTAGCTTTACACACCCATGGGTAACGCTCATTGCTTTTGTACGTGCGCTAACACTTTCAAAATAGGTACCCATCCAATTAGCTACTAAAAGTTCATATTTTCTCATTTTCTCCAAGTGTTGCGCCCGCATATGAATTTTTAAATTTCTACATTCTTAGTTCTTCCTACTCACACATTTCAATAACCCCTATAACCGCGGTGTGTTGGAGAAATCCATACCTAATCTACTTCCAACTTGACAGACTTTTGGTTATGTTATTCATATTAAAATCAACGTCGACTTTCGATTTTTTTTATTACTTCATCCATGTTATCCCGAAAACGGTGGTTTGGTATCCAAATCAAGGTTTGTCGGTGACTATTGGAGGTTGTTTGTAAAACTGATCATGAAAACTTCGTTAAAACGATTTCGGTTAGGAACTGGGAAGTTAAATAGCCTACACATTAGTGGGTTCAGCATACAGAATTATTTTATTCATCGGAACTTTTCAAAGCATTTGCATAAATCGCAAAACAATAACTTCATTAATTATAATCACACATCAAACGATTAGATTCAAAGCCTGATGAGTGATAGAGGCTGTATGAGATTCTCAAGTACATGGCTGTGGAGGTAGGGGATTCAGGATCTTATTTCGACGTGATGATCCATCGGTAGCTTTCCATTCGAATTCCAAAGCGTTCGGTCGTTTGCTACCTCCATCATAATTTGGCTGCACCACAAAAGTGACGCTAACGTTTCTATTACTTTCAACCTTGTGCTTAATCTCGTTCTCAACTGCCCTCCAAGCCCCTCTATTGCAGTTGCTGTTCTGAGGAATGAGGTTGTACGTGTCCCTCGGACCTCCAAGGATGTTACCTATCAAATGACCAGCGTCGTCCGACATGTTTCGGCCAGTTTTAGGGTGGATGGCCCAGGCGGCACCCATACCGGTAACGTACTTCCTTGACGCGCTGGTCGTTGACTCGCCTTTACCCAGATGCTCGAAGCTAATGACGGCTTTGATGCACGTGACGCGCCCGTCGGCACCGTCCCGAGCGTAGTTCGTTATCGGAGGTTTCACTGAGGTTTTAGGCGGAATATCACATTTCAACTCGAATCCACTTGAGTTTAAAACTAACCACGTACCGAGAACAGCGAAACACGTTATTCTGGATATCATTGTTGCACTGAGCGATTGTTTCACCTCCTTACACCTCCCCCAGGAAGTCACCGATCAATAAATTAGCTACCAGAACAGCGAACGTATCATGGAGGGGAGAGATACTCGCTCCGGTTTGTGTTTTCTTTGTGTTTTCAAAACAATACTAATAAATATTAATGTAACCTCAACCTCGTGGCAATTTACATATGCACGGAACTATTGATTTGGCTGAGAGAATTGTTTACTTGTTTGTTAAATTAATTTTTCTTTTAGCACATGTTGAGTCAGATTTATCTGGCCTGTGTGTATCTAACCTTGGACTCGAGAAAGTAATCTTTCACAACGACACCTCAGCAGAAGGGTTATCCTTCCTGCACCCCCAAACTTAGGTCTTTTACTTACGAAACCGATCTTCGGAGTGTGAAACCTCTCACCAAATATAACAGATTTTGTGGGGGAAAATATTGATTTTCTATTTGAACTTGGGTTCTCTATTACGTCAATTTTAATCACCAGTGAAAGGGAGGATACATTTAACATCGTTGGGTAGATTATACAAATAAAAGTATAATCAATATTAGGTAAAGAAATCTACAAAAGCAAAGGATGATGGGAGGAAGCCAAAAGCCAATTTTTCCGTGCAACATTAAGTTATGAATCAAGAGCTATCCAATGAGTAGTGACCGATTTTTGTGATGGAAACCAAGGAAGTTTTATTTTCCCAGCAACCGATAAATTGTGAATGAAAAATTATTTGATTTGATGCGCTGAATTAAGTACTTTTCTGTATTTGGGACAGGGTTTTTAAGTGGGGTTCGGGGAATGAATTACTTTGCCATTAATTAATAATACATATGAATATATATATATATTAAATACAATCAATAATTTATAATACATACATTAATATGTATAGTTTAATTAGCAAGTATTTATATATTCATAGGATCAGGTTAAACATGATAGGTACATGTTTGCTGAGTTTCAAAAATTTATATTCAAGGTGATTGAAAAGGTCACCTTTTGTGTGGAGTCGATTGGGTTGTGGGTCGGTGTGGATGTAAGGGTGTAGTTGTTTGAATGGAAATCAGAAAAACTACGTCGGTAATTCTTGTAAGGAAGCGGAGCTTTTAGGTGCATATAAACTTTGTTACATAGAAAAGATCATACGAATATGGAAGTTTGATTGAGAAACCTGTTTAGATACATTCGTGAGGTATATAACGTTGTAGACTCATTCAAGACCCCACCTTTTTCTCCACCCAATAATCCCTTGATTGTACCAACACAACAAATAGCCACTTTTTCACTCAGATCACTCATGATCTGTGTGATGGATAGGAGTGGTTCCTCCTTCTCGATTCTTGAATATGCTGCATCTGGGGATATGCCTGACGGCATAAATAACCATCAGGAGGACCTCTGGGTGTAGCAAGTTAATCGCCTCTCACCTTTGAAGGATAAATCTCTTCCATCACCAGTTGTTACATGGTAGCAGAGCGTGGTTTCGAGCCACACCTCGCCTCCACCCAGCCCCTCTATTATTGAATGTCCTGGTGCCCCCCCCCCCCCCCCCCCACCAATAGGCAAAATGGGCAACAGCCCATGAAACTTATACACTCAAAACTAAAAAACATACCTCGTGAAACCCCCTTATAATACCCCCCCCCCCCCCCCCCCCGAAATCTTTGTTCAACCTTCAGAACGGAGAGTCTACCTCTCTCTTTCATTTGCGTTAATAGCAATAATATTACATAAGCTCCCATTGTTTATACTAATACCTAATCCATTGCTATCCCGCATACCTCTCTCTCCCCTGCGGTATTTCTTTCATCTTCAAAAGAAGTGAATATAAGAGACTAATCAACCGACAGGCTAGATAGAAAAAAAAACCCCTGATTACCTTTCTTTTGGAGCGACATAAAGAAAAGCGTAATAAATTATCCCAGCGGTATTCTAGCTTATTCTACTTATTTCACCTGATTTCCAAAATTACATCGAAAGATTGAAATATGCTATAGAAGCCCAAAAATTTTGATCACAACCATCTACCGATTGTCACATCTGTAAACGGTTCTTAACTTCCTTTCATCCGTTAGGTCACTGTATCATATCACATGACAGTCCACGCGTGTAACCGTAAGAATGTTCGCAGAACCGATCACTCTCCGATTAAGATGATTTCGACATCATTGTTCATTCCCACCGAACCTTCCAGAATATGCCTGCTCCCATGACTAAAGCCACGCAACCGTTTAGCCCTAGAGAAATGCGTGCCTCGTTCTTGACCCTAATACACTGAAACCATTGTTCCGATAGGTGCCTACCGGTGGAGGGCTCCGATTAAAGAAAAAAGTAGCGTGCGGGACGTTTTACGGGCGCCCACGGCAATGATGGAATGACGAGAATGACACAGCAGGAAGGTTTTGCTTTGAACGATAACACACTCCGTACTCTGGAAAAAACGACAAGGAATTTCACTCTCAGTGACAAAGAAACGAGTTTTTACGCTGCTAAAGGTCAACTATGAAATGAAAACTCGAAATACTCAAACTACCAAATTCTGTCTGCTTTCTCCATGATGGTTGTACTCCACACGATACATTTTAGGGAACTGTGCTCAAAGGCGCGACCAAGGGCTTCGATTTGGGAACGGAAGTTAGTGAAAAAACGTTGTCTATTCCCTCGAAAAATGAAGAGTTACAATGTTAAATCGATTTCAACGGTTAGGTCATCATCAGTAACAAACAATAACAAAAGGACCAGCTTATATAGTCACAGGTGAAGGAAGATTGAATCCCATTGTTCGAGAGAAAGGAAAGGGGGCTGGAGGTGCAACCAATCAAGTGCAAGCTAAGTGAAGGGGAATTATGGCTAATGAAGTGAAAGGAGAGAAAGAATTGCTGGTTTCAACAGTTTGAAGGGATAATTCCAAGCTATATAGAAATGGACTTATCAGTGGTGAAATATATTGAGGGATATCCTCATTTATACATTTACCATATCTGACACTTTTGATATTTTCGAATTTTTCAAGTATTCAAGTGTTCAATGTACTTGAAAAATAGCTGTGTCCTTTCTAATGCGTGTTAAGTTATTGGATGTTACTTATGATGGCCTAATCGTCGAAATCATTTAACATTGTAACTCTTTATTTTTCGTGGAAATAGACATTTTTTCACTAACTTCCGTTTTGAAATATGTTGCCACAACTTCGTCGCGAGTGATTTAGTTCGTTTCGATTTGCAAGACGTCCACCCGTTGTTTCAACATTTTATCTCGAGTGTGCATTACAGGGTGCCCCCCTGCCTGTTAGGGAGAAGCTTGAAAAATTAATGCGTCCGTCAAAAATCATTACGCTACACATCTTACAATGAGGAACGTTTATCTGTTGATATTTCACACTTTTGACTTCAGATTCAGATTCAGCGCACTTGAAGCGCCCTTTGTAGCAATTTTCAGTTGAAAACACCAAGGGAGCAAGGGGTTCACCCCGACGGGCGGGGGCCATGGCGTCGTCGCACAAATGATTTTAAGGGCCGTTTTTACTCATCAGATACCCATCACATCGCACCTTTTTGAAAAACTCTCGCTCAGATTAAGCAAATAAA